>RDRW01000752.1:0-56526 GCA_007896445.1 Puccinia hordei | reverse complement strand
TAAAAAATCATCAGGAGGAAGACTAGATGTCCGGGAAGCCTTAGGGAAATTTCCTTTAGATGTGCTATCAAACACAGTTCACAAATCAAGATAGTGCAGAATCCTGAACCCATCAACAGGAAAGGAGAAGAAGGAAATAGATGTAAACAAAACGCCGTACAGATTCTGGAGAACAGAATAAGATGGGAAGGTTTGCGGTTTCAAGTAATCTCGTCCATGGGTGGTGGCTAAGACAAAAAAAGAATCGGTGCCCATACTACAACAAGGTGCATATTTTTTGTCAAGCAGATGGGATGAGGAACGATCCGGCCAATCGTTGTTTTGTGTAAATAGTTAGACCAATAGCTAATACCTAAAACCTACGAAATAGGTTCGGTAGCTTAGTTACGCCTCAAGAAAAGATATTGGATAGAGAGAATAAAGTGAGTAATTTACCAGCTAGCCTTTAGTGATGGACTCCGGGGACTGAAGGGCTGGATCGTCTAGAAGTTGTTGAAGGTGTTAGTGTTATAAGCTGTTTTGAGTGTCAAATGACAGGGATAGGAGGTAGCAAGTGTAACATACACTTTGGAAAGGTGAATGATCATTCATGTATGCTCTGGGCCAGAAGGTGGTTGATTGAATTCCCGACTGATGAATCGAGAGAGTGCCGACTGGCCGGGCGGATATGAAGGGTACTCGAGTTCTCTAGCTGGGTTACCAAAGTGTTTTGAAGTAGTCACCCCATCCCGCAGTGGTGTTTGTATTATCGGGGGAGTGAGCTGATGGGTGAGGAGAGTGTTGAGTGGTTGGGATGATTTCTGAGGTGATTGTAGTTGAGGATTGGGTGTGCTGCTGATCAGGAGGTTGAGTGTTAGAGTGTGAGTGTTGGATGGATTGAGTACTATTCCGTCGTTGGATCTCCTTCTGTAGTTCGAGGTTGAGTAGATCAGAATCTTTACCGAGTAAGTCAAACATCTGTTTACGAGCTGAGAACATGTTTTCGACTACTTCTAGTTTCTCATCGAGTAAGGAGAGTCTATCGTCTAGACGGGGTAGATCAGAAGGGGTGGGTGGTACTCTTGATGAGATACTCGAATAGCTGGTAGAGGTACTACAGCTACTTGTGGTGACTGTTGAGAGTTTCTTTCGTTCTCGTTCGACGACACGAGTCAGTCTAAGTTCTTTACGCCAAGTGGTTGAGTGATTGAATACTCGATGATGGTTGTTGTTGAAGATGGATCTAAGGTTGGAGCAGATTGACCGGGTTGAATTTCGGAGGCCTTGGAGACTAATTTGAGTAGTTTGAGGTTAGATGTGAGACGCTTTGAGTTGGTTTGATTGTTTGAGGACCACATGATAAACTAATAGATGGATAGGTAGGAGGTTAATCAAGGCTGATGAGGAGGAGGAGGAGGAAGGGTGGATTATAATTATGTAGTGAGAAGGTGTGTGGGGGGGGGGGTGGACGGAATATGGGGGTGTTGGAAGTAGACTGGGCTGAGTTTCAGAGTGATTAATACAAACCAACAAAAGGATTAAAGGGCCTTATAAGGTACACATATGTAATACATACATCTGCTTTTTAGTGGACTTTTGAGGGATTGTATGTATTTAAGTGTGGATGAGTTTCTATATTATGATATTTGTGTTACCGAACAGGAAAAAAGTTTAGTTTAGGCTGAGTTATAAGAGAAGTTGATGGTTTTTGATTTTGAGCACGGCTCTTGATAGGCTGAGGATAGTCGACAGGGTTGAGTTGAAGCTCAAACGAACCTTTTGGTTGATGAAGTTGTTGTGGAGGGTACTAATGTAATTGTGATCAGGGTGGAGGAGTAGTTGAGGCCCAGTGGGAGAGTTGATGGAATCGCTTGAGGTTGACGATGGCATGGTTTGAGAGTGATGGGTAATTAGCTGGATGTGAGTTGATTTTTTTTTTTTTTTTCACTCCAAGAAGTTGAGAGTAAACTTGGTGGATGATCTATGTAATTATCGGCCTCCAGCTGTTTTATCACACTCATCACAGTGTGCACCTTCTACGACCAAGACCTTGGTAGTCAAGCTCCGTTGTCCTGACGACAGGCTGCATTACGAAACCGACAACAGCTTATAAACTCTAAACACATCTTGATCAGAAGAAGAAGAAGAATAAGAAGAGATGTGGGAGAGTGTTTGTCAAACGAGCATAATATGATATAGTATATACACATAATAGATAACCAACGTCCAGATTGTATTAAATCATCCTTTCTCATCAGCAACTCAACATGTCCATAGATCAATAAAAGAAAATGTACAGCCAGACCAAATCAGAGGATCGCATTAACTGCCATCGATTGAGGTCAGCACGCTGTCCTATGTGGTATATAGAACCTTCAACTTACCAACATGAGTTGCCACCGCCGATCCTGCTCCAAAGCCCGCCCCACCAGCCAGCGCTTGCCCAAATCTACCCTGGAGTAAGTTTTTCTAGATAATCAACAGATAATAATTATCTCAGAAGGTGGGTTTTGTTTATTATTAGAATACCCATCCACTAATCTCTCACCTTGGGTTTCTCAACCGTTATATTCACCGGTGGAGCACTCTGAGTATGTTGTAGAGGTGGAGCTGGAGCGTATAACTGTGGTGCCTTATGATCACCATTCTGAGGCATTTGATGGTATCCAGATGATTGATATCCTGGATTAATTGGTCCACCAGATGGGGGGTTGTTATAAGCTGGGATAGATTGGTTGGTGGGTTGATATTGTGGGCTTGGTGAATGGTTAGATTGGGAGGTCACTTCAACATGCTAAGAGCACCCACAGTGCCCAACGTAAGTTATAAAAGCTTTTAGTATCAAGCCAAGTCTTAAAAAAAATATATAGAAAAAACTCACGTTACTAGGAAAAAGGCCACCAGGTCGCTGACTGTTCAAAACTTGACCTCTCCACCAGTCTGGATTTTCTTCGGCTAAGACAACGATGATCTCTCCCTTCTCAAAGCTCAGATCATCAGTAGCTGAGCCGTGGTAAGACCATAAGGCTCTGGCTTGCTTGTATTGGTGGTGGTAGTGGTGTTGCTGCTGAGGTGGTAGAACGGATGGTAATTCTTGTTGAGGAGGTTGAGATGAAGGATGACCGTCTTGGGTGATAGGCGTCGGTTGAGGTAAAGAAGGAGCCCTGGTGTATGGAACTGATGGCTCGGGTAGAGCTGAGTGAGGACGGTTGTTAGATTGAGGAAGAGCGTTCTTGATGAGACCCACTTTATCGCGAGAAATCTTCAGGGACAAACAGATAGAGGTGATAGTCAGACTAAGTATATTCTAGAATCGACCGATGGGGAATTAGCTGATAGATTATTACCTGAGCTTGTTGTAGTAATAAATCGAGGTTTGCGTGAATCTGATTGATGAGATGGGTGGCGTAGATAGAGTGTGAGTGTTGTGGGTTATGTTGAGCCATGATGATAATGATGATGATAGTAGTGTGCAGGTTTGACTGGTTGAAACTAAATATTTAAATAAATTTGGTACAAATTGAAGAGATAAAGGGAACCTAAGTCTATAATCAGGTAATCTCGACGTAATCAAGATTACACATAAGCTACAGGTTGTCTCACGTCATAGTCTCGACAACCACTCTTTCTGCTTTCTTCCCATTTCCATTTAATTATGTAAATAATACATACTATAAATAACCATGTATTTTTAGTAAATACAAGTCTATAGCCCCCAATTTTGGGGAAGCTCGATGGTGACTTCTGACACGGATCGACGCCGATCCGCGATCCGTGTCATGCAACCTAACGGGCCGACGTTGACCCGTTAGGTTGCATGTATTGATGCAGTAGAAATGGTGCATGGTTTGTTTGGCTCCAGGAGCCTATTTTTTTAGTTTTATAGTAGATGTTTATCTCTTCTCTCTTTATTCAATCTAGTTCAATCCAACTATTCCCATACTTGGATTCTTTAATTAGAAGTTGATGTTGAATTATTATTTAAATGGAAAGGATTGAATTTAGAAAATTCAGTCAAATTTCATTAATAAATATGCATTCATTTAAAAATAGTAACCAACAATCATATAAGATTGCAGGGTTTTAGACACGGCCCATCTACATATAAAAGACTGGATTAGCAACATTTGTTTTGTTTTAGTGAATTTTGGCCTATGGCATTGCACACTATGAATCTAAGTAACATCTTGGTGAAAGTAAAAAAAAAAAAAGAAAAAACAGCCACATCAACATCTGCTGTCAGCCCCCATCTCTTATGTGATGCGGGGTTGAATAACAGATATGTAATAATACTTTTACATAGTATTATTACCTGTATTATGGGTCTCAACATAACCTTGTGAGGCCAGTGGAAATAAAGCTCTTCTACGCAAAAATGCAAATGAGCTGGCACCCTAGTGTAAACAAGGGAACACGGGTATGTAATACCTCAGCGCTTAGATTCCTCAACTACTCCCTGAGAGTGGGAGAGGACTTCTAGTCACTTGAATAAATGTTCCAGTGACTAGGAATAGGATACAGAAGGGGATAAGGGAGTAAAAAGGTTGATTTGGATTATAATAAACCCCACTCACTGATAATTAGTAAGGTAGATGGGTTTGTATGGTAATAATCTGGGGGCAAATTCCCTTTAGAAGGAAATCTCAGCCCCTTAAATATTACACAATATGTTATCCCCAATGCAATAACTCAAAGGAGTTTGTATTACATGGGGTAATTTATGATAATAGTCTCCTTGAAGGAGATATACCTGAATTTGAATAATGTATTGTAAATTCATGGAGAGATATTAATCTCTCCTTAAATTAGAATTTCTTAATAATAGTTAGTTTATTAAAATGATAAATTTTAAATAAAATAAGTATAAAAATTATGGTGAATATGGGAATTGAACTTATGAATTAAGATAATTTACTTGGTTCATTTTATTCCCTTTTTTGTAAACACAAGTCCTTAACCATTGGGTTATGTGACTTGTATTATTTTGGAGACATGTGGGCTTATTGTTTCAATGTCTGACATCTGCTGTCTCAGTATACTATGTGACAATGTGAAATGGTTGTGACATGTGAGCCAGGAGAGAAAACAAAATGGAGAAATGTATGTAGCAGACAAAGCAGAAAAAGAAACCAAGATAACTATCTTAACAAGCTGTAAAAATATGTCCATGTTGATTTGAAGAATTTTTGAGTTTCCCCATCTTCCCTTGGTCCAATTTGCTGGCATATATCCAAACAGAAATTTTGATTTAATGATGCCTTCTTTAACTTGCCAGTTTATTCATAAATATATATGAGATTTGGAACGAATAGTTCATTTAATTGTTGTACCCATTGAATATTTTATTGCTCTCTGACTTTCAATAGTCAGGGCTACATTAAGGCAAAGATTGTGCAACTAATTCCATAAAGAAATTGCACCACAACCTACCATAAACAATCAGGTTTTTTATGGTAAGTAAACCTAACAAACTTGGGTGATAATTCACTTATCAGTTTACTGTTTATCTTGGAATTTCCCACACAATATATTTCCCTTCTGGAATCTTTAGATTCAGTTTTTCCAGCCCCCACAACACTCAATAAATTAAGCAGTAATCACTATATCCTCAAGATAAAAATTATGATGTGAAAAAATATCCTCAAATTTTATGTATATTTAATCCCAAAATGGCTAGTTTTCCAAAGTTTCTTCAAAAGAATCCCATTCCAGATTGTTTCCAAACATTCTTCCCTGGGAATTTTCCTGAAATTCATCCTAACTCCTTGTCATAATATTAGTTTGTTCCACTGGTAATGGGTATCAAATATGACCAAATCCACAATGAAAACCAGTGAATTAGGTTTTTCCACAAGATTTCATTTTTGAAAATTCTGAACCATTTTATATAGATATCCATGGTTTTTGAAAATGGTGGATTTCCAAACCCAGTTGATTAGATAATGGTGGATTTGTTCATATTTGATACCCCCTAATTTGTGCATTCCAAAAAAATGTATAATTATTTGTATATTTTTCAATTTGATTCAAAAGGCCATAATTTCTAGGGAGGTTGCACAATGTGCAATGGTGAGAGTGCTGCACTGGTGCTCTGTTCTTCCTGGTCTGAGTTGCATGGGGGCCCAGCTATTTCAAAGTTGAGGTCTAGCCTCCCAGTTTTGGGTTTGGCCTTTGGACCAGGCCTTGGCTTGATTTGGGCATAGTTGTTTTGGCCCACATGGGTCTCAGCCAGCACTGGAATACAGCATTCTTTGTTGAAATTTCACGTCTCTGTCTCTTTTCCTTTCCCTCTCCATTACATGTCACTCATTTCCTTTCCTCCTGATGCATATTCACTACACCTTCTGTCCCACAGACTGTCCCCTAGTCATTATGGTTTATATGCCATAGATAGAGAAGAAATAAACTCATCTGTTTTCTGTGTCAGTTCCCTGAGACCATCTTCCCGTTGTGAGAACTCCTTTTGGGACGGGGGTAGTTCTGTGAGGGGGAAATAGCAGTTATAGTATTTCAGGTATGTATGAATCTATTACAACTTTTAAGGGTGGTTTGAAAGACCTGCCCCTCTATTTACTACAAGAGTTAACACAACAATTTTTATTTATTGTTGTGGCTGATATATTTCTTGTTTTTTCTTTTTTTTCTTTTTTCTTTAAGAGAACTATTTATGTAGTAATCTCTTATCAGACAAAGATCTAATTTCAACTTACAAATAATCAGCAATGAGCTTGATGAAGGGATCAGGGACGTAGATAGTAGATGGATTGTTACAGAAAGTTGTGGTAAATGGAATACAAGGTTTTTTTTGTTGGAATTGATGAGGAAATGAGTATTTATATGTTTATGATTTATTTATTTCTTTTTAGATGTAGTCTGAGGAAATGAGTAGAAAGATGTTTTTGGTATAATGTGAAATATTCAAAGTGTTTTACCCTCTTCCTTAACCTTTAGTTAAAAGAGCACAATTTCCTGTTGTTTCTTTTGTGTATCTTAAACTGATATGAAAGATTTTTTTGTGGGTCACCTGGTTAAGATCACACTATTATATGGATGGCTAATTTTATTTAAGTTGCCAGCTGGGGAGTGGGATCCAAATGGGATGATTTTCTTTTCTGGGAGGGAACAACCTCCCCTTTATATAGTAAAATGTGAGGGATTTTTGCTGGTGGAATGTTTGATTGAGGTATTTATGCTGGTGGGGTCTCTTCTTCTGGGCTGCCTTCATGCGGGGAGTGCATAAAGTGAGCTATTTCTGCTGGTGAGGTTATGTACTTAGACTGTGCCACAGATCATGTGCTGCGTCTTGTGACCTAAAGTGAGCTATTTCTGCTGGTGAGGTGATGTACTTAGACTGTGCCACAGGTCATGTGCTGCGTCTTGTGACCTAACACTAAACTATATACTACTTCTATATATATACTATGTACTTATTATTCACTATAATCCTTTTTAACTGTATAACTTTTGATTTAGCCGTGCAAACCCTAACATAAATGGGTGACTTATAGATTAAATTTACCCTAGATTTCAATTATGCACTTATATTGTTACTATTTTAGCTTCTGAAAGATCATGAAAGAATATAATCCTGCATGATACTCGAAACAGGGTTTGGAATACCACATCCTCCCCCAACTCAATGCTGTCCACAGCATTCCTGTTTCAAGGATCACCATCTAGAATAGGTTGATTTACCCAACTATTTTTAATTTACTCCCTTGTTTCCCACAATATTTCATACTCCTAGACATGCTAACTTAGATTTCTCTTTTCCCTCCTGAATTCTAATTCTTGCCTTGATTCATAACTAGTGACTCTAAAACTTCTTCACTCAAAAAAATAATAGCTAAACTAACAGCTCTAACTCTCCAATGATCCTATCTCCCTCTAAAATCTCCAATAATCCTATCTCCCTTATAAATATCTCCAAAATTTTTCAGTTTGTTTAGTACACTGTCACGAATCTTGCCTCCACTTCTCTTCCTTGGTAAATAAAGCTGATCTTTTGCTCTGTATGGCTGAAGTGACATACTGTTTTCTGTATCTGTGATAAACTGAAAAATAGAAATTTCCTCTTCCATGTCCTGTCTGGTATCATTTAAATGTGTAAAGAGAGATAATGTGTAAACTGGTCCTCTGTTCTTCTGGTTGCTAGGATTTGAATTTGATCTGATCTGTTAACTATTATTACTATCATCACTTTTACCAATTTATTTGACTCCTGAGGATGTTCCTGTGGGTATACCACACCGTCTCTTGTAGTTCCCCACAAGCTAGCAGCCTAGCCCTTTTTGGGCTTCTTTTTTCTTTCTCCCTGGTCTCAAGCCTTTCTCCTTGCGCCCAAAAAAACTCATCTCACTGCCTCAAAAGGCTTCATTTCATCATTCTTGGCCTCCCTTCTGCAAATAAAAAACATAACCACAAAATCTCAATGCTTTCCAGATACAAATTTGCTGTCAAAATTTTGCCTTGTTGTGTGTTCTTTCTCATGACAACTGTAAGTACCTTATTTTAAATCATGTTTTTTTTTTGTTTATTCTTTTTCAGAATACCAATTCAGGTTTGTTTTATTATACATATTTGCAGTTAAAGTGGAAAACAGCCACCAATCTTGTTTGGTTGTTTTACTCTGTCATGGCATTGATCTCCAGGACTGAAGCCGTTGATATTAAATACAGGGACCTTTTTCTCTTGTAAGTATTTTTCTTGCTTCTTGTATCTTCTTTATTTGGGCCTTGATAAACGCACACCCACGCCAGGGGCACACCAACGCCAAAAGGCATGTTGTTCTGCACCCACCAGCCTTTTTTGGTGGGTTTGGCAGGCACATCATTTGGCATTGGCGTGTTTCAAGGCACGCCAGCGGTGTGGTAATCCTGTTCCTTCTCACATCATTCTTTCTACATCTTATATTCCATCCATATATCCATCATTATTATTTGAGATTCAGATTCTAAACCTTATTTTACCCCTAGTCACTCACTCAAACCATACTTGATTTCCTTTTGGATCAGAAGTTATTAACATTCATAGTTTTCATAGGTACATTCTTTTATTTTATTTTTCCTTTTGGCTTACATCATCCAAGTCATTATTATTTCAGTAAATAAAACATCTTACATAATCTACATCAAATGCTCATCATTGCTACATACATTCACTTCACTATTACACTTGTAGTCTTTTGCTCATCACTATTACTATTATGGACATTGCTCATCATCATATCTTGTAATACTGTGCTCATCATTTGTTCCCCTCTTGAAGGGCCCTTTACACATATACACTCCACTCTGTTGTAGTATTACCACCATGCAATTTCTACCCCATACAACCTGTATGACCTTTTACCCCAAATATTAGATTCAATTTCATCAAAGACACTTCTTACCTAGACATTTTTAGATATCCTTGCCATTTAAACCCTTTTACACAACCATTTTCCCTCACAACTTCTCCTCAACTCCCCATACCTCAGAGGTAATAGTAGTCAGCTTATAAGTACTAGTCAGTCTAAGATTAAAATAGAAAAGTCACACCTTTTATTTTATTCTTAGTGTTACACTCTTCCCATCAGCATTAGTCAGGAAGGCAGCTCTTATATCAGCACCTTTGTCTTAACTTAAATTAGTACTAGTGTAGTTATACATATCCCTTCCAAGCTCTATTCTGGCCTTAGAGTAGTTCCACAGCGGCCTTTGCATGCCTTTGAAACACACCAATCAGGATTGGTGTGCCTGAAGGCGGCCCACCTGCACACCAATGTTTATGTGGGTGGGCCCGCATATCCCATAGGCTATGGGTATAGCCTATTGTCTCCCATAGCCAATGTATCCCGTCAGAGATGTCCAACTTGGACATCTCTGATGGTGTGGAACTACTCTAAGGCCAGAATAGAGCTTGGAAGGGATATGTATAACTACACTAGTACTAATGTAAGTTATGACAAATTTGCTGATATAAGAGCTGCCTTCATGACTCATGCTGATGGGGAAGAGTGTAACACTAAGAATAAAATAAAAGGTGTGGCTTTTATATTTTAATCTTAGACTGAATAGTACTTATAAGCTGACCACTAATACATCTGAGGTATGGGGAGTATTGAGGAGGAGCTGTGTGGTAAAAGTGGTTTGTGTAAAAGGTTTCAATGGCAAGGATATCTAAAATGTCTAAGTAAAAAGTGTCTTTGATGAAATTGAATCTAATATTTGGGGTAAAAAGTCATACAGGTTGTATGGGGTAGAAATTGCATAGTGGTAATACAACAACATCAGTGAAGTATTTATGTATGACGGTCCTTCAAGAGGGGAGCAACTGATGAGCACAGTATTACAAAATATTATGATGAGCAATGACTACTAATTTAGTATTAGTGATGAACAAAAATCTACAAGTGTAATGGTTAAGTTAAAGTATATAGTAATGATGAGCAATGGTTGCAGATTATGTAAGATGTTTTATTTAATGAATATTAATGACTTGGATGATGTAAGCCATTTTAAAAGAAAACACCAGGAAAAAAAATGATGACTTGATGGTAAGTGAAATTTGGACAACTTCACTCATCTATCCTCCATCTATCCACTGCTACTCCTTGAATTGATTTAAAAAACAATTGGGTATTTATTCTTCTACCTTGAACAACCAGAGGCTGTGCCTGATGATAACAGATCTTTCTGCCTTCTGTGAATATAATTTGTGTGTAGCTGCTCAGTGCTGCTCAGCTTTGATTAAAATAGGTACATAGCTCAGTGGAAACTTCATTCCCACCCTCATTGATGTGCCTTGCTTCTGACCAACAGTCATTTCTGAGCTGTGCCAGGTTGAACACTGAAATTTACCAAACTGAACACTGAGCTACACTAGGGTTAATACTGAGCTACCAGTGTGAAAACTGAGCTTGCTCAGGGGAAATATTGAGCTATGTTGGAGTGAACACTTATAATCTGTGCCAGACTGAACACTCATCTGTGCCAGAGTTTGCACTTAGGTTTGATATAGTAACTCCTGAGCTCAGCCAGGGAAAACTGATGAGCAACAGAAAAAAAAATTAAACCAGTGAAAACTGAGCAGAATAAGTGAAACTGAGCAGAATCAGTGAAAAATGAGCAGAATTAGTGAAACTGAGCAGAATCAGTGACAAATGAGCAGAATCAGTAAAAAAAGAGCAGAATTAGTAAAAATCAGCAGAATCAGTTAAAAATGAGCAGGAGGTGGAAAATGCACAGAATCAGCCAAAACTGAGCAGAATCAGTGGAAACTGAGCAGAATAAGTGTAAACTGAGCAGAATCAGTGGAAGCTGAGCAGAATCAGTGGAAGCTGGGCAGAATCAGTGTAAACTGAGCAGAATCAGTGTAAACTGAGCTGAATCAGTGAAGTGTTGTCAGACATTGAGACAATTGACCCACATGTCTACAAAATAATGTCAGACATTGAGACAATTGACCCACATGTCTACAAAATAATACAAGTCACATAACCCAATGGTTAAGGACTTGTGTTTATAAAAAAGGGGAATAAATTGAACCAAGTAAATTATCTTAAATTTACAAGTTCAATTCCCATAAGACTCATAGATTTTTGTATTTATTTTATATAATATTCATCATTTTAATAAACTAAATAATATTGAGAAATTCCAAATTAAGGAGAGATTATTATCTCTCCATGAATCTACCCTTAAGTATTACAATTTGGTTATGTCTCCTACAAGGAGACTATTATCTAGAATTACCCCATGTAATACAAACTCTTGAGTTATTACATTGGGGAACATATTGTGTAATATTTAAATGGCTGAGATTTCCTTCTAAAGGGAATTTCTCCCCAGATTATTACCATACAAACCCACCAACCTTACTACAGCTTTAGTGAGTGGGGTTTTATATAATCCTTTAATCAACCTTTCTCTCTATCCCTTATCCCATTTCCTAGTCACTAAGAATCTTTATTCTAGTGACTAGAAGTCCTCTCCCACTCTCAGGGAGTAGTTGAGGCAATTGCACTGAGCTTTTATAGCCGTGTTCCCTTGTTAAAAACAAGGGTGCCAGCTTCTCCGCTTTTAGCGTAGAGTAGCTTCTTTCCACTGGTCTTAACAGACTATAGTGTGACCCTAGATACTGGCTGTAAATACTGTATACAGTATCCCTGCACCTATCTGACATTCAACCCCGCGTCACTTAAGAGACGGGGGCTGACAAGTGTGATCTGATCCAGTGGAAAAGGATTAAATTAAACCACCATTGAGGATCAAATATACAGGAAGAGTAGGATTTGAGCAGCTTTGGAGCTGCAACCAAAGTTGCAGAATGTCACTTTGCATCAAGTGAGCATTGTTTTTTCCTGGTGAAAGAATGTACCAATGAAAACTATGAAGGCTAATATCTTCTGATCCAAAAGGAAATCAAGGGTGGTTTGAGTGAGTGACTAGGGGTAACATAGGGTGTAGAATCTAAATCTGAAATAATATTGATGAATATATGAAAGGTTTATAAGATGTAGAAGAAGTGATGTGAGAAGGAACAAGATTACCACAACGTCCAGGAGGAATATAACCTTGTCAGCCAGGAGGATTTCCTCCTGGCCAAGGAGGTTGTATAACCTCATTGGCTGGGAGGATTTACTCTTGGCTGACAAGGTTGTATAACCTCATTGGCCGGGAGGATTTCCTCCCGGCTGACAAGGTTATATATCGGCCAGGAGGATTTCCTCCTGGCCAATGAGGTTATACAACCTTGTCAGCTGGGAGGAAATCCTCCTGGCCAAAGAGGTTATACAACCTTTTTGGCTGGGAGGAAATCCTCCTGGCCAACAAAGCCCACTCCCACAGGGGTGGGCGTGCCACACTGTTGGCATGCAGGAAAAACACACCATTTTGGGTTGGTGTGCCCCTGGTGTGGGCGTGCGGGCGCGAATTTATCAACAACCTCTTTATTTTTATATTGAGGCAGTGAAATTTATTTAACTGCTTTTTGTTCATACAGCTCATGTCAGCCACAGTTGTGTGCCAGAAGAAATAAAAAGTATCAAGAGTGGCTAAAAAGTGGTTGAGCTAGATAATGTACTATAAGAATATGCTAATAACTAATTAACATATGCAAGGAGGCATTGTAACTTAACAATGGAACAAGAGAGAATTGTCACTTAGCAATGGATTTTAAAAACATTAAAACTGAGTAATGGAAGACATCAATTATTTAGTGAGGAATATTGACTATATATAACATCACAATTAGTGATGGAAAACCAATAAGTTTAATGAGAGATAATTATTTATATGAGTTTATTTTAAAGATAGAGAAATGTGAGCGAAGAGGTGACCAGAATTCTGACACTCCCAATGTATGTGAAAAAGTTATGGATTACCACAACATTCTCTTGAGAAGAAATCAGCCTTTTTGCCCAAATAATAATTCACTTTTTCCTTTTTGGTTTATTATTTCCAAAAATTATTACATATTAATTCCCAGAAGCTAAATACAATATGCATTAGCCCCTCACAAAGTTTTTCCATCTTAACCCCATCTCTCTTCTCTCAATAGGTACATTTACCAAGACCTAGGTAAAATAATTCCCTTGAGAACAAAATGAAGAATAAGCCTCATAATTTGTTTATTTTCTTAGTTTAACTTTTACTTTGCAAAAAGTTTGCAAAGGAGGCAAGCCACAAAGGAACCTGTAGCTTCAACTTGAATTATCAGGATTTAGCTTTGCATTTACCCTCCAAGATTTTTTTTCTTGAGGCAGTCCACACTGCACTTGGTGCTGTTATTTGGGAATTTATCAATATCAAACGTTTAATTTTTCCTCTACCCTATCTTCATATTTTCTCTGTATTTAACATATTCTTATGGTGAAATAATATAGCTTATATACCCAGATTTATCAAGCAATTGATCTTATCCCAAAGGGAAAAAGAAGTAATGAGACAAATCCTTGAAAAGAATTCTCTATGGTGTTACAATCTACTATTTTACATTTTTATTAGATGCCAAAGAATACTGTTAATATTCTAACTAGAAACACAAAATTATTTCTGTAATTAGGGACTCATTAGATATTTTAGGAAAATATGCCCAGTGTCAAAAAAAAAATAGAGTGAAAAAAATCCTCAAGAGAAAAACATGGGGTTATAGAGAAAAAAAAACCCTAGTGTTCTTGGAGGGGCAAGAATTCTGGCCTCTGAGTCTTAAAAAATTACACACTCCAAGAGACAATGTGATTTATCTTAGGGGAATTTTTAGAATAACTGAAGGTTTTATTTCTGTCACAGAAAATTCTTTGAGTTATATCACAACAATGGCGGTGGATTTTTGGAACAGTGGAAATATATTTACTGATTTATCTGATTAGTGGCAAAATTTAACATTGAGAAGAGGGAAAACAGAGATAGAGAAATAGAGTTGGATATAAAATTTAAATCAGTTATTATTTTTCATCTAATTCTAATTCAATTTTTGTCAGCTTGCTACTATGGAAGAGACAACCTATTGTAAGCATAAAATATTATGACAAATACAAATACAAAATATAAAATAAAAACTTATTCCAATGGGGTCATTTTTCTATTGGAAAAAAGATTCCTGACACAGATTGAAATTGCCATTTGCACATACTCAGAAAAATTACCAGACATACTCCAATATCTTTTCATTTTTTCTTTCATATCACAACCTCCTGGACAGAATGGTGAAATTGGAATATTCAGACCATAGTCATACCATTCTAAACCAAAAATGTAATCATTCCTTATTCCATTTCTCATAATGAATTCTCTCCCCAGAATAATATTGCTGAGTTCCCTCAATCGATCTTGATATAGGTCACCATAAACACTGTAAATCCATGCGCGCTCCGGGGACTCAATCCAAGGAATATTCCTGGGCTTTGTAATGACTTCAAAAACTGTATCAAATGCTTTTTTAGGTGGGATTACATCTTTTCCAGCTATCAAAAACTTCTTTGAACCAAATTGAAGAGAGTTTCCAATCTTCAGGATTACTAAAGGGTCTAGCCCATGGCTTTTTATTGCTGATTCCAGCTTAGATAATTCCCACCAAGCTTCATAAATATAGGGACAATTATCTAGATACCTAATCAATTCCAGCTTCTTTTCCCCCTCCTGTTTCCCATAAATTTGTAATATATCACGTTGAGTCAGGGATTTGTTAGTGTCCATACTGCGCATACACATTAGAAAATAAGAAATTCTTGGAATAACAAAAAGGGATGATGGGTTTTCTGAAACTCTAAAAAAAGTTTCATAATATTTATCTAGCAGGAAAAACTTGAATTGGCCTGTCTGCTTCAAAGATTTCCAATTTCTTGAAATTTGATGACAAATTAAGTAATTAACAAATGCTTGCAGCCTTCGGGTTCCTTCTTCTTTCCCAAGTATCTTGTAGATTGAATTCAAAAAAATGGACATTTTTTTTGAATCCATGCTTAGGTACATAAATCTATCATACAATTCCTTGTTTTTAAATATTGGTGAAATTCCAAAATGTGATTCACTGTGATCCAAGTTGAGTATCAGAGCTAATTGGGCCATTAATCCCATGTCCAAATTAGTTCTATCCCAAGATAAAACATTCCTCTTACCCCAAGTTTGAAATAACTTTTCAATGGTTGATATTGAAAACCCTTTCAATTTCTGGATCATCTTTCCTTTTTTCAAAGGTTCAATTTTGGACAATTCATAAATTGACTCAATCTTATCTTGAATTTCCTTATTTATTTTAGTATCAACTTTCCAAGGTCTCATTATGGGGACTGAGGATTGATCTGTATTTTTTGAATTGGATTCTTTCTTGGCCTTTTGGAATGCAGAATTCATTTCAATTTCACGTGATTTGTAATCCACCTTGAATCTCAACTCAAATTCACCATCCAGCTTCACATTTTCTGGGTATTCCCTAGCTTCCATCAAAAGAAGGATATTCAATTCCTCTTCACTTTTTTTTGTCTTGAAAGAATCAGGATTAGATAAAGGTGGCTCTCTGGATATCTCTTGCTTGGCCCCACTTTTTTCAGTTATTTTATCTGAAGTTTCTGATAGCTGATATGAAGGAATTGATTCCAAGGGTATCTGTCCAATTTTAATTTTTTGGTCAGAAATTTTACCTACTGAAACCTGGGAGGTTTTATCTCTTTTAGTTTCCACCTGCGGTTTTGATTCATTCATAACCAAGTTTGAACTCTCTTCCTTTGGAATCATCAAAGTTCTGCGATTTGAATTTTCTGGTAGTTTTTTGGAAAGACTTCCTACCAGAATAGAACTATCATCATTCTTCTCTGATGGAATTAGATACTTCCATTTTCCCTTGTCTTTCCATGATTTCAGCTTTCTTTCAGAAACTTGGTCCTCATGAGAATATGACTTATTTGCCTTGATATACTTCTTCTTAATCCTTTTTCTTGAATCATAATGATTACCATTTTCACTTCTCCCCTCATAGAAAGAATATGACTTGACCGGTATATCTGTTTTATCATCTGGAAAAATATTCTTTCCCTTGTTAGTAAATAGCTCAAAATATTTTGTTTCAGTAGATGGTCTAATTTGAGTACTGAATAATGAGGAAGATTTTCTTTGCTTTAAATCAGAATGATTACCAATGTTGAATTCTGACTTGGATGAGCTCAAATTTTCTTCCTTTTTAGTTTCCTGGTCAGATTCACTATTCTTTAATTTATTCTTTGGAAAATTTATTATCTCCTTATATGGAGTTTCTATGAAAGCCACTTCTTGGTCTTTGGAATTTTTTGCTAACAAAAAGGATGATTTATTTTTTTGAAAAGGCATATCAGATAATTTGTATCCATGGATCTCACCAGAAAGTAGACAATTAGAAATAGGTTGGAAAGATTCAATTATTTGGCCCCCAGGAACTTTTGCTTTAATATCTTTGGCTGGTAGCTTATTCTCTAACTTGTTTTTGGATACCATATTAGCTCCAGAGATAGATGAAGCATTTTCTAATCTTGAAACAGCTGGCTCAGATAAACTGCTAGAAATATCACTGTTTTTCTGCACAGTGCATTCTGTGGTTTGACCCTTACTTTCTTTTGTCTTTTTCCAGTTAAATTTACGTAATTAAGCATTAAAATTTGAGAAAAATTAGTTTATTCACTCTGGTTATTCAATCTTGTGGAAACCCACACAGTATAAAATATGTGAAAGTATCCAGAAACAAAATATAAACAAACCCACGGAAACAAATGTTGTCTGAATTGCAGGTTGAGTTACTTGAATAATTTCTTTGTGGTTTTTGTTCAAGGATTTTGCCTACTCAAATTTACAAAAGATAGTAAGGATCCCATAGTACCCTCTTTTCTTTTGAAGATAACAATCTGGAGTAATACTTACATTACACAACTTGAGGCTCATAATTGTAGTTTTCACATCAATATGTTTTATAATTGTGCTTTCAGTCCTTTGCAAGGGTTGGGCAGGATTTTCATTCTTTGCCTCATTTAACATGCTTTTGTGACTTAACGTGAATTCATCTGGACTGTCGGTTTTGATCACACCAGATGAATGCGGATCATCTACGGGTTCATGTCTTGATTTCATTGGAGCTCGATGGAGATCAATTGGATCCTCATCATGAACATCTTGTTTCATATTTGGAAGTTGGGGCCAACTCTTTCCGTGGCTGCTGATCTAGTTAGATAGCACTGCACATCAGCTAAACTTTTTTTTTGGATTCTGGAGACCGCAAGCGCACTTCATCCTGCCACTTACTTTATTATCGGCGGCAGTTCGTACAACCTCGAATTCAGCCCAGCTGACGCTTCTCCACGAGTCATCGTCATGTTTTTCAGCCAAAGTAGTACGTGGTTTATAATTCAGGGACTCTGGTTGAATTAATTTACTGCGCCATGTCTGGGCTTGGTCTCTTCGATTATCTGACGGCTGGCGGTGATGATCCCAGCTGGCTTAGGGGGAACTACCCAACCACGCACTGTTAGAAACGCAGGGACTATTTTTCCTCACCTGATATTGCGCTTCCCCGCTCGCGGACTCGGGGCTTGATTCCAAGGCCGATAAAGCAACACTGGTGACTGTAATCGGGTCGCACATATTTTTTTCATCTCCATAAGCTGGGTAGATATGAGGCATAGAGATGCCACCAGATGCACCCCAAAAGGCTTTGGCTGCCCACAGGATCCACACTGTCGTCCATGAGCGAAGGAGTTTTGTGCAATGCATCTTTGGGATGTAGGCAGATAGAAATCGGTGAATGTTCAAGTCGTGGTATATAAATACCCAGATATTTTGGTGAAGTGGGATGTGGTACCTACCGTTTGGCCAACGTCCCTCCGTTGCATAATTACAACCTATGGCGACACGTTTGATGCTGCGTCCGACCACAACATGATCCGGCCGGGCGTTAAAGCCACTGCGGGATAATATCACAGACTTGAATCGATGTATAGTTTTTGTTAGAGTTGGAGGTTATTCAAGATTACAAACATACATGTTTTGATTGGTTTGACATTGCGCACTGTAATGTGGTACCGGTACGGGCAAGCCTAGCTATCACAAAGACCGGTGCCCCGCAGGACTACAAAATGTCCCACCCAAAATCCCTCTGAGTAGAGTTATCGCAAGAGAAACAGAGAGAGAAGGAA
This sequence comes from Puccinia hordei, assembly GCA_007896445.1. NCBI lineage: Eukaryota > Fungi > Basidiomycota > Pucciniomycetes > Pucciniales > Pucciniaceae > Puccinia > Puccinia hordei. The sequence goes on along the minus strand of RDRW01000752.1, from coordinate 37,910 downwards.
ATTTTTAAATGAAAAATGGCTTAAAAGAAAATTGAAGAAAGAGGAGAGCGGACAATGATGATATAAGAGGTGATGAGGTTGATCCTGAAGAGCAGAGATATCAGGATAATGTTAGATGAGATGGAAAAACTCCCCCAGAGAGAAGAATAAGATTGCAACATGTGTGTGATGTATATCCAAGTATGTACACCACGGGTGCACCCCTAGTTCAAAAAAAACATCCGGCGAACGGATTTCTATTCTTTTGACAGGTTGGACGCCTTGAAGGCGTTCTCAAGGTGTTCACGATGGTTTCTACCCGTTCCGGGGACGTTGGTGTATCTTTGACCTGTCTCAAGAACCAAAAGGATTCTCAGCACGACTTGAGAACAACTTCGGACGACTTGAAAACCACTTTTGGTTTTCAAGTCATCTGAAAAACCACGACAGGTTCTGATGACGCCTTGAAAACCGTTTTCAAGGCGTCATCAAAACCGTTTGACAAGTTGGAGACAAGACAAGTCCGCTGCTCCTCCCATAGAGCTCCAGTGAGCAGGAGGAGGGGCAAGGAGCTGATGGGCTCAATTGACCAATTATTGATGGGCTCAACTTGCCCATCTTCACTGGAGGGGTTTGGGATGAAAGGACTGTTGAAGTGTAGTCCTTTCATCCCGAACCCAAACAGCCATTACGAATATATAGCTGAAAGTCAGTCCACTCTGTCAAGCAGTCTCTGACTCTCACTGGTTAGTAGATCTGTCATCCTGTTTTTGCTGCTCTGTGGTTCGATTCCGCTCTTTTTTCAAGAATTCCCAGGGCGGCTTTCAGTTGTCATCAAGGCAGATCCACGACATTTAAAAGCTGCCTCGGGAGTCGTTTGCCAGGCGCCTTTGGTTCTCACTCAAAGTCAAGGACTTACTGCTTGCTGCCTGGGTGACGCCTGAAAAGACACCTGGCAGACAAAATCCTATGCTACTGAATAGGATTTTGACACCTTCCAGGCGCCTAGCAGGACGACTTGGAGGTGCCCGAATGCGTCTGTGGTGTAAAGAATCCCAGGAAAGAGAGTGGCCTGAAATTCAAAGAGCTGCAGCGGATATCAGAGTATGACCGGAATTCTCACAGTAAAGGACGTTGTCAAGCTTGATGACCATTGAATTCATGCCATGAAAAACCATTGTGCTGTCAACTTGTAACTCCAACCCAAGTTGAGTGCAACCCGCGCACAATCATCTTTATTCAATAAGAAAGTATGCATAACCATTCAAGGTACCCAACTCAAAACTTGCATCCAGACCATAACCCAATCTCTAGACTCGACAAGCCAACAACCACAACTTTCACCATCCTACAAACCATCCCTTAATCCACTGTCAAGAGCCCTACAATTTGCCAGATCCTACTCTACCCAGCTTTCAGAAATACACTCAGAAGATTCAGGAGGAGTAACAAAATAATCCAAGTGGAGGTACCAGTTCCCCCTTCTCTTCTCTCAAACTATCACGGTATTGATTTATTGACACTTTTCTAACAAAATCTACCAGGCTTGTGACTGTTTCATATCTTATCTCCTTATATCTAAATCTTCTCGACTGTAATTTCTGAATAACCGTTAGAATAAGATCATAAGAAGGTAAATATTGCAATCTTTCACTCATTATTGTCAATCTCATTATCTTCACTCTTATTGTCTCTCTAAATTTTATCTCTATCTCATTTTTATTGTCAGTCTCATTTACTACTATTAGCTGTTAATTAGTGCTGCAATAAAGTGTGATCCTTGAAAACCTACATGTGCCTGTGGCTGTAACACATTAGGGGATCTGTTAGTGGCCACTTTCAGAGGTATGCGTCTAGACAGTATTTTCAGGTTGGACAGTGCTGACTTATCACCTGTGATGTGATGAGTGGCCCCAGTGTTGAAGATGATCTCTGGCCCAGGGGAAGTCAGGTTGGCTTGATTGGAATGCGGTGCGGAATTGAAAACAGGTTCATACTCCATTTAATCATCAGAACAAGGAGTCAGTGAAGTTTCAAAGCAAACAAATTTGGCATCAGGGCAAGATTGAGAAGGAGTAGGGGCATCACAATGGTAAGATGGGCAATACAAATCAGCAGAGCAGCCCCCGGAGGACACCAGTTGTTGAGGTTTGGGATTCACAGGAAGAAGGAAACCAACAGGTGGGGTGATGATTGGGTAGTGAGCTTGAAAGGAGTTTGGGTTGGCTGAGACAACATGTGTAGTGGATTGGCTGTTCTGGGGGGGTTCTGTGCACTCCACAATCTGATGAGAAGTTTGAGTTGCAACGGAAACATGTCCTGGCCCTGTGTTCAAAATTTCAATCAGGACGGCCAGCCAAGCCATAAAAATTACCTGGCAAGATTTCTATGGATGGGGACCGGGCAATTGCCACCAAAGAGGAAAGACCCATTGGATTTTAATCATGTTGATGCAGTCTGGATCCACTGCCAGCATAATTGCCTAGGATGAAGCATCCCAGTTAAACTGGGATGCACTCAACCAATTTAAACTTGGTTGACATCAACTGATGAAATGTGAATCCAAGGGATCCCCCTTGGTTTTGTTTTTCATTGGTTGAGCTCAACCTACTTTAATTTGGTTTTTTGCATCCTAGTTTAACTGGGATGGACTCAACCTAGGCAAATATGCTGGCAGTGATCTTGAAACCAGGCGTGATTGCTGAAACCGTAGGGTATTCTGTTAGCTCCAGTTGCTCTGTACAGCCCAGAGCAGAATGGAGAAGCCAAGCGAGTCAACCGCACGCTAGGCGACATGGCGTGCACAATGCTGCACAAGAGCAAAATGCTGAAGCCCTATTGGAGCTACGCCTATCAAGTCGCTTCCTACATCCACAACCGGATACCCAACAGTGAAATCAAAACATCCCCGTTGACAGCTTTGTTTGGCATTGAGGTCGATCCGGACAAGCTGTATCCGTTTGGAGCAAACGTCCTAACCCTGATCCCTAAGTAGCAAAGGAGTAAACTTGATGAGCGTGCTCAACAAGGTAAGCTCCTTGGTTACCCGCAGGCAGACGGTGGCTGGTTAGTTTGGCTCCCACGTGAAGGTCGAATTACTCACTTGACTTCTGTTATGTTTCCTGACTTTCAGCACCTCCCAGTAAAGAAAGACGTTCGAAAGACCGATTTAGACTTTATACTAAACCATTTGGTATTGGGTGAAGAAAAGACCAATCTCATTGCAGAGGCAGAGAAGAAATCAATTGCTAACCTCCCTGTAACAACAGATTGATGACTACCTTCTAACATCAAGACAGCTTTGAGTTGCAACTCAGCAGCTTTGTGGAGAGCGGCTGCTAAGCATGAAATTGATCAGTTTCAGGATCTGGAAGTGTGGGAAGCTGTAAAACCTTTCCCTGGGGCCAAGATGTTAGGTTGTCAATGGGTTTTCACAATCAAACCACCTGAAATGGAGGGTAACAAAATCTACCGCACACGGTATGTTGCAAAAGGATTCAACCAACAAATTGGTATTGATTGCAACAAGACCTATGCTCCAACGGCCTCACTGAACACGCTCCGCGTTTTGATTTCACTGACACACAAATACAACTATTGAAAAGCAAAATTTGATGTAAGCTCGGCCTATCTGTACAGCCCGATCGACGAGGAGGTCTATGTGGAACCACCAACTGAAATCAATCCAGAATGGAAAGGTAAAATAATGTGCTTGAAGAAAGCAATGTATGGCACTCGTCAAGCGGCCCGTTGCTGGTGGCAATTCTTCAAGAGGAAGATGGGAGAATTAGGTCTAGTCGCGTCAGAGCTGGAACAGTCCTTATACATTTACAAGAACGGCACGGAGTTCATTATCATCTGGTTGCACGTAGATGATGGCTTTGTTGTTTTGTCAAGTCAGCAGCTTCTTGAGCGGCTACGTGATGCTATGCAGGCGGAAATGAAGGTCAAATGGTTCAACGGTATCAGGAGAATCGTTGGGATCAACATCCAGGAAGATGGGAACGTCATCAGCATGGATCAGTCCAAATTGGCTTGCCAAATTGTGGATGAGTACACCAGGCCAATTTTCACTCACCAAAGTCCACTCCCAGACACTACACTTGAGATAAGTGCCCATGATCCAATTGAGGAAACTGAATACCGTTCTGTCATTGGATCATTCATGTACTTAGCTTGCGGTACACGACCGGATCTCTCTTACGCCGTCAATCTACTTGCAAGATACAGTAACCAACCATCTGATGAACACTGGATTGCGTTGGACTATTTGATTGGGTACCTCAAGGGATCTGTTGGAACCAATCTGATTTTCAACAGCAAGCAAGAGGGACTTGACCTGTGGTCTGATGCCAACTGGGGAGGAGAACACAAGCGGTCCACCTCCGGTTATGTCATTCAACACTTTTGGAACTCAGTCGGGTGGGGAGCAAAACGGCAGACCGTGGTGGCTTTATCAACTTGCGCGGCAGAATAGCACTGTCTGACAGTACACAAATTATGGCAGGCATTTCCATGCACTGCCAGCATATTTGCCTAGGTTGAGTTCATCCCAGTTAAACTAGGATGCAAACAACCAATTTAAAGTAGGTTGACCTCAACCAATGAAATATAAAACCAAGGGGGGTCCCTTGGATTTATATTTCATCAGTTGATTTCAACCAAGTTTAAATTGGTTGAGTGCATCCCAGTTTAACTGGGATGACTTCATCCTAGGAAATTATGCTGGCAGTGATGCTATTGGAAGACATTTGACACGAAGTACCTTTGAAAATTTTTTGTGGTAATCAAACGGCAATTCTAATTGTGAAAGACAACGGGTCACGAAAGAAAATGAAGTATCTCCTGTGAGCCTTTGATTTTGTGAACAATTTCATACGCGACAATGGGGTACAATTACAATGGACACCAACAGCGGATCAAATTGTGGACATATTTATGAAGAAATTGGGACCAAATAAGATTGGACTGGCGGCGATGAGGCTAGGATTGGTTGTGATGGGGGCGAAAATTGGTCGGATCAAGGGGTAGCAGGATTTCTGGAGGTGTCGGCGAGAGAGGTGGAATTGAGGGGGTGTTTTTAAGGTGTTCAGGCGGTGTTGTTTGCAATCTTGGGGGGGAGTGTTGGATTCTAGGTAGATACAAGATTACAAACAGCAACTTGTTAGTACATAATCTAGTTTTATCCCTAAAAACATAAGATAGATTGGCTGCGGCGCGTACTTGTATTTAGTCTATGTCTGCTGTCCCGGTACCGGCTCTTTTCTCTCTCTTCACCGAGTTAGGACCGATACCAAGGCAGCAGGAGCTCACCGAGAGGCATTGCTCTTTGACAGCATTTTATATGTAGCTCTCAGCGGAAATTTTCTTTCATCCGCTTTTCACTTCCAGAATCAACCTGAAAATCATAAAAACAACAACACTGGAGGTCTTCCCGTCAATCTGGAAACCCCTTCCAGATCCAGATCTGGCACAAAATTTTCCAGATTTCGGGGGGATCCTCGGGGGACCCTCTTTCCAGAATTACGGGAGGGTTTCCAAAGATATACTCTGGAAACCAACTCTCAGGATGCAACCAGCAACATGGCCGGAACAATCAAAAGTGAAATAACGACACCATTTCCATCTCAAACACCAAATGGATCAAACCCACCGCTTTCCCAGGAAATACCAACATCTCAGGCACAAGGCCGTCGTCGATCAAATCCGTTGGCGTCAAAGCAAGGTGGAGGGTGGGCGCCAGGCTCGCAGGGGTACACCGATGCGGATTGTGGCGCTCTGGTTTCAGCGGTCAGACAAATTCTCCCTCTTGGAAGTCAAGAGTGGAGAAAAGTCCAGGATATCTACAACACCTACGCTTCACAGAACCAACGGACGTTTCGCAAAGCCAATCCCTTGAAGACCAAGTTCAAAAGCTTGGTCAATGCTCAAAAACCCACCGGCAAGGCTTATTTTCCCCCTCATATCCGTGATGCTAAGGCGGTTGATTCCGATATCCGCCAACAAGCCGTCCACCATGCTGTTGTGGACTGGGATGAAGAGGATGACTCAAGTGATGACGAGCGGTGAGTCATATGATCTATTTATGATGTATTTCAAGTCATCAACGACTCACTACATTCAATTTTTTGTATTTATATTGTAGAGGGGCAGATAGATTGAACTGCCCAGTTGAACTGCCCCCAGTCGAACCGCTAGCCCAATCTCAAAAAACCACCGGGGGCTCTCAGATTCTACCAACTCATGAGCAGCAACATGAGTCCGAAACCCCAGCTTGTTCTTTTTCCAACAGCTCTATTCCTCATCATCGCTCACATGGCCGCAGTCGAAATTCTTCACCATCATCCCGCCCATCAAAGAAGGCCCGGTCAAATGTCCTCCAGGAAAATCTATGCACATTTTTTGATTCCGAGGCTCGTAACAGGAGAGACCACGACCAAGGCATGGCTCAACTGTACGGGATACAGCTACAAGATGCCCACTCAACCATAATGCGGCTGGAGGAGGAGATTTCTCGTTTACGTGACGGTATCAACCTGCAACTAGTGCGCATCCAAGAAGACAATACTCGACTTCAGAATACGGTGGCGCTTTCCCAGAAGGAGAATTCTCAACTACAACGCGAGCTAACTCAACAAACAGTTGAGAACTCTAACTTAAAAAGCAAGCTGGAGATGATGCAGCTCCGCATGGAGATGCTCATGGGCTCGCTTTATCATCAACAACGTGGGCCCATGCCTGGAAGCTCGGGATGGTTGGTCCCAATCCAACCAAACACTTCAAACCCTCCAAGCTATCCTGGCTTTCCGTCAAACTACTCCGATCCCAGCCACACTTCATCTGGGGGGCCAGGCCCCCACTTTCCCCCAGCATCATCTCTGTTTCAATCTGGATCACATGACCCCAATGTTCAATAATTGTCAACTGTTTCTCTTTTCTCATTTATGTTTATCTCTTTTCTCATTTATGTTTAAAGAAATAAAATATTAACTGCTCTGCTCTGCAAGCTGACTCTGTGCGCGTTATGTGCCTATCCTTTAGATAAGTCATAAAGTCATACCCTGCATGAAGGATAAGTCCCTCGTCAAAACGCCCTGGATAGCCTTTATGCATTTACTGCTCAACTGCTTTCCAGCCTTTTCACCTGTCGCGCTGCTAATGAGCCATGCACGGTGATTGCCTGAGACTGAGAGCACTCCGCGGACGTGATTAACTCCAGGTCGGCTCCATCCCGCGCCTGTGTGCACCTCACACATTTACTTCCACCTGGATCGTCAAAACAAATGCACCTTGTTGGTGGGCATGACGATAAGTTCCGCTGTTGGATCCACTTCTTCAGACGCGCTTCATGATTCAAATTGGAAAGTCAACAGCGACTTGGATGATCAAGTGATAGCAGTGCCTACATAACGCTTACTGATATGTAAATCACTCAAGTGACAGGAAGAATTGGGAAACTATATCAAGTTGATGTAATGGGGATAAGATAGATGTTGTTATGAATTGACCAAAGAAGAAAAAAAAACAGGAAATATAATTTCTCAATGCAAACCAATTCTGTGCTACTCTTTTATCTTTCCCCTAAGATGTCGGAAAAGAGTGAAAAATAGAGAGGTGTGTCATTGTCCTAGTGAGAGGCTATCAACCAACCTCAACAGCAGCTAAGCGCTTCCCTCCGGCTTATATCCTATCAGGTCACCCAAAGTTGATAGCCTTGACTCCCCTGGAAAGCTCGGAAGCAACAACGTACTCTCTCTCTCCTTGGCCTCTTCCCTCATCTCATAATCTAAGGCCAACTTCTTTAGCTGCTGGTGCTCGACTTGACTATGCATTTGTTGAGCGCGGGTATGGACAGCAATCGACGAGTTAGATGGGATTTGCATTGTTTTTAACTAAAAAAAGATGAATAGTTGGGACAATTGAAGAGGTCAGAATTGGTGGCAGATTGAACAGATGGTCGAACATCATTGCCAAAGAAAACAAAAATCGCCAGAAAATAATTACAAGCTGTGTAAAACCTATTAGATGAAATTACTATGAAGGGTTATGGGTTAGCACATATGTGGGAATATTGGTAATAGACAAGGAGCACTTACCAACCATCCATTATAGTACCGACTGATGTGACATTGTTTTTGAATAGTGGAGAAAAGCAAGTGATGAAAATCATTACATAATGATTTGTCTTGGTCCCAAACCGCCTCGTAAACACTTTTGGTTTGATTAATTCCAACCATACAAGTTTGAATCTGATGCAATTGGCAGACTACTTGAAGGATGTTAAACCAAAAATTGTGATTGCTTGCAGGGAGGGGTAACTTGAGTTGAGAGAAAGAGCCTTGGATGGAATGCATTCCCCATTCCGCAGCCTGCCTTGCTGAAACAACCTGGTCGTTCGGTACCTTCAACCTAGAAAATCTTCTGGGAGTCTCTGGGAGCCGATCACCTTGTTTGACCGGGGCAAGAATCCGCTGTTGAAGCCGCTCTGACTTTTGTGGGAAGGCCGTGTCGCTCAGGATTTGGTATCCTGGTGGTGTGTTGTGGAGGAGCTCTGTGTATAAAGGCTCGGCGATGGCAGAATCATGCCACGATCCAGGTGCGTTCAGAATAGCGTAGATTAGTGATCCATCCGGGGCAAATGCAAGAATGCAACTACAATAGTGGGAACAAGTCCAACCATTGTAATATGCATTCTGTATGCTGATCAGAGGAATGAATCAGTCTTGGTTAAAATATTGATTACGTGTACAAAATCAACTTACTCGTCATCTTCAGAAACTAGTACTGGAAGGTTCAATCCATCCACAAATCCAAAACATCGTTGTAGTAAGGGGAATTTTTTCTTGATTGCGTTGCTGTATGGCTTGATTGCACGCTCGGTTGATGGCCAGCAAATTCGAGCTTCCTTCATTGATTTCAGAACCACCAGGAGATGTTGAAGACCTGTCTCCAGATAGCGAGAACAGACGGCAGGAGTGATAGCAAAAAGTTGCTGGAGTGAGTAAGCTGACATGGTTGAACTCAACCAGTGGAGGATTAACCCAAGACATCCAGCTGCATCAAGTGATCGCCTCAAGACTTGCGGCTCCCCATGACGACTAACATCATTTCGTATTAGTGTTCTTGAGTTCCATAGAGGTGCAAAACCTTTCAGCAAGGTACCAAAAGTTTTGACGTTGATTCCCATGGTTGTGATGAAGGCTTGATCGCTTTGGCTTCTCCACAGGTATGCCCACGCACTCTCCGCCAGAGGGTCACCAGGAAGGTTGGCTCGAGTAAGATACATCTTTATTTTTCGGAGAGGGCCGCCCATAGTCGCCAGAGAGATCATCAAAATAGCTGCTTCTTCCAAAACTTGCTGTTGTTGTACCGCTTGATTATTGGATGATTGCCGGATAAATTGTTACCGGATTACTTGAGACCGGCGTTGTTGATTGAGCTGAATCCATTTGTCCATCAGCTGTGATCTAAGGGGAAGCAAGCGGAGGAAGAAAAAGTTATGTAAATATACAGATTTGGGAGGAGGTGAGCGACGGGAGATGGAATCTAGAAAAATCTACAATTCTGGGATCTGGAATTGTAGATCTGCATCCGGAAGGGTTTCCAGATCGACGGGAAGACCTCCACTATCTTGTACTCTCCATCTGCTCTTATCTTCACATAAACTTTTTCCCTTCACTTCCTTCTCATTGTCAAAACTCGTCTCGCGCTTGTTCCACCACAAATACAATCATAACCTTGTATGTATCTACACTATCCATTATATCAATCCATTAACACAACCCACACTTTCCGTTGTCTTTCCTACACCAAACCCCATTCTTAAACTCAACTACACTGCTAATTGGGCATCTTACCTCCACCCTTTTAGGTATGAGTGACATCTCATTTTCATTTTTAACAACGTCTAACAAATACTTGTACATCGCAAATGATTAAGAACATGAATTATAACAAAAAGAAATATCTTTTAGTTCTTGCTATTCTTTCAACTTCCAAAGCCTGACATCCTCGGCGTGGCAACGGGTTGGGCCCAGTTCAACCGAGCGAGTCATTTTTTCCTCGGGGAGGTCAGTCCTGTTTTTCAAGTTCTCTGCGCATATCCAAGTTTAATGCTGAATAGCTTAATGGCTGTTTCAGGAATTTGACTTGGCTATAGGAAGTCAAACCACCCACCACTTATTGGATGAAGGCAAGCCTCTGGGTCATTGATCTTTATTCAGACTAATCATCGCGGCATGTCTACCGCTACGCTTGTTGTTTCAACAGGCGAATCTGGAATCAAACGACCCGAAGAGGCTTTTGAGCGAACCCTTCGACAAACAAAGCAATCCTATCAATCAAGTGCGATTTTCAAGCTTTGTTACTCTTGCCAGCGACGCCGTCCTACAGTCCTTTTTTTTATCTTGAGCGAAACTCAAAACTGGGAAGCAACTTCTGGCCTCGGAAAGTCTGAATACCAGGTCGGTCCTCTCTTTATTTGCGTTTCTCTGATAATATTGCATCCACTGATCTTTGGGTATTAAACAGCTACTGTTTGTAAATATAATTTCTTCTGTTTTCATACCGGTATGAAAGTGCTGACATGTCATTTTCCACAGTTTCATTTACCTCAGGAAGATACTGAGGTGTTGAAATCCAATCAAAGGCGTCACAACCAGTTCCATTGTAATTTTGAATGCACATTGCTCAAACCCAGTAATTTCAACAAGAGTTGGACAAGTCAATCAGTGCCAAGTCTTACGAGGTCACCAAAATTTCGCAAGAATAAGATGGAAGAAATTCAACAGAAACTACTACAACTGAGTGCAGCTTGGTTAATTTCAAATCGGACGAATATCCCAGGGAGGTGGAGCGGGTCAAGGCAGGAGTACATGAGCTTATAAATGACTTGCAGATGGTACTGGGGCCAGCGCGACCCAATTCATTTTCCGATGAGGTGAGTCATTCATTCAATCTTTGTTCCAAGAAAGATTGAATTTCCTGAACGTTGGCCTTGTACTTAGAAGATGGAAACTATTCTTACGAGGGTAAGTAACCCGCAAGACCTCTTATGAGATCTACCATAGACTTTTCCTGATCATATGCGAGTACGGGTAGATCGATCAACGTCAAGACATCAGCCTGGGGCTCCCTCGTACAGAAAAGGCAAGTAAGCAAATTCTGGAAATGCTCAAAAAAAGTGCTGAGGGAATTCAACCCTCAAGAGTTAGGAAAGATAGGAGCGAGATGAATGCGAGACAACAAGAAGAGGATGAGAGTTTGTTAAGACGCACATTTCTAAATATAACAACATTGAAACCAATCTAATAAGATGATCTTCCGGTCAAATGTCATACAGTATCATGTTAAAATTCTCACCTCCACAAGGGGAGAAAAGGATGATGCTCTACCGTCAGTCACTAGGCAAAATCTTGAGAATCTTTCAAAACTCCAGACGGAATCAAATGATCTTCCGCTTCCTGCCAATTCACCTTACCTCTTAACCAAAGTTCATGTCGACCTCAACATTGCCGATGATGCCGATGTTCAGATTGGAGTCGCAAGGTTTTGTGAACAGAAACCACGCCAGTACGGACGTTCTCGTTTGTGGGTTTGGCTTCTGAAGATCATTTTGAGGGTCATGAGTGGGACCGAAGGACGAAAATGGTCCTTCTTGGTACGCTCTTGCAAGCAATTAATCTTCCCGGTACGCTGTTGCAAATAGATATGGGAAATACCCTCAATATAACTGGTACCAATATTGGTCCTGACTCAACCCGACTTGAAAAGCTACTGAACTTCTATCTCACGCATCAACTGCAGCTTATTTGAGCAATGCAGAAGAGGCGGTCAGTATCTTGAGTCCGCTTGAAAGTCTCAAAGTTTGAACCGAGACATTGAGGCTGTTTATTGAACAAGCCACTTTTCGTAAGTTGTGCCAAAAGTGCTGATCCCTACACAAAAGAACATCTCCTTGACTTGACTTGACAATTAATTTACCAGCTGCTACCGTCGTTTTAGGTGAAGAAGAAATGACCGAAGACCCATTAAGTCAGAAAATCCATACCGCCCCTGAACTTTAGAGGCCTCAGGGCCAATATGGTGTGGCCTTGACTACACCAGATAAACTTTGTAAGTAAAATCCTGCATGCAGATGGATTCATACCTGCATTATAAAGATTAATGTCACTCCTACAAAACAAACAGCTGTGCTCCCACCTCCTGCACCACCTTACTTGATTCAACGTAAAAACGGCAATCAAAATCATCCCATATCATCTTAATTCCAAGCTATCCATTTCCTTTATCCAGCAGTTCTATTTTTCACCCATCTTCATCTCTCTCATTGACTCCACCTCCGTTCCTTTCCTCTTACCTATTTCATATCCAACCTCTTCATGACGTTTCATTGCCGTTCAAACGCTACTACCTCTGCCCTTTTAGGCATGAGAGATCGTCGTTGATTTCTTTCTCTTTCTGTAAATCATATACTGCAAGCTTGTGCAGTCGGATAGGAAATAAAACGCTTTTAGCTCTTGTTACCGAAAAAATGGATTGCAGAGTAAGAAGGCAAATCAGGGTAAGTTTACTTGTTCTCTAAGTGTTGGACATTCTGATTTCTATTATCTCTTTCAGCTTTCAAAACGCCGTCTGAACACTTGCGGGGAGGTTCCTAGGTTAATGGGTTACATCGAACTGTTTGAAGACAAAAGGCTTTGCTCATTGGATGAATCGATGGACGATCCCCATGAATGAAGAAAACACGATTGATCACATCCCCCCTCCCCCAAGGCGAAGTCAATTGGCAAGCATGCTTGTGAACCGTGTCAATATGACCTATAACCAATTAAGGAAGGCGGAGTACTCCAAAAGAAAGCCGTTACAAAAGACTCTCACCCCAAGACTATGCCCCGTCGTAGTTGCATGGATTGGAACAGCAACAGATTGCAGGTCTAAGAGCCAGGTTTGAGTTGACTTGTTGAAATTGCGCCGCTGGTTTGAATGAGATGAGACGTTTTTTTTTTTTTTTTTTTCTTTTTCAAAAGACTTAATGTAATATTTTCAAGAATTGCCCAGTCTGAGTGTTTGACCATTTACTAAAGCTCTGGGGCCTAGGGGCGAAAAAAAGATAATTCTCAAGATGATGTTTGCTAAAAGGTTGGATTGGTCCGAAGCATATTTCAAGTAGAGATCCAGGCAGTTATGTACGTACTAGGATGGGTCACATTACAGAGCCGGTCTGATGGTTGTTAGTCGTTTTTTTTTTTTTTTAAGAAAAAAAGGAAAGAAAAAAAAATGTGTTTTTGTTGGTGTTGATCAGAGGCAATATACTCGATCAAGAGGAGAGGTGGATTAAGAGAGAAAGAAGGAGTGATATCAGAAGAGGAGATGATAGGGGTCTACCCTGGGATAGACAGAATCATTACCAAAGCACAATGGAATGTGCGTGCTGTCAAAGCATGATGTTGAAGCAGGCCAGCTCTTCTACATAGAATTGTAGCATAATGCCATCAAAGACCAGCCTTCCCAGTAGCAAGTCCGAGGACGAATTCATTCTCTGCAAGGATACAACCATAAGACCAACTCCGAAGAAGACCGTGGTTAGCAAACACAGTAGAAGATTAGAAATTAAAACACAAGGCCTTGCCAAGAAACCACTCATCAAACCTCAGTCAGACTCAATCCCCTTTGAAAATATCCGGGACAATCTAGCCAAACAGCTCATCTCTGAAATTAACCACCGTGTGTTTTCGGACAAATTACTCGCACCCATACAAGTGGCCTGGAACAACAGACTCAGTTCAACCGCCGGTCGGGTCAAGTTTGATGAATTGAAAGACAAAACCGGCCAACATGTCGGAGACAAGGTCACCATGCAGTGATCAACAAAGATCATCAACACTCCCAAGAGACTTAGAAAGACGCTTGCTCATGAACTTTGCCATGTAGCCTGTTGGGTTATTGATCAAGACCAGGTTGATTTTCCAAAAACTCTCTTTTGATTGTTTGACTTGAGCTTCTAACTCATGAATTTTGGCCTCAATTTGTTATGTTTTTTCAGAAGGAATACCACGGTGCACTTTTCAAGTCATGGGGAGAACGGATGCAGGAGGCTTTCCCAGATATCATAGTGACAACCAGTCATCACTACGAGATTGATTTTAAGTTTCACTGGCAATGCACTAGCCCAGCTTGTGGACAAATGTGAGTTTTCCTTTTTTTTGGTTTAACAAATAAATATCTACTTCTATTCTAACAATTATCAACATCACCTCCCAAAAACAATTTAGACATGGACGCAACAGAAATTCACTCAAACTAGATAAACATACATGCTCATCGTGCGGGGGTACCTTGATAACATTACCTAAACAAGAGCAAGCAAAACCACCTTTGAGATCAGTACCTTCACATTCACAACAAGTTGATGACCCTGTTGATGATTTTTTGATTGGAAAAATTCATAAGCTTAAAATTTAACCCTGATCAATGTTCTCTTTCCTGGCCAACGCTTTCAATTTGTAACCCTTGATACCTCTGACTTAATCAGTAGCTCTATTTACAATTTCAATCTTTTTGATAAATTTTTTGGCACTACAAGTGGGGGCCTGCAACCGCCTCCCACCGACATCATTCCGCTAATTCCTTGAGTCCAAACTCCTGTAGAGGCTACCGTTGCTGTGCTTTGCGCAGATCAGCCAGCTCCACTTCTTGGGTCCTCAAGACCCTTGATGTTGAGTTTATCCAGTCAACGGAGTCCTAAGATCCCCTTGTCCCCTCTGGTGCACAAGCCAGGAATTTTGCCATCTTCTTCTGCCCCCGCAAGATTGTCCGTACGTTCATTCGTTCTCGAGCCAAGGCAACCATTGTGCGGACATAGTCAAAGTAATCATTTGGGGATAGAGAGATCGAATCAAGTGGTAATTCCAAGTTGTATTCATGAGTCCCAGCTTGAGCGTATTCTAAGTAACCAGACTTCATAGCAATATAGCAGGCTTGTATGAGATTCTCAGCACGGATAGACAGTTCAACACGAAATCCATTCAAATGGAGGCTTTCAGTGGTCTTCAACGTATTAAGTTTTCGTTCGATAGAGTTGAGCTGAGTATGCCAGGTGCGAGTATTCTTAGGGCCGCTTGATAAATGCTTGCTGCTCGTGGACTTGACTGCATGAACCAAACAAGAATAGACTTTGATCTTTTGGATTTCTTCTTGAACAACGTCTTCAAAACTAACAGAGCCAAAACCTTCGCCTAGTTCAAGTAACATAGAATAGAGTTCTGAATTTGCCGACTTGGATTGAGGTTTGAACAACTTGATATCCTCTGTCTTATAATTAACTCCAACATCAAACCAATTCTGTGTACCAAGTTGATTTGATTCGACACCATAATTGTGACCGAGATCTTCAATAAGGGCTTTCATGCCAAAAGCATTCAACCTGACTTGTGGAACTCCGGTAGCTACCATTGCTCGAACCAAAAGACCTGCTATGACATTTTGTGATCCGCTAATCAAAACTTTTGGATAGGCAGCCATACAAAGGTTCAAGTTTCCAAGCTCAATCAAGTTCTTGAAAAAAAGCTCCTTGTATGTTGCTTCAATCCTCAAGTAAAATCCAGCCTTTCCAATATATACCCAATTGTCAAACATAGCATCATCAGTCACTTTTGGAGCATGAGTGACTAGTTGAAAACTAGTATCTGTCAAGCAATAGTTTCCAATCAGGTCTTCAGGCGCAATGGTCACATTCCAAGAATCCACATCAATGTCACTGAGTGTTGGTTTGAATGCCTACAAATCAACTGGTATTAATTAATGCTACCCCATTATTGTTGCTTTACTCTATGTTACTCACGTCCATTGGCTTGGGTTTCAAGTTGGCTGTAGTCTCTTTGGATTCAATCTCATTCTGTTGTTGTTGATGCTATAACACAGCCATTTATATTAGTTGCACTTGTCAATCCCTCATCCCAATTAATTATTTGCATTAGCTCACCATTTTGGTTTTCTGGCACTTGTTAATCTGTCAAACAACAAAGCAAATATTTTGTATTAGTATCATTTCAACAGTTCTGCTTGTCTTTAATTCCTCAATGTCAAGTAAAAATATATAAAGGTCTTCAGCTTTAAGAATGATTCAAGAACGGCTTTTGTTTCCCAACTTATATGATGAGGACCATATTTTTTAATATTCAATGGTTAATACTTTGTCAATATATCAGTATATTCCCTCTGTTGTTCTGCAATTGTTAGAGTGATAGATGCACCCTTTGCTTATTTATAATGCCAACTGTTAATCATAAGACTCTTATCTCAAATGCCATCTCCTTGCAAGGGGTAGTGTTGTATAACACTCCCTGGGTTTCCCCATAAGGTATAGCAAGGGTGAAAAACCGACCTGTCCCAGGTCAAAGGTGGACCAACCTGACTAATTAGGAACTTGGGCAATATACAAGCTATGGTGATGGTAGATGGCTTATCGGAAAGGGAAAAATAAAACAAAGACATTGGTGACAAAATATTAGGGCTATTTTAAGGTTTTATGGTCAAAAATTAAAGTTTTTTTTTTTAATTGAAAAATGGAATCTGTGTAGTTGACATGCACTGCGTGTGAAGTCGGAATTACATTGTGAGGCCCGGTTTGCTACTTTGCAATCCGCTTGGAAATTGGTGATAAAAAATATATCATCAGACAGCTGAAACATGGAGCATTCCAATGATAACATGTACGTTGTAGCACGCCAAGCCAAACTCCCTCAAACAAGGATGTGCTATATCTCGATAACGGCTGGACCAAATGTCATGGGAATAGGCTGGTTGTAATGATGACATAATTAGCTTCCCAATGATATACCATACATCATGACCAGACCCATAGAAGCCAAGATATTACCCCATGGTGTAATATCACCCAACTGTGTAACTCGGAAACGAAACCTTGTTTTTCAATTCCAACTTCACAGGCAGTGCATGTCCACTGCACAGATTCCATTTTTCAAATAAAAAAAAACCCCTAACAGCAGGGGGGACAGGAATGAGCCCTCATTCCTGGGACCCCCGGGACCCTTTTGAGTAGGGGGGTCCCATGGGTCCCAGGAATGAGGGTCAAGGGGGAAAGGAGGTGTAAAAATGTTGCACTTTCATGTGTTTATTGCTATGTATTTTGGGCTAATTGATAAGATGAAGAAAGAAAGAGATACAAGGTGATATAACTACTCAGAATCAGAAGGAAATATTTGGGAGGTTGTGTCACTGTCTACAAAGTCCTCCTCCAAGTGTATGTAGTGGTTAAGCTCTTGTCTGGTGGTGGTGAGGTTTCTGGCTAAGTGGTTGATTGTAATGGTGAGCCTTGCTATGGTTTGAAACATGGTGGCCAGTAGAGCATTATCTAATGTGAGGATGAGAGAAAATTAATCAGTGAATGTACTAACATTGATAAGAAGAAAAAAGGGAGGAGAGCTCACCATTAGGCCATTGGCAAAGCATGCCATGTCTTACACAGGTTTTGCAAGTCCTTGTGTTTTCAATGACCTCACAACGGTGAGTGTCACAAGCATCCCTGCACTGTTGGCATCCTGGCTGGATATGAGATGGGGGAGAGGGGGAGTGTAAAGGGTTAGCATGGGGAAGTGTGGTAAGGGGGGGGGGCAAGCTTACACCAGAGTTCCCAACTCTGTTTCTAGTTGAGTAAGTGTTCATGTTTCCAATGTGTCTAGGCATTATGTGTGGTGGGGGGGGGTGAGGTAAGGTGGGGTTGGATGTGATAAGAGGGGGGGTAAGGGGAGTGGGCAGAGGGATGGAGGTGGAGGTGGTGATGTGTGCTGCTTTCAGAGGGGGAAGTGATGGGGGAGGTGAAGTTGTATGGTGGATGGGAAAGGAGGAAAAATGGAGAGGGGGAATGTCCTTTTATAATGACATCCCCCCCCTGAATTGTTCCTCTCAGGAGTTCCTGAAAGGATTACTCCTCAGCCCAGCCTTCAGGCTGGACTGAGAAAACCCAACATTCAGGAAGTCCCCTCATCTGCAGGGGACTGCCTGCAGATGAAGCAGATCGATCGATCGATTGATCGATCGATCTGCAGGCTCTTCAGTCCAGCCTCCAGGCTGGACTGAAGAGCAGGAGTCTTCAGGCAGTCCCCTGAGCTTCAGGGGACTGCCTGTGGTGTAAGCAGGCCGATCGATCGATCGATCGATCGGTCTGCATGTCAGAGTGCCCCTGTGCAGCCCTGAGGCTGCACAGGGAGGAAGGACGGCTGAGCCCCCCAGGTTGCGCGCGCAACCTGGGGGGGTGGGAGTACTCAAGTCCCCTGCTCAGCAGGGGACTTGAGAACGATCCCAGTGGATCGTTCTCAGGACCGATCCACTGGGGATCGTCCCTGTGCAGCCCTGAGGCTGCACAGGGAGGAAGGACGGCTGAGCCCCCCAGGTTGCGCGCGCAACCTGGGGGGGTGGGAGTACTCAAGTCCCCTGCTCAGCAGGGGACTTGAGAACGATCCCAGTGGATCGTTCTCAGGACCGATCCACTGGGGATCGTCCCTGTGCAGCCCTGGGGCAGCACAGGGACGAACGGGTGCCGAGCCCCCCAGGTTGCGCGCGCAACCTGGGGGGGTGGGAGTACTCAAGTCCCCTGCTCAGCAGGGGACTTGAGAACGATCCCAGTGGATCGTTCTCAGGAACGATCCACTGGGGATCGTCCCTGTGCAGCCCTGGGGCAGCACAGGGACGAACGGGTGCCGAGCCCCCCAGGTTGCGCGCGCAACCTGGGGGGGTGGGAGTACTCAAGTCCCCTGCTCAGCAGGGGACTTGAGATCGCCCCTTGTAGATCGTTCTCAGGAGCGATCTACAGGAAGCTGTCCCTGTGCAGCCCTGAGGCTGCACAGGGACGACCGGCAGCCGAGCCCCCCAGGTTGCGCGCGCAACCTGGGGGGTGGGAGCCGCCAAGTCCCCTGACCGAGCAGGGGACTTGGAGGCCTGGGAACGATCCCAGTGGATCGTTCACCGGAACGATCCACTGGGGATCGTCCCTGTGCACCCCCGTGGCTGCACAGGGACGAACGGCAGCCGAGCCCCCCAGGTTGCGCGCGCAACCTGGGGGGGTGGGAGCCGCCAAGTCCCCTGACCGATCAGGGGACTTGGCGGCCTGGGAACGATCCCAGTGGATCGTTCCACGGAACGATCCACTGGGAGAAGTCCCTGTGCGGGGCCGAGCCCGCACAGGGACTTCAGCGGGCCGAGCCCCCCAGGTTGCGCGCGCAACCTGGGGGGGTGGGCGTACTCAAGTCCCCTGCTCAGCAGGGGACTTGGAAACGATCCCAGTGGATCGTTCTCATGAACGATCCACTGGAAGAAGTCCCTGTGCGGGCTGAGCCCGCACAGGGACTTCAGCCGGCCGAGCCCCCCAGGTTGCGCGCGCAACCTGGGGGGGTGGGAGCCGCCAAGTCCCCTGACCGAGCAGGGGACTTGGCGGCCTGGGAGCGATCCCAGTGGATCGTTCCGCAGAACGATCCACTGGGAGAAGTCCCTGTGCGGGCTCAGCCCCGCACAGGGACTTCAGCAGGCCGAGCCCCCCAGGTTGCGCGCGCAACCTGGGGGGGTGGGAGCCACCAAGTCCCCTGAATGATTCAGGGGGCTTGGTGGATGAACAATACACCTGTAGATTGGCACTGAGAGCAATCTACAGGGTGTGTATCTCATGCAGCCTGCAGCCCTGAGGCTGCATGAGTACTTCATCAGACTGAGGTGTCAGCTGACAGCCCCCTGCATGAAATGTGTACAGGGGGCCTAGGAATCCAGAGACAGCATATGTCAGCTGGTTTCCCCTGAGTTTTTTGGGGGACCTCAGGTGGTGACTTCCCCCTCCCCAGACCCCCCCTCTTGCCTATAAAAGGAGGCCCTCCTGGGGTCTTTTGGGCAACAATAATCCCCATTCCCTCATACATAGCCACTATCCATCTACATACCACCAACTACTTACAACATATCACAACAAATTACACCACTTACTTACCCCCTACATTACACATACACAACATATTATTACTATGTCTTCTGAACTAGTTGCTTACTCAGGAGATGACTCCTTCAGCTCTGAAGACCATGCTGCTCCAACATCTGCCCAGCAACCTCCCCCCTCCACCATGACCAGCCAACCATCTCCTCCTCAGACTCCAGCTCCAGCACCTGCCACAAAGAAGATGAGGGCTTCTGTACCAGAGGGGCAGCTTGTGTCCAAGAAGGGGCCAATCCCAACTGGCAGAGTCTCTTTGCCAAACTTGCACAGAACCAATTCTGGCAAGGAAATCAAGCTTGTGGCCCTCAAGGCTTTACAAGAAAAATGTATGTATCCCCCTCTCCGTCCCCCCACACTTGCACACCTGACTGACCTGCTTTCCACCCCTGTATCATTCAGATAAACTGTTCAAAGCCTCCCTCAGCTCACTCATGGAGGAAGTCACCTCTACCCTGGGAGAGGCTCCTGCTTCTGTGGGAGGGGATCTCTTCTCCAGAGTAGGTGAAGTCTGTGACAAGACCGTGGAGGACTGGGAATTGAAGATCCAAGAGGGAGTGACATCTAACTCTGATGTAGTCATCCTGGACTCTGAGGTGGAAGTCCTCTCTGCTGGTCCATCAAGAAAGAGACCTGCCAAGGATGCCCCCGCCTCAACTCCAGCTTCCAAATCCAAAAAAAGCCAACACCCAGCAAACCCCTCTGGGTATCCCATCATCAACTCTCTCCACCCTCAGCTTCAAGAAGAATCCCCCCGCTCCCAGATCTGAGGATATGTTTGGAAGTGATAAGGCATCTGACAATGAACTAGCAGCTGCTGCTGAAGAATTGGAGATCTCAATGCAGCAAGATGGAACATCGGCGAACAGGTTGGACAAGGGGAAGGGAAAGGAAAGGGATGATGCAAGGAATGGGAGTGGAGGCTCCCAACCTGCAGGGTTGATCAAGGCTGCTGTTTCTGCCATAGGTATGTCCACTCTTTCATCTGGCTCATCATCATTGATCAATGCTGACACATTTGTATTCCCCCCACAGACATTTGCTTGAAGCTGGGAGCCAGTGATAAGTTCCTCTACGGTCAACAGCTGGCTGTCTGTGAGGGAAAGAATGGAGCAAGGGTTGGTGTGGAATTCCCAGCACTCTCCTGTGCCATGATCCATAGGTTCTTGGATTGGATTGGGGCTACCATGGAGAACGTCCAGTCTCCCCCCCTGAACATGGCCCAGAGGCTGGACCACAAGCTGATGAGAGCTCCCTCTCACAAGGGATTCTTTGATCTGCTCAAGACTGGTGAGCTTTCATCCTTACTTCACATGTCCCTCAGACTCACACTAACATCACTTGCATTTCCATCCTGCAGCTCCTGCCCTTTTCCAAGTATCCTTTCCAGACCCTTTCTGGAATAAGGAAATGGTGGACTTTGACAAGATCGTGGCGGCTGCAAAAGAAGATCCCGATACTCCTGTAGGCAGCTGGACTGCTCTCTTGGTCATGTTTGCCAGAGCTCCTGGTGACACCACCCCTCACTACACCCCTCATGTTGCCAGGAGAAAGCATGTCCACGCTGCCTTTGAAAGGGTCTGCCAGGTGGCCAAGGATTCTGTGGCTGCAGTCTCCCTCTCCATGACTCCAGCCACCAAATCTCCAACTGCACCACGCAAAACCGATCTGGACGGCGTGAGGGATGCTGGGGCTTTTTGGTATACAAAGGTCCAGGGAATGGGGGGAACTCCTGGTGGAAAGGCTGCCACCAAGGACACTCATGAAGGAATGGCATTCTTCCTCAGAAGGATCTTTGAGATGATCTTGGGCTTGGCGTTGGCGGCTGAATCGGCTGGAGTGGCAGCCAAAGTCAAGGAGTATGAGACTGCTGGTGGATTCAGCGCAAAGGAGCTGAAATCCCACAAATCAGAACTTCAAGCCGTCTCCATCTTTCGTTGTGGTCCCCCTGGAGTCTCCACCAAGCAATGGGCTCTGTCCAGAAAGGAGGCTTATGCTTCCCTCTCCATATTCATCACCTTTGGAGCTGTTGGTTGGTTTGTGTGCTTTGCCAACTACAGAAAGTACAACCTGGCCGACTGCTATGGCATCCTCACCCTCGGCGATCAACGCATAAAGGCCCTCATGGAGCTCCCCCATGAGGGAATCGACTCTACTCATCCTCTGGTCTCTGGCGGCTGGAAATTTGTCAACGGTTACCTTCTCTCCCTCCTCAACAAATTCAAAATCAAAAACGCCAACACCGATGAATGGGACAGAGCAACAGCCTTCTGGGCTGAAAAGATCACCCCTGCAATCATTGGGGACTTGATCTTGGCAGACATCATGTCTGAAATAGCTGCTCCAATGCTCTCAATTTCCACTGCCGGCACTCCCTCTCCCCACCCCGTCCTGGACGCCAACACTCAAGGAAACAGAGACATGGTCATGAAGCTGCTCAAGTCTTCAGTCCCAGAAATGGTCAAGAATGGCCCCCCCTTGGACAACCCTGAAGATCAACACCAAAAAGGGAATGAAGATGAAGAAACTGAAGAGGAAGAGGATGAAGATGATGAGGAGGAGGATAAGGATGAGGAGGAGGATGAGGAGGAGGAACATCCTCCACATAAAAGCAAGAGGTGGGCCGAGGCAAGGAAAAAAAAGGTTACTGACCAATACTTGGATCTAATGGCAGATGAGTATAATGAATGATCTGCTGGTTTTTTATTCTTTCTACCCACTGTTTCCCCTTGTTGTTCTCATGTCTTGTTGTTTTTGGTTTGCTCAGCCTATTTGTCTTGTGTCCTTGTTGAGATTGTTGTGGGAGCTTGCACATTTAATACACACTTCATTGCCTATGATTTGCATCAGTTTGCATCCAGGGGTGCCTGGGCTCCCCATGGGGGCTCACTTGTCTATAAATAGAGGGCCTTTTTTCACCAAAGAGACTGCTTCACAGCTTTTCATCCCTTGGCCATTTATTTCACTCCATCACACTCAACCACAATGTCAACTTTTGAATGCTCTCAGTGTGAACTGTCCTTTGACACCTTCTCTGCTCGCAAAAGACATGTCAGAGATGTTCATCAAACTGTCATCCATACTAAAGATGCACTACACAACACAATCACCATCCCCAGATCAGCCAACAACCTCTTCTACTGTCCATCCACAGCTTGCTCTTACACTGCCACCAAGGCTACCTTGATGCAGTCTCACTATGCCCACTGCCGTCACAAGATCAGACAGCCTCCACCACCACGCACAACATTTACTGTCCAGTGCAGAATCTCCCCACCTGGTGATAGTGCACAAGGTCAGTCTTCTCCTTACCAATGTCATCTCTCACACACTAATCCCTTGCCCTTGACAGTCTTGGATGACCTAGAGGACTATGGTGTATACTACCACAGAGAGGCAAGATTGCTGCTTTGCATCAACAATACCTGCCACACCTGTGTCAGGGCCGAGGAGCTGGCTGCTCACTTGCAGGCTCAGCATCACATCAAGCTCCCTCCCCATACACAGATCAATATTATCCAAGATCCTCCTCAAGATATCTACAGCCTGCCTCATCCCCTCCCCCCATTTCGCGGAATCAGACAGTTCATGGGAATGGTCTGTAAAGTGTGCTTTTACGCATGCCTCAAGCTGGAAACCATGCGCAAGCACTTTGTGGAAAACCACTGGGGGCCAGGTGAGTTATCTGTTAGTTGCTCATGGTCCATAGTCAATTACTTACACATCTATATCAGACCTCCACAATGGCGCTTGGAAACATAGCACTCTGCAAGCCTGGGTGCAGACTCTGCTCAATCACAAACACAGGCGCTTCTTCCACGTCATGCCTGTTCACCCAGACGATCTCAACCCTCCTCCACCACCCGACCCAGAACCTCTTCTCACCACCAACCAGGCCAATCGGCTCCTTGCTCAGATTCCACCACCCATCACCTTACAGTCCTTAATCTCCCATGACCCCACTATGGCCACTCGCAACAGCCCCGCTTGGTTGATACAAACTGGAATCCTCACTTTTGTCCAAGAGGCTGCTGCTGCTGGCATCACCCATCCTCAGCTGGCCCATCTCCTCTATGATTCCTACCCTCATGTTGGCATTCTCCAGGAATGTGTTGAAGCTTGGTTAACAAATGGTTCCAAGAGGCTACTCAAGATGTCCACCCATGTAAGACGAAGAGTCCTCTCCACTAAGATGTACGTCTGTTCTCTCTCTTGTTTGTCCACCCTGGTATCCTCAGCTGATGGCTACTCCCTTTCAAGTGATGAACTGGGTAACAAGCCTATGGGTCCTTTAGCATCACAAGCAACAGTCAGCAAATATGCCACATTGTGTTGCATGTTGATTGTCTTCTGCCTTCTGGTCTCTCAAAACACTCACCCAGGACTCCCAGAGTGCATCATCAACCCTGTTGCTTTGGAAATCTTGGCCCAGATCCACTCCTTGCTTGAGGCGGATGAACAAGTCCCTGGCCAGTTAATCACTCAACTCTTTGTTGCTCTCTTGTGTCAGACCAACCCCTGTGGCCGCCCAGATACTTCTTGCCATATTCTTCAGTTTGTTGCCATCACCATGGTCAAAGAAGATGGCTCTTTCCACAGCCACAGTCTAGTCACCAGGCTCCTCTCTCCTATCCAGTATTGTCTCCGGCTGGCTCTTGTATATTTCTATCAGCAAATCTCAGAACTCAACGGATCCCCTCCACCAACAGACACCTACCTGCCCTTGATTCTCAACTCCTGCCTGGACGGAAGTCTCAACAATATATGGAAATATATCACCGAACGCCCAGATATGATCACCCCATTCTCCGCCCTCCGATCCTGGATGCACCTCATGACCACTGTGACTCTCACTGAAGGCCTTCCTGAAACCACCCATTGGGTTGATTCAGCCTGCACCAAACTCAATGTTCAAAACCTAACTGTTTCCATCCACGACATCAAGATGACAATCCAGAAAACTTTTCGAGAGGTCGGGGACCTGCTTGCTGTGCTCACTCAGGGTGCTCACCTGCCTGCATTTGATCGGGTGGCTTATCGCGATGTACCATACGTAACAGATGTGGGATTCAACTACTTGGTGGCTTCTGACCTTTATCACAAGCGGTACTCTTCAAGGCATCTGCTCGAGTCCTGGCTGGAGAACGGTGACGCTTGGGGCTTCTCCAATCACGGGCAGGGCTGGAGCCATTCAACCATCCAAAAATGGCTTGACATCTCCAATGAGCTCACCAAGGCTTTGTATTTCTGTATCCATTGCGGCTGCGGCCAGCCTGCAAGAGGAACTGAAGAAATGTCCATCAAGATTGTCAATACTCCAGAAGGTGTTCGGAATATCTTTTGGCGGACAGGGGTGTTTATGATTCAGACCACCTACCATAAGGGCCAATCTATGACAGGACGTGGAAAGAACAGAGTGGTGTTTCTCCCTGGATTGCTTTCTCAGCACTTGCATCACTACTTGGCTTTCATCCGCCCAACCCAAATGTAAGCTTGATCAGGATTATATAATACACAAACCATTTGACTGATATGTTTGTTTTTCAGAACCCTAATAGCAGGGGGGACTGGAATGAGCCCTCATTCCTGGGACCCCCGGGACCCTAATAGCAGGGGGGACTGGAATGAGCCCTCATTCCTGGGACCCCCGGGACCCTTTGGAGTAGGGGGGTCCCATGGGTCCCAGGAATGAGGGTTGAGGAAGGGAAATGGTGTTTGGAAACATAGTTTCTCAATGTTTTGGGTGGCCAGTAATGTGTACTATGCAAATGAAGAAGAAGGAAGGCTATTACAACTGCTAATTATCTTCAGAGTCAGAGGAAAATATCTGATGAACCAATTGGTCATACTCTTCCTCTCGGTGGAGGAGCTGGTCCAGCTCCCCCCTGGTATCAGCCAGGGCCCTGGAGAGCTGGGTGATGGTGGTGTGGAGCCTCTCAATGGTCCTGAAGATGGTTGCAAGGAGAACGTTGTCTGGAGCAGGATGGAATGAAGCAGGGGTGAGTCAGTAAGTGCAAGATGGACCAGGTATATGAAAGAGAGAAAAAGGCTTACCACTTGGCCATTGGCACAACATTCCATGTTGTACACAAGTCCTACAAGTCCTTGTGTTTTCCAGCACCTCACAGTTGCCAGAGTCTGCAGCGTCCCTGCAGTGGCAGCATCCCCACTGAATGAGAGGGCAAGTAATGATGGGTCAGCTTGATTCAGGGGATGTAGTGGACAAAGAGTTGATGCAGCTTACACCTCTATTTCCAATCCTGTTTCTGGTTGAGGTGGTGTTGTTTTGGCCTACATGTCTTGGCATGGTGACTGGTGAGTGGAATTGAGGAGGTTGGTGTTGGTGAATGGTGGTTGAGGTAGGTGGATGTGTGAGGGGGGTGGTGAGTGGGCTGGTGGGGAGGTGGGTGTGGCAGAGGTTGTGGATGGGAGGTGGGTGATGTGGGTGGATGGGGGTGTAGATGAGGAGATGGGGGGATGATGAGAGGAAAGGAGGAAAAAGGGAGAGGGGAATGTTCTTTTATAATAACATCCCCCCTACTGTGTAGTTCCTCCCAGGAGTTCCTGAGAGGAACACTCCTCAGGCCAGCCTTCAGGCTGGCCTGAGAAAACCAAACCTTCAGGCAGTCCCCTCATCTGCAGGGGACTGCCTGCAGATGAAGCAGATCGATCGATCAATCAATCGATCGATCTGGAGGCTCTTCAGTCCAGCCTTCAGGCTGGACTGAAGAGGAGCAGTATTCAGGCAGTCCCCTGAGCTACAGGGGACTGCCTGTGGTGTAAGCAGGCCGATCGATCGATCGATCGATCGGTCTGCATGTCTGAGTGCCCCTGTGCAGCCCTGAGGCTGCACAGGGACATCAGCCTCCCGAGCCCCCCAGGTTGCGCGCGCAACCTGGGGGGGTGGGACTGTTCAAGTCCCCTGCTCAGCAGGGGACTTGAAAACATTACCTGTAGATCGTTCTCAGGAACGATCTACAGGGATCGGTCCCTGTGCAGCCCTGAGGCTGCACAAGGACTTCGGCCGGCCGAGCCCCCCAGGTTGCGCGCGCAACCTGGGGGGGTGGGAGCCGCCAAGTCCCCTGACCGATCAGGGGACTTGGCGGCCTGGGAACGATCCCAGTGGATCGTTCTCAGGAACAATCCGAAAACATTACCTGTAGATCGTTCTCAGGAACGATCTACAGGGATCGGTCCCTGTGCAGCCCTGAGGCTGCACAAGGACTTCGGCCGGCCGAGCCCCCCAGGTTGCGCGCGCAACCTGGGGGGGTGGGAGCCGCCAAGTCCCCTGCCCAAGCAGGGGACTTGGCGGCCTGGGGACGATCCCAGTGGATCGTTCTGCTGAACGATCCACTGGGAGAAGTCCCTGTGCGGGGCTGAGCCCGCACAGGGACTTCAGGGTGCCGACCCCCCCAGGTTGCGCGCGCAACCTGGGGGGGTGGGAGCCGGCAAGTCCCCTGACCGATCAGGGGACTTGGCGGCCTGGGAACGATCCCAGCGGATCGTTCTCATGAACGATCCACTGGGAGAAGTCCCTGTGCGGGCTCAGCCCCGCACAGGGACTTCAGCGGGCCGAGCCCCCCAGGTTGCGCGCGCAACCTGGGGGGGTGGGAGCCACCAAGTCACCTGATTGATCGGGGGGCTTGGTGGCTGACAAATACACCTGTAGATTGTCACTGGGAACAATCTACAGGGTGCAGATCTCATGCAGCCTGAATGATTAAGTGAGCAGGCACAGTGGTCATCTGACAGCCCCTGCATGATATGTGTACAGGGGGCCTGGGAATTCACAGACAGCATATGTCATCTGTTGTCCCCTGAGTTTTATGGGGGATCTCAGGTGGTGACTTCCCACCCCCGGCCCCCCCCTCTTGCCTATAAAAGGAGGGCCTCCTGGGCTCTTCTAGGAAAGAATACTCCCCATTCCCCACATACATAGTCCCCATAGACTTACACACCACCAACTTATTACAAAAGTAAATACAACAAGTTACACTACTTCCTTACCCTCTACATTCCACATACACAACCTATCATTACTATGTCTTCTGAACTAGTTGCTTACTCAGGAGATGACTCCTTCAGCTCTGAAGAACATGCTGCTCCAACATCTGCCCAGCAACCTCCCCCCTCCACCATGCCCAGCCAACCATCTCCTCCTCAGACTCCAGCTCCAGCACCTGCCACAAAGAAGATGAGGGCTTCTGTACCAGAGGGGCAGCTTGTGTCCAAGAAGGGGCCAATCCCAACTAGCAGAGTCTCTCTGCCAAACTTGCACAGAACCAATTCTGGCAAGGAAATCAAGCTTGTAGCCCTCAAGGCTTTACAAGAAAAATGTATGTATCCCCCTCTCTGTCCCCCCACACTTGCACACCTGACTGACCTGGTTTCCACCCCTGTATCATTCAGATAAACTGTTCAAAGCCTCCCTCAGCTCACTCATGGAGGAAGTCACCTCTACCCTGGGAGATGCTCCTGCTTCTGTGGGAGGGGATCTCTTCTCCAGAGTGGGTGAAGTCTGTGACAAGACCGTGGAGGACTGGGAATTGAAGATCCAAGAAGGAGTGACATCTAACTCTGATGTAGTCATCCTGGACTCTGAGGTGGAAGTCCTCTCTGCTGGTCCATCAAGAAAGAGACCTGCCAAGGACGCCCCCGCCTCAACTCCAGCTTCCAAATCCAAAAAAGCCAACACCCAGCAAACCCCTCTGGGTATCCCATCATCAACTCTCTCCACCCTCAGCTTCAAGAAGAATCCCCCCGCTCCCAGATCTGAGGATATGTTTGGAAGTGATAAGGCATCTGACAATGAACTAGCAGCTGCTGCTGAAGAATTGGAGATCTCAATGCAGCAAGATGGAACATCGGCGAACAGGTTGGACAAGGGGAAGGGAAAGGAAAGGGATGATGCAAGGAATGGGAGTGGAGGCTCCCAACCTGCAGGGTTGATCAAGGCTGCTGTTTCTGCCATAGGTATGTCCACTCTTTCATCTGGCTCATCATCATTGATTAATGCTGACACATTTGTATTCCCCCCACAGACATTTGCTTTAAGCTGGGAGCCAGTGATAAGTTCATCTACGGTCAACAGCTGGCTGTCTGTGAGGGAAAGAATGGAGCAAGGGTTGGTGTGGAATTCCCAGCACTCTCCTGTGCGATGATCCATAGGTTCTTGGATTGGATTGGGGCTACCATGGAGAATGTCCAGTCTCCCCCCCTGAACATGGCCCAGAGGCTGGACCACAAGCTGATGAGAGCTCCCTCTCACAAGGGATTCTTTGATCTGCTCAAGACTGGTGAGCTTTCATCCTTACTTCACATGTCCCTCAGACTCAAACTAACATCACTTGCATTTCCATCCTGCAGCTCCTGCCCTTTTCCAAGTATCCTTTCCAGACCCTTTCTGGAATAAGGAAATAGTGGACTTTGACAAGATCGTGGCGGCAGCAAAAGAAGATCCCGATACTCCTGTAGGCAGCTGGACTGCTCTTTTGGTCATGTTTGCCAGAGCTCCTGGTGACACCACCCCTCACTACACCCCTCATGTCGCCAGGAGAAAGCATGTCCACGCTGCCTTTGAAAGGGTCTGCCAGGTCGCCAAGGATTCTGTGGCTGCAGTCTCCCTCTCCATGACTCCAGCCACCAAATCTCCAACTGCACCACGCAAAACTGATCTGGACGGTGTGAGGGATGCTGGGGCTTTTTGGTATACAAAGGTCCAGGGAATGGGGGGAACTCCTGGTGGAAAGGCTGCCACCAAGGACACTCATGAAGGAATGGCATTCTTCCTCAGAAGGATCTTTGAAATGATCTTGGGCTTGGCGTTGGCGGCTGAATCGGCTGGAGTGGCAGCCAAAGTCAAGGAGTATGAGACTGCTGGGGGATTCAGCGCAAAGGAGCTCAAATCCCACAAATCAGAACTTCAAGCCGTCTCCATCTTTCGTTGCGGTCCCCCTGGAGTCTCCACCAAGCAATGGGCTCTGTCCCGAAAGGAGGCTTATGCTTCCCTCTCCATATTCATCACCTTTGGAGCTGTTGGTTGGTTTGTGTGCTTTGCCAACTACAGAAAGTACAACCTGGCCGACTGCTATGGCATCCTCACCCTCGGCGATCAACGCATAAAGGCCCTCATGGAGCTCCCCCATGAGGGAATCGACTCTACTCATCCTCTGGTCTCTGGCGGCTGGAAATTTGTCAATGGTTACCTTCTCTCCCTCCTCAACAAATTCAAGATCAAAACCGCCAACACTGATGAATGGGACAGAGCAACAGCCTATTGGGCTGAAAAGATCACCCCTGCAATCATTGGGGACTTGATCTTGGCAGACATCATGTCTGAAATAGCTGCTCCAATGCTCTCAATCTCTACCGCTGGCACACCCTCTCCCCACCCTGTCCTGGATCCTAACACACAAGGAAACAGAGACATGGTCATGAAGCTGCTCAAGTCTTCAGTCCCCGAAATGGTCAAGAATGGCCCCCCCTTGGACAACCCTGAAGATCAACACCAAAAAGGGAATGAAGATGAAGAAACTGAAGAGGAAGAGGATGAAGATGATGAGGAGGAGGATAAGGATGAGGAGGAGGATGAGGAGGAGGAACATCCTCCACATAAAAGCAAGAGGTGGGCCGAGGCAAGGAAAAAAAAGGTTACTGACCAATACTTGGATCTAATGGCAGATGAGTATAATGAATGATCTGCTGGTTTTTTATTCTTTATGCCCACTGTTTCCCCTTGTTGTTCTCATGTCTTGTTGTTTTTTGTTGGCTCAGCCTATTTGTCTTGTGTCCTTGTTGAGATTGTTGTGGGAGCTTGCACATTTAATACACACTTCATTGCCTATGATTTGCATCAGTTTGCATCCAGGGGTGCCTGGGCTCCCCATGGGGGCTCACTTGTCTATAAATAGAGGGCCTTTTTTCACCAAAGAGACTGCCTCCTTCAGCCCCCCAGTCAACCTTTTCTTGAATCCCTTGGCCATTTATTTCACTCCATCACACTCAACCACAATGTCAACTTTTGAATGCTCTCAGTGTGAACTGTCCTTTGACACCTTTTCTGCTCGCAAAAGACATGTCAGAGATGTTCATCAAACTGTCATCCATACTAAAGATGCACTACACAACACAATCACCATCCCCAGATCAGCCAACAACCTCTTCTACTGTCCATCCACAGCTTGCTCTTACACTGCCACCAAGGCTACCTTGATGCAGTCTCACTATGCCCACTGCCGTCACAAGATCAGACAGCCTCCACCACCACGCACAACATTTACTGTCCAGTGTAGAATATCCCCACCAGGTGATAGTGCACAAGGTCAGTCTTCTCCTTACCAATGTCAACTCTCACACACTAATCCCTTTTGCCCTTGACAGTCTTGGATGACCTAGAGGACTATGGTGTATACTACCACAGAGAGGCAAGATTGCTGCTTTGCATCAACAATACCTGCCACACCTCCGTCAGGGTTGAGGAGCTGGCTGCTCACTTGCAGGCTCAGCATCACATCAAGCTCCCTCGCCATACACAGATCAATATTATCCAAGATCCTCCTCAAGATATCTACAGCCTGCCTGATGCCCTCCCCCCATTTCGCGGAATCAGACAGTTCATGGGAATGGTCTGTAAAGTGTGCTTTTACGCATGCCTCAAGCTGGAAACCATGCGCAAGCACTTTGTGGAAAACCACTGGGGGCCAGGTGAGTTATCTGTCAGTTGCTCATGGTCCATAGTCAAATACTCACACATCTATACCAGACCTCCACAATGGCGCTTGGAAACATAGCACTCTGCAAGCCTGGGTGCAGACTCTGCTCAATCACAAACACAGGCGCTTCTTCCATGTCATGCCTGTTCACCCAGACGATCTCAACCCTCCTCCACCACCCGACCCAGAACCTCTTCTCACCACCAACCAGGCCAATCGGCTCCTTGCTCAGATTCCACCACCCATCACCTTACAGTCCTTAATCTCCCATGATCCCACTATGGCCACTCGCAACAGCCCCGCTTGGTTGATACAAACTGGAATCCTCACTTTTGTCCAAGAGGCTGCTGCTGCTGGCATCACCCATCCCCAGCTGGCCCATCTCCTCTATGATTCCTACCCTCATGTTGGCATTCTCCAGGAATGTGTTGAAGCTTGGTTAACAAATGGGTCCAAGAGGCTAGTCAAGATGTCCACCCATGTAAGACGAAGAGTCCTCTCCACTAAGATGTACGTCTGTTCTCTCTCTTGTTTGTCCACCTTGGTATCCTCAGCTGATGGCTACTCCCTTTCAAGTGATGAACTAGGTAACAAGCCTATGGGTCCTTTAGCATCACAAGCAACAGTCAGCAAATATGCCACATTGTGTTGCATGTTGATTGTCTTCTGCCTTCTGGTCTCTCAAAACACTCACCCAGGACTCCCAGAGTGCATCATCAACCCTGTTGCTTTGGAAATCTTGGCCCAGATCCACTCCTTACTTGAGGCGGATGAACAAGTCCCTGGCCAGTTAATCACTCAACTCTTTGTTGCTCTCTTGTGTCAGACCAACCCCTGTGGCCGCCCAGATACTTCTTGCCATATTCTTCAGTTTGTTGCCATCACCATGGTCAAAGAAGATGGCTCTTTCCACAGCCACAGTCTAGTCACCAGGCTCCTCTCTCCTATCCAGTATTGTCTCCGGCTGGCTGTTGTATATTTCTATCAGCAAATCTCAGAACTCAACGGATCCCCTCCACCAACAGACACCTACCTGCCCTTGATTCTCAACTCCTGCCTGGACGGAAGTCTCAACAATATATGGAAATATATCACCGAACGCCCAGATATGATCACCCCATTCTCCGCCCTCCGATCCTGGATGCACCTCATGACCACTGTGACTCTCACTGAAGGCCTTCCTGAAACCACCCATTGGGTTGATTCAGCCTGCACCAAACTCAATGTTCAAAATCTGACTGTTTCCATCAACGATATCAAGATAACAATCCAGAAGACTTTTCGAGAGGTCGGGGAACTGCTTGCTGTGCTCACTCAGGGGGCTCACCTGCCTGCATTTGATCGGGTGGCTTATCGCGATGTACCATACGTAACTGATGTGGGATTCAACTACTTGGTGGCTTCTGACCTTTATCACAAGCGGTACTCTTCAAGGCATCTGCTCGAGTCATGGCTGGAGAACGGTGACGCTTGGGGCTTCTCCAATCACGGGCAGGGCTGGAGCCATTCAACCATCCAAAAATGGCTTGACATCTCCAATGAGCTCACCAAGGCTTTGTATTTCTGCGTTCATTGCGGCTGCGGCCAGCCTGCAAGAGGAACTGAAGAAATGACCATCAAGATTGTCAATACTCCAGAAGGTGTTCGGAATATCTTTTGGCGGACACTGGGGTGTTTATGATTCAGACCACCTACCATAAGGGGCAATCTATGACAGGACGAGGAAAGAACAGAGTGGTGTTTCTCCCTGGATTGCTTTCTCAGCACTTGCATCACTACTTGGCTTTCATCCGCCCAACCCAAATGTAAGCTTGATCAGGATTATATAATAACACAAACCATTTGACTGATATGTTTGTTTTTCAGAACCCTGTTACAGCTCTTGGGTCAGGAGGAGCACTTTGAGACCTTGCTCACTCATCTCTGGGTTGATACCACCACTGGCTTAATGACCACTCCTCGTTTGACCTCTGTGCTCCACCAAATCTTCCTCAAGAACAAGGTCGCTCCACTGGGAATAGCCACTTGGAGACATGTCTGTGTGGCCATTTGTGATCAGTGGCTCAAAGAACATCCTAGAATAGACCTGGGGGAAGATGACGAGGATGATGAAACCCCAAATCATGTGCTGGATATTCAACGCAATCATTCCAGCCGAACTGCCAATCACATCTACGCAGGCACCACTGGACACAGTATGGATCGACAGGCCGAAGGACGATTTCGAGAAGCTTCAAACTTGTGGCAAGATTTCTGGGAGGTAAGCATAATCTGTGCAGTCAGACTTATTGTGTTATAAATGTTGAAATTTGACTTATAGATACGCTGGGATTATAGTCACACATCACTTGAACATCCCATGGATCCAATGGTGCCAATCTCTCTCCTGATCAAGTGGCCATGCAAGCTCTACAAACATTTACCCGTGCAACCCCTCACCATCTTGGAAATCTCCCTTTCAACAAAGCTGGATCTCTGCAGTCTTGGAAGGCAAAGAGGATCTTCTTGTAGTGGCCAAAACTGGAGGAGGGAAATCCTTTGCTTACTTACTACCGCCCTTGGTTGAACCTAATCATATCACAGTGGTCATTCAGCCCCTCAAAGCTCTTGGCCAGGAAACTATGGGAATCCTGGCCAACCATCATATCCAGGCATACTATGTGGATAGCACACAAGATATACAAATACCCTTCAAGACTCAAGTGGTTGTAGCTTCAGTTGAGGCAGCATCTCAGATTGCTTTCTTTACGGCTATCCGGATGCTCAATCCCAAACGATTCATCATTGACGAGGCCCACCAATATCTGGATGATGTAACCTATCGGCACTACATGGCTGGCGTGGCTCGGCTCAGGGAAATCACTGGCCAGTTTGTCTTTATGACTGGATCATTTCCTCCTGCAAAGCACAATCATCTACTGCGGGACATATTCAATCTGGTGCAAGTCAAGACCTTCCAGGAATCAACTGTTCGGCCTGAACTCCAATGGCAAGTGCTGGATAAACAGATGAAATATTTAGCGGGACTATCGCCACTGGTGCGGATGGAATGGGAACAAGGCTGCACAGAAGACAAATCTCGGGCAATGGTCTCTATTCAACACAAGGATCTGGTGGAGGGCTTTTATAACCAGTTGCAAAGACAGAAACTGCCCTGTGCATTTTTCCATGCTTCTCTGGATAAAGATGAAGCCAAGGTACAAGCCAACAAGTGGAGTCAAACAAGCCGATGCATCATGGTAGCAACATGTGCATTTGGAACAGGCATCAACTATGCTCACGTACGGCGGGTGGTGATTGTTGGTGTTCCCAACCTATTAGCGGGAGGAGTGGGAGTATGCCCTCATTCCTTGTCCCTCTGGTGCCTTTTTTAGTAGGGGGGCATCAGGGGCACATGGAATGAGCAAAGGGAAGCTCAAGTGAGGTTACTAAGGACACTTTTCGTCATGTATTGTGCAGCACATATTGATAAGTAGCAAAATAAGAGGAAATACAACACAGGAAACTAATATTCATCTGAAGAGGGGGTAAACAATGGGGATCTTGTGTCTAATGAATCCTCTTCTAATTGTATATAGTGATTTAACTCTTGTCTTGTGTCACTGAGGGTTCTTGAGAGCTGCCGCACAGTGATGAGGAGCCTGCTTATAGTTCTAAAGATGGTGGCCAGGAGGATGTTATCTGGCAGAGGATGAGAGTCAGTCAGTATGCATTTCAGCTTGTGTGAGTGAGAGGAATATGCTTACCATTTGGCCATTGGCACAGCATCCCATGTCTCACGCAGTGCCTACAGGTCCTGGTGTTTTCTATAACCTCACATCTGTCAGAGTTGGCAGAGTCTCTGCATTGGGAGCAGCCCCACTGCAAGGGCAACAAGGCAAGAGGTGGGTCAGCTGATGGTGGAGGGTATGTGAGGTGAGGGGTGTGTGCTACTCACTCCTTGAGTAGCTATGTTGTTTCTGGTGGAGTGGGTGGTGTGGTGTCCTACATGTCTAGGCATGCTTGCAGGCTGGTAAGGGGAGATGTAAGGAGTTGTGGGAGGATGAGTGAGGTGTGAGTGGATGTGGTGAAGTGTGTGTGTGGTTTATGGTGATGTAGGTTGTACTGTGTGAAGTGGGTTGATGGAGGAGAAAAGAGTGGAAGGGGGAGGACTTTTATAATGTGATCCCCCCTCCTGAGTGTTGGTAAGAACTGGGGTCTTGCTGGAAAGAAGGTTCTATCAATCGATCGGTGAAACGATTGATCGATCGGTCCTGAAGATACCATGTAGATCGTTCAGGAGAAACGATCTACATGGTCTCCTGAGGTTTCCTCCTCAGCCTCAGGGCTTGCAGGGGACGAAAGTAGTCCCACCCCCCCAGGTTGCGCGCGCAACCTGGGGGGGTGGGAGTCACTATGTCCCCTAATAGCAAGGGGGACTGGAATGAGCCCTCATTCCTGGGACCCCCGGGACCCTTTGGAGTAGGGGGGTCCCATGGGTCCCAGGAATGAGGGTTGAGGAAGGAAAATGGTGTTTGGAAACATAGTTTCTCAATGTTTTGGGTGGCCAGTAATGTGGACTATGTAAATAAAGAAGAAGGCAGGCTATTACAACTGCTAATTATCTTCAGAGTCAGAGGAAAATATCTGATGAACCAATTGGTCATACTCTTATTCTCTGTGGAGTAACTGGTCCAGCTCCCCCCTGGTATCAGCCAGGGCCCTGGAGAGCTGGGTGATGGTGGTGTGGAGCCTCTCAATGGTCCTGAAGATGGTTGCAAGGAGAACATTGTCTGGAGCAGGATGGAATAAAGCAAGGGTGGGTCAGTAAGTGCAAGATGTACATTGTATATGAAAGAGAGAAAAAGGCTTACCACTTGGCCACTGGCACAACATTCCATGCTGTACACAAGTCCTACAAGTCCTTGTGTTTTCCAGCACCTCACAGTTGCCAGAGTCTGCAGCGTCCCTGCAGTGGCAGCATCCCCACTGCATGATAGTGAAAGAGATATTAAGTCAGGTTGATTCAGGGGACT
This sequence comes from Puccinia hordei, assembly GCA_007896445.1. Classification (NCBI taxonomy): domain Eukaryota; kingdom Fungi; phylum Basidiomycota; class Pucciniomycetes; order Pucciniales; family Pucciniaceae; genus Puccinia; species Puccinia hordei. The sequence goes on along the minus strand of RDRW01000752.1, from coordinate 1,212 downwards.
TGGGAGAGACAGAGATGGTGACACTTACTCCTCTAGACCCAATCCTGTTTCTGGTGGAGTTGGTGTTGCTGTGACCCACATGTCTTGGCATGGTGACTGGATTTGAGGGATGAGGTGGTTTGGTGGTTGGCCTTTAGGGGTGTGGGTGAGTGTGGGGGAATTGGGGGTGGTTGTTTGTGTGTGTGGTTAAGTGTGGGGAAATTGGGGTGTGGTTGGTGTGTGTAGCTGGTGAAGGGAGTGAGTGGATGGAGGTGGTTGGATGGGGGAGGGAAGAGGAGAAAGTGGGAGGGGGGATGTCCTTTTATAATACATATCCCCCTCCTGAATGTTGAAACTCAGGGGCCTGAGAATTCAGTTTCTTCAGTCCAGCCTTCAGGCTGGACTGAAGAACCTGAAGTTTCAGGCAGCTTCCTGATATACAGGAGCTGCCTGAAGGGCTGGTAGATCGATCGATCGATCGATCGATCGACCTACAGGACCCTGTACAGCCCCTGAGGGCTGTACAGGGACTTCAGCGGTCCCACACCCCCCAGGTTGCGCGCGCAACCTGGGGGGCTCAGCCCGCTGAAGTCCCCTGCAGCAAGCAGGGAACTACAGGGAGGGTAGATCGTTCAGGAGGGAGAACGATCTACCCTCCTGGTCTCTGTGCAGCACTGAGGCTGCACAGTGACGAAGCAAGGACTACTCAAGTCCCTGCTCAGCAGGGACTTGAGATCGCTCCCTGCAGATCGTTCTCAGGAACGATCTACAGGGAGCGGTCCCTGTGCAGCACTGAGGCTGCACAGGGACATCAGCCCACCGAGCCCCCCAGGTTGCGCGCGCAACCTGGGGGGGTGGGTTAGGGTTAGGGTTAGGGTTAGGGTTAGGGTTAGGGTTTAGGGTTAGGGTTAGGGTTAGGGTTAGGGTTAGGGTTAGGGTTAGGGTTAGGGTTAGGGTTAGGGTTAGGGTTAGGGTTAGGGTTAGGGTTAGGGTTTAGGGTTAGGGTTAGGGTTAGGGTTAGGGTTAGGGTTAGGGTTAGGGTTAGGGTTAGGGTTAGGGTTAGGGTTAGGGTTTTAGGGTTAGGGTTAGGGTTAGGGTAGGGTTGGTAGGGTTGGTAGGGTTAGGTTTAGGGTAGGGTTAGGGTTAGGGTTAGGGTTAGGGTTAGGTTAGGGTTTAGGGTTAGGGTTAGGGTTAGGGTTTTAGGGTTAGGGTTAGGGTTAGGGTAGGGTTGGT
>RDRW01000249.1:0-286678 GCA_007896445.1 Puccinia hordei | reverse complement strand
TGAAGGTCCTCAACACCGAGGCGTAACCTCAACTCAAGCGAGGAGCGGGCAAGGAGGGAGAAGGAGGGTTATGTACGTATTGTGGGGGAAAGCATCATTTAGATGCTTGTTCAAAAAGAATTGCCTGTGAAGCAGCTAAGTTGTCCAAAAATTAGATTGTAGTTCTCTTGAGACTTGCAAAGAAAACTACTCACTTCTTCATTTCCCGCGAGTCAACCTTTGAGCTTGTGAGGCCACTAACAGTGTCCCAAGTTTGAGATTTATCCTTTTTGATTCTTTGAATCAACCTTACAGAGTCCTACTGGATTCTGGAGCTAATGTTTCTTTCATTAGTTCTCCTGTGTTAAATCACAGTCCCTGTCGCTCGGCGTTGATAAACGCACGCCAAGCGCGCACGCCAACGCCAACCCGCACGCCATTTTTTTTGGCGTGCGGGGCCTACACGCCATTTTTTTTGTTGGCGTGTAGGGTCTACACGCCAAAATAAACTGGCGTGTGAGACCTGCACGCCAAAAATGGCGTGTGGTTCCCACACGCCATTTTTTTTTGGCGTGTGGGCCCCGCACGCCAAATAAAATTGGCGTGTGGGCCCCGCACGCCAATTGTTTGGCGTGCGCTCTCACACGCCAAACAATTGGCGTGTGGGGCGCACGCCAAACAATTGGCGTGCGGGGCCCACACGCCAATTGTTTGGCGTGCGGGTCCCCCTCGCTCACATAATCGAGTGGGAGGGACCACTCGATTACGTGAGCGAGGCCGGCTGACGAGGTTATACAACCTCGTCAGCCGGGAGGACTTCCTCCCGGCCGGCGAGGCTATACAACCTTGTCGGCCAGGAGGAAGTCCTCCTGGCTGACAAGGTTGCATAACCTCGTCAGCCGGGAGGACTTCCTCCCGGCCGGCGAGGTTATACAACCTCGTCAGCCAGGAGGAAGTCCCCCTGGCCGACGAGGTTGTATAGCCTCGTCGGCCGGGAGGACTTCCTCCCGGCTGACAAGGTTATACAACCTCGTCAGCCAGGAGGACTTCCTCCTGGCCGACGAGGTTGTATAGCCTCGCCGGCCGGGAGGACTTCCTCCTGGCCGACGAGGTTGTATAACCTCGTCGGCCAGGAGGAAGTCCTCCCGGCCGACGAGGCTATACAACCTCGTCGGCCAGGAGGAAGTCCTCCCGGCCGACGAGGCTATACAACCTCGTCGGCCAGGAGGACTTCCTCCTGGCTGACGAGGTTGTATAACCTCGTCAGCCGGGAGGAAGTCCTCCCGGCTGACAAGGTTATACAACCTCGTCAGCCAGGAGGACTTCCTCCTGCCGACGAGGTTGTATAGCCTTGCCGGCCGGGAGGACTTCCTCCTGGCCAACGAGGTTGTATAACCTCGTCGGCCAGGAGGAAGTCCTCCCGGCCGACGAGGCTATACAAGCTTGTCGGCCAGGAGGAAAGTCCTCCAGCCGACGAGGTTATACAACCTCGTCGGCCAGGAGGACTTCCTCCTGGCTGACGAGGTTGTATAGCCTCGTCAGCCGAGGAAGTCCTCCCGGCTGACGAGGTTATACAGCCTCGTGCCGGGAGGAAGTCCTCCCGGCTGACGAGGTTGTATAACCTCGTCAGCCGGCCTCGCTCACGTAATCGAGTGGTCCCTCCCACTCGATTATGTGAGCGAGGGGGGACCCGCACGCCAAACAATTGGCGTGCGGGGCCCACACGCCATTTTTTGGCGTGTGGGTCTCACACGCCCTTTTTTTGGCGTGTAGACCCTACACGCCAAAAAAACAATGGCGTGTAGGCCCCGCACGCCAAAAAAATTGGCGTGCGGGTTGGCGTTGGCGTGCGCCGTTGGCGTGCGTTTATCAACGCCCCTGTCGCTCACTGAGATACCTAGATTCCCGGTTTTCTTGGTAAGTTCTTCAAAGGACCCCAGCTTTTGGGTCTCAAAGAAGGCAAGGTGGACTTTTCAATTCAAATATTTCCCCAGCTTCAAATGGGATCTCATAGTCCTGGATGCCCAAGGAATGGATGACACCATACTTGGCCATGACTTCCTGGTTCATTGGAATCCAGATGTTGACTGGAAAGAAGGAGTAATTACCTTTGAACCGAAGCATCCCAATCAACTAACCTCTTGTCTTCCGTCAATCAAGACTTAAACAGCTTACCTGACCGTTTCATTGAGTTAGATGAAACTTTTCCACCAGGAGACTTCGAATATCCTGAATTTCCCTCTCCCGTTTCTTCGAATGATCACGGAGTAATTGCTGATTTCTCTAACTTATCTTTCCCATCCTTCTTCAAAGAGAAGGAATTACCTTCATTAAAAGGGTTTTTGTACTCCCTGATCTTGTCTCATCCTCCTTCGACGGCTATACCCAGCGTCAAAGATGATGATGACTTTGAAGACCTTGAAACCATCCAAAAGACACTTCCAAGCATCTACCATGAATTTGCTGATGTTTTTTCTCCTATCCGAGCGGATAAACTTCCTCCTCATAGGCCTTATGATCATCAGATAAAACTTACAGGTCCGGCGCCTCCGCCTGGCCCAGTCTATTCTCTTTCGAAGCAGGAATCTTCCGAGCTTCTAGACTACATTGCGGAAAATGTAGGAAAAGGTTTCCTTCGACCAAGCAAGTCGAATACAGGCTTGCCTGTTCTCTTTGTCCCTAAAAAAGATGGTTCTCTTTGACTTTGTGTCGATTACAGATGTCAGCTTGCTACTAGTTCAGAGACAACCTGACTAGAACAAAAATAAAACATAAAAATAAAAAATATAGTATTAATCATTTAACAAAGAGTAACAAATAAATAATAATAAGATAAAGCAACATAAAAAAGTAATAAGTAAATAATAAATACATTATTACATAGTAAATTAATAATAAATAAACAAATACAATATTAAGTACAAAACAATGAATATGCTAATAAATAATAACATAAGTGGAAATATTATTTCATAATCTTAAAGAGCGTGTAAAATAACCTAGGGTACTTCAGCCAAAGTACCCCAGATAACTTAAAACTTCTAGTAGTAAAACAGCTTGAAAGAATATTACCACTAAAAGCGCTGAATTAATTATTATACATTAAAATACAGAACAAAAACTATAAATACATGTACAAACCACGAAATAATAATGTATTTAAATAAGAACTTAATAAAATAAAATACATATGACATTAATAATATAAGTATATAATACTAGTAATATACTATATTATCTATTTATTTATTTATTTTATTTAATTAAATACTAAGCATACTAAGGATGATTCAGAGGGACAAAGACCACGAACCAGAGGAAGGAAATAACATGAGAACCTTCTGAAAATAACAATTGAACAACTGTTCAAAATAAAAATGTATTACATCCTTAGTGGGAAATTATTGATTGACAGATCTCTGCAGTCATGCATTCCCAAAGAGCTTGCATGACAGGGATCAAACAAGAAGCTCTTGAAGCGCCCACAGAACAAACAAACACATGTATTTCACATTGTACACAATACAAAACAATTAAACTCTGACAAATGTGATCAACAGGTACATGTGATATTTAATCAATACATTTTGACATGTAATTAAAACCTTTGATCAACACATCTAACAAACCTTGTCAGAGGTTCAGAAGCGCCTCAAGATGCCAGCAAAAGAGCTTAGACAGGCTGTACCCATAGTAGACAGCCTGTACATATGGAAATTTGATTAAACAACTACATACATTTATATTAAATCTTAAATCCTTCCTTTTAAATATTCCCATAGCCAAAAATACATCCTTTGTTTCGCCATCAGGGCTCCAGAAAGGCATTTAAGAAGCCCTTGTTCCCCCTGTATTTTGCCTCATCATGCTTTACCATATATACCCATACTTACCCACATATTACCATAGTTCCCCTATTGTTATTCTGTCAGGTAAGGTCCTAGTATCTATTCTTTAGCCCTTCTTTACTCCTTTGAAATTGTCCAGTGTCCATCCAGCCATCCCAACAACCTTTCCAAGCGCTTCCAACTGTCCAATTTCCCCTTGAAGAACCTCAAGACTGCTAAGGTATTTTTACTAGTAAGTAGAAACTGTGAGAATTTTAGGTGTCGTGTCCTCCTTATTTAGATAGAAGTGATGAAAGATTGAATTGCACTCTGTAACACGGATTGAACAACTTAATAATTACAAAAAAGGGAGTCAATATTATGAATAACAAAGTAGAGTTCTTGATTAAAGTAAGATTGATACCTTAATAATTACACTACTGTGATTCTTCAATAATATTTGGAGATCCAAGAATTGATGGCCTTGAATTGGGAGTTTATTGGAGGGAAGTTGTCGTAGTGTGTGGTTTCATTGAGTTGTTGATGTTGTTGGTTCAAGTTGGTTCTTCTTTATGTGATTCATTTCCAATGGGATGAATAATTTAAGAACTTAAATCTTCAATTGGAGTGTTCACACTCAGAACACTACATTCTACTCCTCTTGCGCTCAGGACGTGCTTCAGTTGAGAAATCTTCTGTGGTGCAGTTGCTGATAACTCCAACACCCCTCCTCAACTGTGCTACAGATGATCTAACTTCAACACCCCTCCTCAACTGTGGCACTTTTGGCTGGCTGAAATTGAAAGGTTTTGACGGAGGAGTTTCTAATGAGAGTAGTCGATGGATCCATGATTTTCTTTATATAGTTTATCGAATCAATATCTACAAATTTCTGTTCTTCATAGTGACAATAATCATTTGTGGGATTTCTAGCTGATCTTCTGTTTGAATGTAAAATGTTCCTGGGATCAATGCTTGAGTTGATATCGTTAGGAGCTTTCTCAAAATATGGTACATATTTATGTGTTCTAGTGTCAGGTGGAGGTGATGAGTTACTAGAGTTAGGATTGGTCGCTTGTTGAAATTCAGTATCAGATATTTGATTGTTTGGTGATGAATCGCTAGGTCTGGTCGTTCTGATCTTTCCAATACTAATGCTCGCCATAGAAGACCTTCTTCTGATTGGTAGATCAGTAGATATGATTGTTGGTAATGCTTCAACTGATTTTGTGAGTGCCTTGGGGTCGTTGTATTGAAAATTTGATCCAGAGAACGAATAGTCTCGGCTCAAATAATCTTCTGAGATCTGATATCTAGAAACCGAGCCGAATCTGAAAAGGGTTCATAACCCAGAAACGAATAGGTTCTCTTGTCCGAGACTGGTACCGCGTCGTTCCGCCGATAAACCTGTACTTTCAATCCAAACGGAAGAGTACAGGTAAAGTCTCTCTTTGGTTCGATCAGCAAGTTATTTTCTTGAAGAACTTTGATAGGACAGTTCCACTGTAACGATTTGAGGGTAGGTGATTTATCAACATGGAAGCAAATCGAGCAGCTTCATCCCACAGCGATATTGGAACTGACGACTGAGCTAATAGACACCGAATCTTGAGTATCAGCGTCTGATTGAATCGTTCGGCTAGACCGTTTGTTTGTGGGCTATCAGCAGGTCCTCGCTCAACCGTTATCCCAAGCGATGCAAGCTTCAATCGCAGGTAAGTCGACGTATATTCCCCTCCTCGATCGGAGTGAAGATAAGCAGGAACTCGGCCGGTCTTCTCTTCAATTTCTCGAATGTACTTGAGTAGTCGGTCGGCCGTGTGAGATTTGAGATTTCGTTTTAGGAAGCAAATACGATTATATCTTGAAAAGTCATCCACAATCACCATACATACTTGTAACCAGACTTTGTTTTTGGGGAGATCTGTAGAATGTCGGTATGCAGCTTTTCAAACGGTCGAGACGCAGATGGCAGAGGGTTTTTGTGAGGCCTTTGCTTTAGCTTACATTGTTTGCAGACTTCACAACTGCTCGAAAGATTTAGATAAGAGCTGGATTCGATATTGTTTAGCTGAAGAAATCGTTGTAGATATAAATATCGGATGGATGGCCCAAAAGAACATGCCAGTCAATATCATCCTCCTTGGCGTAGTGCAGTTGATCCGAGTGCTTGCTGATTGGTTGAAAACCTACAAACGAGCCGTTATCCTGACGAAACCGCCATATATCTTTTTGACTTTTCGAACCTGAATCACTCCATTTGCGTGAACTATTTGAAGACCGTGATCTTCAAGTTGAGCCGCTGAAATCAAGTTATGTGTAACGTCTGGTGAATAGTAAACTGGTTGAATAATTTGACCATTTAGATTAAAACTACCGCTGTGAGTCGCCCTAACGGATCCATACGAGCTGGGGAGATCCATCGTTGTTGTTTTGAGATTATTGATGAAGTTGATGTTTGCTAAAAGACAATATTTAGAATGAGTGTCGTAAAACAGTTTCTCCATAGGATCACCCAAGTTTGCATATGATAAAGGTTGATTCATGTTGATAACAAAAGTTGTGAGCTCTATCAGGAGGTGCCTCTCGCTACCATGTGAGAATTTTAGGTGTCGTGTCCTCCTTATTTAGAAAGAAGTGATGAAATGAATTGCACTCTGTAACACGGATTGAACAACTTAATAATTACAAAAAAGGGAGTCAATATTATGAATAACAAAGTAGAGTTCTTGATTAAAGTAAGATTGATACCTTAATAATTACACTACTGTGATTCTTCAATAATATTTGGAGATCCAAGAATTGATGGCCTTGAATTGGGAGTTTATTGGAGGGAAGTTGTCGTAGTGTGTGGTTTCATTGAGTTGTTGATGTTGTTGGTTCAAGTTGGTTCTTCTTTATGTGATTCATTTCCAATGGGATGAATAATTTCAGAACTTAAATCTTCAATTGGAGTGTTCACACTCAGACACTACATTCTACTCCTCTTGCGCTCAGGACGTGCTTCAGTTGAGAAATCTTCTGTGGTGCAGTTGCTGATAACTCCAACACCCTCCTCAACTGTGCTACAGATGATCTAACTTCAACAGAAACCCCTTTCTCTTGAGATTCTCCCCCATCTTTTATCTGGGATTTAAACCACCCCTGTTTACAGGCCCCAGTGTGTTCAGGTACCTAAATCCTCTGCTTGCAAGATACCTTTGAGGGATTAAACAACCCCTGATTTATCAGGCCCCTCATAATTTTAATTATATTAAATTTATTTAATATAATTAATTATTTTTATCCCTCATACCTCATATCCTTATTGGTATTATCTTTTATAAACCCTCCCAGAGCTTTATATTGCTCTTTATCTTTTATTTTGCACCTTGTGTAGCTAGAAGGATTACTCCTTGGCATCACAGAGGCTGACAACAGAAAACTGAATAATGTCACTCGTAAGAATGCTTATCCAGTGCCTCCTATGGCCCATCTCTTAACACTTTTTCATGGAGCTTATGGGAATATAACTTTAAGGACAGTCAAGGTTGCTACTGTCAGTAAGGGTGGCTTGGGCTCAAAGGGGCAAGGGGAGGGGCAGACCTTGAAGGACAGTCAAGGTTGCTATTGTCAGTAAGGGTGGCTCGGGCTCAGAGGGGCAAGGGGAGGGGCAGACCTAGGATAAAGAGAGCAGAAACATATTATGTATTTCTTGAGCAAAGAGTCAGAGGAAAGAAGATTGGAACAGAGAATAATGAGAAAGAGAAGATAGAGAATATAACCTTTAAGGACAGTCAAGGTGGCTACTGTCAGTAGGGGTGGCTTGGGCTCAAAGGGGCAAGGGAGGGGCAGACCTAGGATAAAGAGAGCAGAAACAGATGAAAAAGAAGAAAGTAGAACTGGAAACAACTAATGAGATAATATATGAAATGAGAGCTACAACGGGTGTCACAGGCGGCATGTCACACAGATTCCTCATTATTCCCACAGAGCTACTCACTTCTCAAAGTTTGACCTTTGAGGAGCGTAACGTACAGTTTGATTCGGATTGCCAAAGGGCATGAATGGCTTACTGCCATGAGAACTCGTTTTGGTTGTTGAGTATACAGCCTCTGCAAACATCACTATGCTCTCAACACAACCAAGTGAGCTAGATGTCACAAACCAGATGTCACAAAAGAACGGTGCAATCCGCACATGTCAAGTGGACGTAGACGACCCCCAATTACCCGAACTACAACATACAGAGCATGACGAGCAGGCTTGGAAAGCACTCAAGCAACAACGAAGAAAGCAGAAATCACGGAATCAGCTTAGTGCGAGTACTAGTAAGAAGAGAGCAGCAGCATTAATAGATAGAAATGCAATGCTTTTAGCTGAGAAGCTGAAAGCATTGCAGAGCCTAAGCATCCACAAGAGAAAAGCCCAATGGGCTGAAGGAAGTATAATGAAAAGACGCCGGGTCACTCTCGGAAAGTACCAGCTGAGAAGAATACAGCACACCGAGAAAGCCTGCTTTCTCTGGTGCTTTGACCGACGAGGAGGACCGAGGGGACGTGTGCATACACACGTCCATCGGCATTAGTATAAATAGAAGGCTGCCCAGCCTAGCGGTTGTATCTTTATTATCTTATTCTATCATCTTATCATCATTTGTATATACATCATTATTATTAAACATCTTGTCTGGTAGCCTCGCTCAACAGACAAAACATTAGCAATTCATTACATAAGTTTTATCGCACAATTTATCATTGGTAGCTTCGAGTATACTGTAATGCCTTTTGGGCTTTGCAATGCTCCTTCTACTTTCAGAATTTCGTCAACGATATCTTTGCTGACATCGTCGAAGTATATGTAGTAGTATACCTCGATGATATCCTCGTTTACTCAAAAACCTTCGAAGATCACACTACCCATATCAAGGAAGTGCTTCGACAGCTTTGAGCTAACAAATTGTTTGCAAAATTATTTAAATGCAAATTTCATAATTCTTTGCTTCACTTCCTCGGGGTTATTGTCTCCACAGACGCTATTGCTATGGACCCTGACAAATTTCAAAAGGTCTTAGACTGGCCCAAACCTTCCACTGTTAAAACACTTCAAGGATTCCTTGGTTTTGCTAATTTGTATTGCAAATTTATAAAGAATTACTCCAGAACTATTGTGAACCTTTAGTTCTGGAGTAATTAAAGGATGATCCTGTTTGTCAAGATCTTCGAAGGAATACTCCAAAGGATTACACTATCAAAGATGGTGATACACTTCTGTATAAGGGCAGGCTGGTTCCACCTGACAACCCTCAGATCAAACTGGATATCTTCGAATCACGACATGATTCACCATTAGCTGGTCATTTTGGTCAAGACAAGACTTACCAATTAATAGCTCAAGACTTCTATTGGCCTGGTATGGTCAAGGATGTAAAAGATTATGTTAACCGTTGTCATACTTGCAATAGGAACAAATCCTCAAAGCATAGGAAGTATGGGTTGCTTCAACCACTTCCGATTCCGCCTTTTCCTTGGCATTCACTTTCTATGGACTTCATTTCTCAACTTCCATTGTCAGATGGTCATGATGCTATCCTTGTGATAGTAGTTCGCTTCTCAAAGATGTCATTATTTCTTCAAAGCAAGACTAACTGTAACTCGCAAGACCTTGCTAACCTGTTCATCAAACATGTGTTCTCAAAGCATGGTCTCCCTGGTAACATAGTCACCAATTTTGGCTCATTGTTTGTTTCAGGTTTCTGGACTTCACTCTGTCAACAACTGAAGATAACTCGAAACCTCTCAACAGCCTATCACCCTGAATCCGATGGTCAGACTGAACGAGTCAATCAGATCCTTGAACAATATCTTTGAATGTTCGTCAGCTATCAACAGGACGACTGGAGCCAATGGCTTTCATTAGCCGAATTTGCTTACAACAACGCCACTCATTCTTCAACCCGACAATCCCCTTTCCAAACCATCTACGGCAGAAATCCCATCTTTGATCCTATCCACATTTCCCCTTCCACTCCTGCCGCAGATTACCTCTCCAACCTCAAGCTTCTTCAACAGCACCTTTGAACTAACCTCAAAGCAGCCAGTCAACGATACAAAATTCAAGCCAATGTGGAAATAATGGCGACCTCGGTAACAGAAATGGTAGGTTGCCCTTCTTCCTGGTTGGTTCCGGTGGTTCTTTGATTTCCTCTGCGGGATAAACACTGTCAGCGGAAAGTCAACTGGTTTCCCTGCAACACCTTTATACTCAGCAAGGGGACCGTTCCTCTTGCGTTCGTCGTCCTGATGATGCCCTACGCAGTTCCGCTTGTCCGCACACGCTGAATAATCGCGAGATAACTCTAAACACTGAGATTTTCTTATGTACGCTGTAGTTGATAGCTATATACTGTGATGATAAGATAAGAAAAGACCCGCAGCCCTGGTACAACCCCTATTTATACAACAGTCCCCCCGATCATGTCCTGCCTTCCCCGGTACTGTCCCTGGAGCCCTACTTGCCTGTCTCCTCGATCCCGCATCACACCGCAGCCTGTCCCCGACTACTATACCCCGTTGACCCCCGCAGCCGTCTGTCGCTTCCCTGCGCACGACCCCGCTTCTTCTGCCCCCGCTCCGCTTGCGGCCTGGCGCCCCGAACCCTGTGGTTCCGCCCGGTCCATTACGTCGCGCATACTGAAGCGGCCTTCGTCCGCTCGACCGATCGCCCGCGCCAACTATAGAATGTCACATGCTGCGCCCCGTGCTTTTCCCCGCGGAATGTCCGATGACATTTGATAGGTGCCCCCCTTACCTCAGCCTCAGTCTGCCGCTGAGCCCGCGGCTGCGGGCTCAGCTTCAGTGCTGCACCTCTGGTATGTAAGTTCTCCCACACCGACAAACTTTGAATCAAATCACCAAAGTACAACATTGGCGACAAAGTCTGGCTTGACGCTCGTAACATCAGATCAACTCAACCCACTAAGAAACTTTCAGACAGAAAACTTGGTCCCTTCTCTGTTGAATCAATTGTTTCAAAGAATGCTTACAAACGCTCTCTCCCTTCAAAGTGGAAAGCTATTCCCCCAGTGTTTCATGTATCACTCCTTGAGCCAGCTAAGGATCTTTTCCCGGGCAAGGCTCATCCCCCTCCTGAACCTGTCAATGTTCAAGATCACCTCAAGTGGGAAGTAAGTCGTATTCTTGATTCAAGACTACGCAAAGGCCAACTACAATATCTTGTTGAATGGACTGGATACCAGTCTGACAAAGATCAAACCTCTTGGGAACCAGCACATCATCTTTGAAACTCTCCTGACTTGGTTCAAGATTTTCATTCGACTTATCCTCGAAAACCTCGTCAATCCTCTTAACACTCCTCTTTCCTCTCTCTTTCTCCTTTTCACATTTTTCCCTTATCTCTTTTTCTCTTTTTGTTATTCTCTCATTAAAACCTCCTTATTTAAACACTCAAAAACTTCAAAACCCAACCTTTCCTTTTTTCTCTCTTTTTCTTCCTCTCTTCATTCAAAACACTCCCTCAAATAAAACACTTAATTAATCCACAACTTTTCTCCTTTTTTCTCTTGTATCTAATAAATTAAAAATAAAAATAAAATAAAAAATAAAAAATAAAATAAAAAAATAAAAAAATGTATCAAAAATAACTAAAAATATTCATCCTTTATCTTTTTCTCCGCTTCTTCCCAATTCTCTGTTAACTCCTTTATCAACTCTCTAAACTCTTCCATATCTTCTTCATCAATCAAGTTTGACACCCTCTTCGCGATTCGAACCTGATTCAGTTGATGTTCTTTGAAGATCAAACCAAGCTTCTTCGAACAATCCTTCCTCGACTTCTTCTTTCCCCATCCTTCTTCTCTCTCCAATTCCTCTTCATATTGCCTCTTCCTCGAACCTCCTTCTTCGGAATTCTCAGTCAATCTTCGAGCATTGGTGGTCGCAGGTGGTACTTGACTTGGAACTCTTTCTTCAACCCTTTCTTCAATCCTTTCTTCAACTCTCCCTTCTCCCTCTCTTTCTCTTCTCTCTCCTTCGACATCCCTTCTCTCTTCTTCGACTCCTATCACACCCTCGACACCTTCCTTGACCCTTGACAACTCCGGGTTACCTTCGAGCAAGACAATTCGATCGGGCTCATTGTATGGTGGTGGTGGCGGTGGAGTCATGGTCGTATATCTTTGATACGGACCTATTATTGCTGAGAAAAAAAAATATATGTATTAGTTAAATCATCCCTTAAAATTGTAATCCTTCTTCGAACTCACCCAAATCTGGCGTATCCTCGGGATCTGGTGTATCCAACAAACTCGGCAACCGATAATTTACAGGTCAAGTGGTCCTTCTAGGACGGCGTCGAACGTGAATAATGGATGGCGATGGCGATGGTGGTGGGTGAGATTGTTCTGGGGCTGGTAGGCGAGGGGAAGCAGGACGGCGACTGGTACTTATAGGGGGAATGGATGGAGCAGTCGGTGATTCAAAGGGAAAGCCATGTGGGAAAACACAAGGAACCCTAGTTATTCAACAGCCTTTGCATTTGGATCGATCACCTCGAGTCGCAGTGCTTGGCTCGCACTCCAGGTTCTGCCGGACACATCTTCGACATCTTCAATCTAACACTTCAAGACCTTCCATTTTTTTTTCTTTCTCTGTTTCTCTTTTTTTCTTTTTCCATTTCTTTCTTTTCTTCTTCAATAGTGGTAGTTGTATGGTGGGAACAATAAGTGGTAGTGTGGGAAGTAGGAATGTGGGAATTATATTCTTTGACCCTTGCAGGAGCTCGGCAGTCTTTATACCCGGGCATCTGTCACGCTGCAACCACTGAGCTCAGCTTCGACTACTCATCAACCTTTAAAATGCATCCTCAGACTCGAATGCATACTCAGTTTTGAAATGCTTCAACAAATGCATCTTTGACATTCATTTCAATTCAAATGCAATTGCGTGACACTTAACTCAACGAACATCTTTGACATTTAGTCGACCTCCTTTGAACTAGCATTTCCAAAAGCTAGGAATTGCTTAATCAGGTGATCCTCAGTATCTTCGAACTAATCAATAACCCTTCTTTGATTAGCACTCAAGATCTGAACCCTCAGCCTGGCACTTACCCTCTTTCATCAAGCCTCACACTTAACCTTACCTTATCACCTAGGATTCACTCATCACTTCCCTGTTCGAAGTTCATTTCTATCACATGTTTGAATCACTCATAGTTATAGTCATAGCATTGTTGTTTCAACCTCATTGGTACCTGTTTCATATCCGTGTATTTACTCCATACTCGTATTTTACCTCGACACTCATTCATCACTCAGATTCAACAGTAGCCTTCTTTCGAATATAAAGCCTGTTGTATTTTTTCTCTTCATTTCTTTTCCTCAGTTAATTATAATAAAAGGTTTTACGCATCAAACCATTTGAGTCCAACTTGACCCATTACCTTGAGTTGTGCTCATAGACTTCCTCGAGCCTTTTATCCTCAAACTTATCTTTGAACTTATCTTCGAACTTATCTTCAACGACCCTAGCCTCATTTCTCCTTTGCACTTCGACCAGCTAAATCCCCTTAGTACATTGGGTTGGTCGCATGACAACTATGTGGTTCTCAATCCGGGGCGGTCCGGGCACTTGTAACTGACTTTGTTTGTTTGGTTTCTCTCAAGTTTCTCACTATGGCACAGGTGTTTGTCTCAGGTTAGCGGGGGCAAGCATATGGTGCATAATAATTCAGCATAGGGGATACAAGAAGCGGGTAGAGATACAAGAAGGAGAGTAAGTGAAAAGAGGAGTCCAAAGCGCTCAGTCCAAGAAAACAGCGGGTCGGAGGCGGGCGGCAGTGCGGCGGAAGACCGGTGGAATTCTTGGAGAATTTCTCAGCGGGTTTCAGCAGGGATTGTCACCGCCGTCTTCAACAAACCTTTGACCAGCAAGGTTTGACCTTCCAGGAATGGGAGGAGGTCCGCTTCACGGAAAACCGGACTTGTATTCATCATCGGGGATTGCGGCCCGGTAGGGCGACTCGAGGAAACCGGGTGCGGGCGCGGTGTCAAGAGGTCGGGAAGAAGAGGGGAACCGGAGAAGGAGTGCGGAGTGGGGGAGGAGTAGCGGGGCGGGGTGGCAAGAGGGAGGTCATAGGTGGAGGGGAGGGGGTAGGTGAAGGAGGGGGAGGTAGGGTAGGTGAAGGAGGGGGGGGTGGTGTCGGTGAAGGTGGAGGTGGTGGGTTAGGTGAAGGGGGTGGAGTGTTGAAACTTAACAAGAATCAGTAAAAGATCCAACACAGCTTTACATGCAACGAATTATGAGTCATCATTAAACTGTTGATGAAAGATAAAACACCGCATCTGCATACAGTCAGCTATGCATCATTATTAAATTAAAGTGTTACATCATTTATAAAAAACTCAAATCCTCTTCACTCAATCATCTAATTCCTGTTCATCTTCCTTTCCATCTCTTCTTCTTATTCCGACATCTACTTATCTTCCTTATTAATCTCGCTCAATCAACTTATACAACCTGTTTGATCTTGCTCAATTAAATCATTTAACACTTATCATTATCAATTATTAACTTCACAACTCATACTACTATTGCACACCTCGTATTGTCCAACTTTGTGAGAATTAACTCATAAACATCTTCTATCTTAAAAAAACTTCATACTAATCTCATTCTATCTTCCTAGTCCTGTGTATCTTTTTAATTAATCTATATCTCTATTTAGTTGTCACTGGAACGAACTTAGCTTCTCTATTGGGTATGCTTACTTTTCTCCAATTATCTTATTATTTATATTTTTCTTACACTGTTATTTGTCAGTTCTGGTTTCTGTTTCTAGCAATCAACTTTAGGTTTTTTACGATTAACAGTCAAAAACGTTAACTAGGCGCATGTCAGGCTTGAATCCTCTCAATCCTCTGACTCACTCTAGTACAGAAAACCAGAATCCAAAACTCAAGACAAAGAAAATAGAAGATCCTAGCTCATCCATTAACAACATGGATAAGGTCAACTCTACTGTTCTTAAGAACTCAATCAAGGGTATACCTCTCTTGACCTCTGATAATTATACACACTGGAGACAACGCGTTGTTAACTTTCTTGATCTGATCGATCTCAAAGACGCTGTTGCCTCCTCTAAGGACTCTTTATCGATTTCAGACAATAAGCTCCTCAAATCTATCTTTGTCTCTAAGCTTGATGCCGCAATTCAAGCCAACGTGATCAATGCTGAAAATGAGAAAGATGCTCAACTTATCTGGAAATCAATTACCAACTTCTTTGCTTCGAATCAATCATCCAATAAAGCTCAAGTATTTCGAGCATTCTTACGTAGCCCATACACTCCAAACAATATAGCCGGTTTCATCACCTCTATGAAATCTTATGAGGCACGCTTGATTGAAGTCGGATGGAACTTACCAGCTGATTCTCTAGGACATCTTGTTATGGACAAGTTTCCTTCTAACATGGATAACATTGCCGATATGATTACTCATTTGGGGACTGAGATTACTATAAATGCTGTTGTTTACCATCTTTGACTTCACTGCAAGAAAAACTCAAGCAACTGCCAGCAGTTGACATGCAGGAGCTCCAGGCATGCTCTACCTCAAGCTTGAATGAAGCTCTGGCCAAGCTCTGGTGTGTACTCAGTAGTGCAAGGTTGAGCCAACTGCACAACTCAAATTAGCCTGTGCAATAAGCAGACTAAGATAAACACTCAACTCAGCTTGTCCATCCAGGGTGTACAAACCAGTCACTGAACACCTCCACCCAGTAGCCACTACATACCACCCTCCACTGGGGCTCATCGAGTGGAACCGCGTACCATCCCACTCGATGGCATTGAGTGGAGCACACCCTCCACTTGATGGCTGGCCCAGAACCAGTCATCAAACACCTCCACCCAACGGCCACTACATACAGTCCATTGGGTGGAGCATGGTCCCCTCGATAGCTGGTACAGTACAGACGGCTCATCGAGTGGAACCGCGCCTTCTCCACTTGATGGCCGCTACATAGGCCCATCAAGTGGAACCGCGCCTTCTCCACTCGATGGCCGCTACATAGGCCCATCGAGTGGAGAAGGTGCTATTGATATGCTTGGCAAAATATGAGTCGCTCGTCAGCCTTGAATTTCTTGTCGCGCCCCCAACTACAAATTTGAACAGAGTCGTCGATCTTATTCCAATAACAACGATTTCAGTTCCCCGGACTAGCCTTAGAGCAGCTCTATTTTGAAGACAGTCACACCGTACTAGTCTTTACATCCGAAAACCAGATCTGGCAGTCTAAAAATCAAGGGTTTAGCTGGGATGAACCGGTAAAAAAACGTCAAGTTTATCTTGCTGCAAATTCATCCTTACTCTTGTGATCGGGCATATCTTATTGCGCCTGATCGAACGATCTACTATACCACCGATAAGGGTTCAAGTTGGAATAATCTCAGGACTCCCTTGGAAGCGAATCTTTTGGGGATACCTCTACTGGATTTCTATCCCACCCGTCCAGATTGGCTGATTTGGACTGGCAGTGAGGGATGTATAGAAAGTCAGGGCGACCATTGCAAGGCGGTTGCTTATTAATCCAAGGATAACGGTTGATATTGGAATAAGATCGACGACTATGTTCAAATTTGTAGTTGGGGGCGCGACAAGAAATTCAAGGCTGACGAGCGACTCATATTTTGCCAAGCATATCAATAGCACCTTCTCCACTCGATGGGCCTATGTAGCGGCCATCGAGTGGAGAAGGCGCGGTTCCACTTGATGGGCCTATGTAGCGGCCATCAAGTGGAGAAGGCGCGGTTCCACTCGATGAGCCGTCTGTACTGTACCAGCTATCGAGGGGACCATGCTCCACCCAATGGACTGTATGTAGTGGCCGTTGGGTGGAGGTGTTTGATGACTGGTTCTGGGCCAGCCATCAAGTGGAGGGTGTGCTCCACTGGATGAGCCATCTGAACTGGCCATCGAGTGGGACGGTACGCGGTTCCACTCGACGAGACCTAGTGGAGGGTATGTAGACCAAGGCTTCCCTGTATTGTTTGCTGGGAGGAAGTCTCCAAGGGGAAGAGGCATGTAGGAATAGGCGGGTCGAGATAAGGGGGCATGGTGTGTATCAAGTACCCCCATGCTCAGTAGAGCTGGGTAGCTGCGCAAAGTGTGTCCAATGTTGAGCTTTGCCTCAACCGAATGTAAAGAGTATCACACTAAGTTCAGCTTTTCTTACTGAGCACCACCATTGCATGACTAAAGCATGAGCTCAGGTTTCATTTAAGCTTGCCGCATGTCAACTGCTGGCAGTTGCTTGAGTTTTTCTTGCAGTGCTTCATGCGGATAATAAAGAGTTACGTGCAAGTGGCAGCGGTACTATCTAACCCTATAACCTTATTCACTGATCACACCAACAAACGATGCCGAAAAGGTGCACATAACACTGCTGCAACTCACTCTGAAGCTAACTCCTGGAAGCTACATCCGGAGAAACGTATGAAATATCAACAACAGCTTGAAAGCTCCAACAACAAGACTGAAACTACGGTCAGTAGTTTTCATTCTTCTGTGTCTCAATCTCCCAATTTATTCATTCTTGACTCTGGTTCATTGGCTCACATGATCTCAAACTCTCAAATGTTTCATACTCTTGAAATCAAAGACTTAGGCTCGGTGAAAACTAGCTCAGGTGAAGATAATCTAAAGATAAACGGCATAGGTACTGTCAGACTCAAAGACAAGAACAGTACAGTCCATCTAAACAATGTACTTGTCAGCCTCCCTGATGCCAAGGACAAGTACTTCTAGCTACAGGTGGTGCAAGGATAAATGGAAAGAGTATATAAACTCTGGGTAAGGTACAAAGTGGCAATTCCCAAAAGATATAGGGGAATTGTGACGTAAAAATTGAGAGAAAAATAGGGTAATAATTATATTAAATAAGTTTAATATAATTAAAACCAGAGGGGCCTGATAAATCAGGGGTGGTTTAGAACCCTCTAAGGTATCTTGCAAATAAATTGCAGAGGATTTAGGTACCTGGAACACTGGGGCCTGATAAATCAGGGGTGGTTTAATCCCAGGAAAGGAAAGTGGGGAATATCTTCAAGAAAAGGGTTATTACTTACTAGTAATAAACCTTGGGGGATCTTGGGGATATTCAGGGTAAAACTGGAAAGTTTGGAGCGCTTTGATGGATGGTTGGTGGAGCTGGATGGTCACTGTGAAGTTGTTGGGGAAGACAGGGCTAAAGAATAACTACTAAGAGGCTTACAAGACTGTGTTATAAAGATGTTTTATCTAATAATAAGTGGGTAAGGTTGTTAGTGGGTATTGGGAAGCATGAGGAGCCTTCTTTGGGCGGTTGAAGAGCTCCTTGAATAGTCCTGAGTTCCCTCTGGGGACCCTGTAGGTATTATTGGCCAACTTGTGGGATCTCTGGACCACATTTTGGCCATTTTTGCTTTCTTGGTGACGCTTCAGCAGCCCCTGCTTTGAATACACGTCACCAATTGATTTTATTATGATATTTATTCATTCATATTGATATACAGTCTGTAGTACATTAGTACTATTTGTTGTGGATTTAATACTAGTGGCTTATTAGTATTTTTATAATAAGCCACAGTATTGTACTGTTTTGCTTACTCAATATGTTTTATTTGAATGTATAAATAAATAATACCATTCAATATATTTAATTATTTAGTCCCCAGTAATCTTCATTACATGTGTAACATGTGTAATGAGGTCACTGGGGCGTGTTTTTGCTGATTTGGGTGTACCTGAGTGACTGTGGAGTCCTGGTGCCAAGCTGAGAGCCTGTAAGGGGCTTGATGCTTGCGCGGGGGCTTATATCCCAACTTTGGCGCGGGCTTTCAGTCACGCGTGTTGAACTTCAGGTTATGCGGACTGTGGTACGCGGGGTTTGAGTAAAACACGGTGTATTTACACTATCTCCCCCAATTTACACAACACGTCATTTCTGTGACTGGAAATGGGGTTTAAGCATATGTGTATGTATATATAAGCATAAAATAATGTAAGTGCCATTTATTGATAGGTACTTGCTAATTCTTATTAGTTAATTTACATAGTGAAGGAGTGAGAATTAGGGGTACCTGTGAGTGAGGTACCCTGGGTTAATTTTAGTGTAGATTCAGAATATTAAATAAGATTCTAATTATTATTTGATATTCTATGTATTTTATAATAATTTTTGTAGAAAACTTGTGACAGGTTGCTCTGTCATAGCAGCAAGCTGACAGTACTATACATTCCTGATCTATTTGTGAATCTTCTATCCGTCCATTTCCTAGTACTCAAAAATCATCTAGTTGTATTTTATAAAAATCATTTCGAAATTAAACTATATGACGAAACAAAGATGACAGGAAAATATATAGGGAATCTTCCTAGTCTTGAACTATTGAGTGAGAAACATCAAAGCCACTTATCTAACGCTGAATTCATTCACAAAGCGCTAGGGCATGTGAGTTATCATTACTTGGAAAGAAGCTAGGGATACCTTTAATGATTGTGAAAACTTGCAAGTCATGTGCGGTAGCAAAAATTACCAAAGCATCTTTTAAATCAACTCATGCTTGTCATGAGCCGTATTGCGGGCCCGCCCGCACCAGAGCCCGCACCACATGTAGATAGTCTATCGCGTACATGTCACAGACAGGCCACTATATAGTCTGTCAGGACGAGGATCCACATCCCTTCCTCATCCTGCAATCTACATTATAGGATCCCAAAACCCCAGAAACCCCAGAACTCCAGTGCCTTCCTCTCCCAAGATCAGACCATAAAATATTGCAGGATCTAACACTACGGAGACAAAGGCAAGAAACTTGAACAAACCTGACAAACAGATAACCCAAGAAACCCCAACCTCATCCACGCCCAAAAGATGGATGACGTGGAGCAACTCCGACGACAGCTTGAGGAGATGACCCAAGCAAGGGAAAATGAACGTTCCCGCCAAAAAGCGGAGGAAGCCCAACGGGACCAACCATCCCCACCCCACTCCGTGGACCAAAGATTGCATGTCCCAACAAGTTCGATGGTGAGCGCGGACCGAAGGCAGAAACTTTTGCCCGACAAGTGGCGATTTACACCTCAGTCAACAGCTCCATGTTCCCCGACGATAGGTCAAAGTTGTTATTTTCTGCGTCCTACCTTACCGGACCCGCCGCAGTGTGGTCCGCCCCGTACATTGACCTAGTCACAGAAGGAGCGGACTTCTCGTACGCCGGGTGGAAAAAGGATTTTGGAGCAATGTATTTTGACTCCGAGAAGAAAGGAAAGGCGGAACGTGCGTTGCGAGCGCTACGACAGACAAGGACCGTGGCCGACTACACCCACAAATTCCTCACCAATGCCACCGCCACCGGATGGGAGGTCCTGACCCTCATCAGCCAATACCGACAGGGCCTAAAACGGGACATTCGGACTGCACTGGTATTGGCCCGCACTTCCTTCACTACCGTTAACAAGGCAGCGAGCCTGGCCATGGAGCTTGACTCTGAGTTACACAGAGCGGAAGAAACCTCTGGATTGGCTAAGATCCAGCCAGACCCCGACGCCATGGACACATCTGTGATCACCGGCCGACTTTCTGAAGACGAGAAGTTCCGCATGATGCAAGAGGGCCGTTGCTTCTGCTGCGGGACGCGTGGACATCTTTCCCGGGAGTGTCCAAACAAGAAGGGGAAAGGACGGACACCCGCCTCAGTATCCGCACTCGAAGACCAGGTCCGACAGCTAGCCGATGGATTGGCGACGCTTAAAGCGGAGGGACAGGCGGATAAGACTGGAAAGGGGTGGGCTGAGAAGTCAAAAAATGGTGATGCTCGGGAATGAAGGTTGTGCCTTTCCCGAGCGTAGCGGAGTTGTCATGTAGTATTGGTGCTAGTCAGACATTACATGTAAATGAAATTGATCCCCGATGTTTCCTTTCATGCACCATCACAACTCCCAGAGCCACACCCAAAAAACCCTACCCCTCCCTATTATTCCTCATTGACTCCGGAGCAACCCACAACGTTTTGAGCGAGTTGTACGCATCCCGATGGGGACTGCTTGAGGCTGCATCGGCATCAAAACGGACCGTCTTTGGATTTGACGGGTCTGCAAGCAGAGCAACCCATGAGATTGACCTAATCCTGAACAATGAACCCCGCCCATCCCCGTTCATCATTACGAGACTGAAAGACTTGTATGATGGGATCTTAGGGATGCCCTCGATCCGCCGGTACGGACACCGAATCAATTGGACAAGCCGTACCCTATGGAACCCCGACATTGCGGCCGCTTCGGTGGTTTTGTCTATCCCGAAAAACACCCCAACTGGCAAACCGGGGAAAGCTAGGAGAATAGACGAGGGGGTGTGTGTTCTGAACACAATAACACCCCCGCAATGTGAGTTTGATGCCCCAATTTTTACTATTTCTCCCAAAACGGCTGGCAAGCTTGTACACCCTGTAGATAGCGTCCCGAGCCCCACGCGGAACCCTGAAACCCAACATGCCAAACAAGTACCCGATGAAACCGTATCCCATGAAAGTGATGCTACTGCTGAAGCAGTATTGTCCTATCCGCCAACACCCCCGCAAATGGTCCACAGGCCCACGGGGAAAGCTAGGATTAGTGACGAGGGGGTGTGTGCTTACAGCACAATAACGCCCCCGCAATGTGAGTCTGACAACCCCCCACCCCATACCGTACTTCCCAAAACAGCTGGCAAGCTTTTACACCTCGTAAATAGATCCCCAATCACCGCAAGGAACCCCGAGACCCAACGCTTTGACCAGGCAACCAATGAAATTATTGCTACTGCCAAGGCAGTATTGTCCTCTCCGCCAACATCCCCGCAAACGGTCTACAGGCCCTTGGGGAAAGCTAGGATTAGTGACAAGGGGGTGTGTGCTTATAGCACAATAACACCCCCGCAATGTGAGTCTGATACATGTTCCCCGCATTTGATTCCCAAAACAGCTGGAAAGCCTCTTTCCCCTCTAGGACATACCCCAGCAGTGATCAATGCGGCCAAAACGTCATGGTCAACATCAGCCCAATTAGCAGCAAAAGGAAAAACCACGACTGTGGTACGGAGTACCGAAGAATTGGTACCGCGGTGCTACCACCGACACCTTGACATGTTCCGGAAATTGAGCGCCATGGAGCTTCCCCCGCGGAGAAAGTATGATTTCCGCGTAGAGCTGATCCCAGGGGCTACCCCACAGGCCGGAAGACTTATCCCGCTATCCCCGGCGGAGAACCAGGCGCTTGATGTTATGATTGACGCAGGGCTGACAAACGGGACCATTCGGCGGACCACATCCCCTTGGGCGGCACCGGTCCTATTCACTGGGAAGAAGGACGGAAACCTGCGGCCCTGTTTTGACTACTGGAGACTCAACGCAGTAACGGTGAAGAACAAGTACCCGCTACCACTGACAATGGACTTAGTTGACAGCCTTTTGGATGTGGACACATTTACAAAGCTAGACCTCAGGAACGCATATGGGAACCTCCGAGTTGCGGAAGGCGACAAAGATAAACTGGCTTTCATCTGCCAGGCAGGACAATTCGCACCGCTTACCATGCCATTTGGACCCACTGGAGCGCCGGGATACTTCCAATACTTCATGCAAGACATCCTCCTCGGACGGATTGGGAAGGACACCGCCGCATACGTAGACAACATCATGATATACACGCGGAAAGGATCGGACCATGCGGAAGCGGTGGGCAGTATACTGGACACACTGAGCAAGCACCAATTGTGGCTGAAACCCGAAAAGTGCAAGTTTTCAAGGCCGGAAGTCGAATACCTAGGACTGTTGATATCGTGCAACCAGATCATAATGGACCCCGCAAAGGTACAAGCAGTAACCGAATGGCCCGCACCGAAGAATGTGACTGATCTCCAGCAATTCATCGGATTTGCTAACTTTTCCCGCCGATTCATCGACCATTTCTCAGGGAAGACTAGACCGCTTCACAACCTGACAAAGGTCGAAACCCCCTTCGTGTGGGACACCAAGTGCAACTCCGCATTTGAATCCCTCAAAACCGCCTTCACATCTGCCCCAATGCTGAAAATTGCGGACCCTTACAAGCCGTTTATCCTTGAATGTGATTGTTCTGACTTTGCACTGGGTGCAGTACTGTCCCAGGTTTGCGCAAAGGGGGCGTTGATAAACGCACGCCAAGCGCGCACGCCAACGCCAACCCGCACGCCAATTTTTTTTGGCGTGCGGGGCCTACACGCCATTTTTTTTTGGCGTGTAGGGTCTACACGCCAAAATAAATTGGCGTGTGAGACCTGCACGCCAAAAATGGCGTGTGGTTCCCACACGCCATTTTTTTTTGGCGTGTGGGCCCCGCACGCCAAATAAAATTGGCGTGTGGGCCCCGCACGCCAATTGTTTGGCGTGCGCTCTCACACGCCAAACAATTGGCGTGTGGGAGCGCACGCCAAACAATTGGCGTGCGGGGCCCACACACCAATTGTTTGGCGTGCGGGTCCCCCCTCGCTCACATAATCGAGTGGGAGGGACCACTCGATTACGTGAGCGAGGCCGGCTGACGAGGTTATACAACCTCGTCAGCCGGGAGGACTTCCTCCCGGCCGGCGAGGCTATACAACCTCGTCGGCCAGGAGGAAGTCCTCCTGGCTGACGAGGTTGTATAACCTCGTCAGCCGGGAGGACTTCCTCCCGGCTGGCGAGGTTATACAACCTCGTCAGCCAGGAGGAAGTCCTCCTGGCCGACGAGGTTGTATAGCCTTGTCGGCCGGGAGGACTTCCTCCCGGCTGACGAGGTTGTATAACCTCGCCGGCCGGGAGGAAGTCCTCCCGGCTGACGAGGTTATACAACCTCGTCAGCCAGGAGGACTTCCTCCTGGCCGACGAGGTTGTATAACCTCGTCGGCCAGGAGGAAGTCCTCCCGGCCGACAAGGCTATACAACCTCGTCGGCCAGGAGGAAGTCCTCCCGGCCGACGAGGCTATACAACCTCGTCGGCCAGGAGGACTTCCTCCTGGCTGACGAGGTTGCATAACCTCGTCAGCCGGGAGGAAGTCCTCCCGGCTGACAAGGTTATACAACCTTGTCAGCCAGGAGGACTTCCTCCTGGCCGACGAGGTTGTATAGCCTCGCCGGCTGGGAGGACTTCCTCCTGGCCGACGAGGTTGTATAACCTTGTCGGCCAGGAGGAAGTCCTCCCGGCCGACAAGGCTATACAACCTCGTCGGCCAGGAGGAAGTCCTCCCAGCCGACGAGGTTATACAACCTCGTCGGCCAGGAGGACTTCCTCCTGGCTGACAAGGTTGTATAGCCTCGTCAGCCGGGAGGAAGTCCTCCCGGCTGACGAGGTTATACAGCCTTGTGCCGGGAGGAAGTCCTCCCGGCTGACGAGGTTGTATAACCTCGTCAGCCGGCCTCGCTCACGTAATTGAGTGGTCCCTCCCACTCGATTATGTGAGCGAGGGGGGACCCGCACGCCAAACAATTGGCGTGCGGGGCACACACGCCAATTTTATTTGGCGTGCGGGGCCCACACGCCAGAAAAAAATGGCGTGTGGGAACCACACGCCAATTTTATTTGGCGTGCGGGGCCCACACGCCAAAAAATAATGGCGTGTGGGAACCACACGCCATTTTTGGCGTGTGGGTCTCACACGCCCTTTTTTTTTGGCGTGTAGACCCTACACGCCAAAAAAAAATGGCGTGTAGGCCCCGCACGCCAAAAAAAATTGGCGTGCGGGTTGGCGTTGGCGTGCGCCGTTGGCGTGCGTTTATCAACGCCCGCGCAAAGGACCAGGAACTTCACCCCGTAGCATACCTGTCCCGATCCCTAGTACAGGCGGAACGCAACTACAAGATCTTCGACAAGCAGTTACTAGCTATTGTGGCTGCCTTCAAAGAGTGGCGGCAATACCTAGAGGGGAACCCGCACCGCCTGACAGCAATTGTGTACACCGATCACTGTAACCTGGAAAGCTTCATGAAAAAAAAACCCACCAGAAGACAGGCAAGATGGGCGGAAACCATGGGGTGTTTTGACTTCGAGATCATATTCTGACCGGGACGACAATCAACAAAAACAGATTCCCTGTCCCGCAGACCAGCCCTTGCCCTAGCACCAGGAGAAAAGCTGACTTTTGGCCAACTTTTGAAACCAGGTAACATCACAGAGCGGACGTTTGAGGAGGTTGCGGAATGTGCGGAATTGGACAGCTGGTTTTTGGACGAATCAATCAAAATGGAGGATAGTGAACATTGGTTTGAAGTTGACGTGATGGGGACTGATTTGGGGGACGGAGGAAAAGATGACCTAGCCTTATCTGACCTTGAGATCATTGCCAAGATTAGGGAACTGACCTTGACCCAAAATTGACCAACTGGATTAAGCTGTTGCGGAAGCCATCAGGGAACCACACCAGGTACACAGAAGCAGACGGAGTACTCTACGACAAGGGACGGATGGTAGTTCCAGCGGACACGGCATTGCGGGCGACAATCCTCAAAAGTAGACACGACACGAAGTCCGCAGGCCACCCAGGCAGATCCCGCACTTTGGAATTAGTACGCAGGAGTTTTGTGTGGAATGGGATGAAGAGATTTGTCAACCAGTACGTGGATGGCTGTGATTCCTGTCAAAGAGTCAAATCTAGCACCCGACGACCATTTGGAACCTTAGAACCCCTCCCAATCCCCACAGGCCCGTGGACAGACATTAGCTATGATTTAATCACCGATCTCCCAGAATCCCGCTCAACTGACAGTATATTGACAGTAGTAGACCGACTGACCAAGATGGCGCACTTCATCCCATGCAGGAAGACCATGAATGCGGAACAACTAGCGGAACTGATGGCGGAACATGCATGGAAACTGCATGGAACCCCCAAAAAAATTGTCTCAGACCGGGGAAGTATCTTTATCTCCCAAATCACACGCGAATTGAGCTCCCGCCTGGGAATTAGATTGCAACCCTCCACAGCGTACCACCCAAGAACAGATGGACAATCCAAAATAGCGAACAAGGCAGTCGAGCAATACCTGCGGCACTTTGTTTGCTACCGACAAAACAATTGGGCCCCGCTCCTCCCCATGGCCGAATTTGCTTACAACAATAATGACCACACATCGACAGGAGTTTCCCCATTCAAAGCCAACTACGGATTCAACCCGGCATACAGCGGAACACCCTCTACAGAACAATGCATTCCCGCGGTGGAAGATTGACTCCGCCACCTTGCGGAGGTTCAACATGAACTCAAGTATTGCTTGGAAGAGGCGCAAGAGACAATGAAGGACCAATTCGACAAGAAAACAAGGGAAACACCGGAATGGGAAATAGGGGATGAAGTATGGCTAGACGGCCGCAACATTTCAACAACCCGCCCCAGCCCAAAATTGGAACATAGATGGCTGGGACCTTTGTCTATCTGTAACAGAATCTCAAAATCTGTGTATATGCTGAAACTCCCTATATCCATGAAGGGGGTACATCCCGTATTTCATGTGTCAATACTCCGCAAACACTGACCCGACAAAATCACGGAACGGCGGAAGGAGGACCCAGAACCAATTAGAGTAGACGGCGGGGACGAGTGGGAGGTCAAAGAGGTACTGGACTGTAGACGGCGAGGCAGAAAGACCCAATATCTAGTTAGCTGGAAGGGATTTGGAGCGGAAGAGAACTCATGGGAACCAGCGGAAAACTTGAAGAATTGTGAGGAACTGGTAGCGGGATTTAATTCAAGATTTCCAAATGCGGCAACTACTCATTGGCGGACGCAGAGAAGGAAGTGAGGGACGGAATTGATAACAGGTGGAATTTTTTTTCTATGGTATTGGACAACAAGTGGAGGATTAAGCATTAAAAGGGGGGTAATGTCATGAGCCGTATTGCGGGCCCGCCCGCTGTGGAACTCCTAAAGGATCAGGAAAGAGCTTGAAGGGGAAATAGACAACAAATCTAGTAAGTAGAAGATGTTGAAGCTACAGGTGCTGATGAGGCTGCCCTTCTTGACTAAAACTGAGGGGAAAGGGTTTCACTAAGAAAAAGAAAGAAAGAGGTGTGGCTATATTTCTACTAATCCTTAGACTGCTGTTACTAATGGGAACTTGGGTTGTTTTAATCAATCTGAGGCAGGGACCTTTGAGGAGTGAGAAAAGCACTGAGAAAGAGTAAAAGGGTATATGTTATAATTGTTATTGGTGTAAAGGTTGATGCAAAAGTAAATGTAAAAGGGTTAAAGGTAAAGGTTTAAAGGTAAAGGTAAATGTAAACTGTACTTTGGTCAAAGGGGGAGGTGCATGATTTATCCATAGAACTAAGGGGAGTTCTACTTATACAAAAGGGCACAAGATGGCTAATCCTGGCAGTAAAGAGAAAGGGGAAATGTGTTCAGAGGTATACAACCAAAAGAGAGTAGTGATAGTGTAAGAAAGATGAGCCAATGTAGCTAGTAACTATGTATATAAGGAATGTAATGTGACTAGTAACCAAAGAGGATGATAAAGGCAGAAGATGTAACTATGTAATATAAATGACTGTGCTGTACAACTTAATACCAAAGAAGATATAAACTAAAGAAAAGTATGTAATGTCTGTGTTTTATTTATGTACTGTATATTTATAATTCAATACCTTGTATAATATCCTATGGGGTTGTAGTATTGGTAAAGTTATGTAATTATAAGTGGTAATATTCTAAAAATGCCAATAACTTCTGAACCAAAGGGAAATCAGGGGTACTTTGAGTGAGTGACTAGGGGTAGTTTTGTATGTAGAATCTGAATATGTAATAATAATGAAGTATATGTAAGAGGAAATGTAAGTTGTTGATGATTGTATGTGAAAAGGTATGGATTACCACACCGCACCAGAGCCCGCACCACATGTAGATAGTCTATCGCGTACATGTCACAGACAGGCCACTATATAGTCTGTCAGGACGAGGATCCACATCCCTTCCTCATCCTGCAATCTACATTATAGGATCCCAAAACCCCAGAAACCCCAGACCTCCAGTGCCTTCCTCTCCCAAGATCAGACCATAACAATGCTTCAGCCTCTAAGCCTTTTGAAGAACTCCATCTTGATATTATTGGGCCAATTTGGCCAACATCTAAAGAAGTTCACAGATTTATTTTAACTGTGGTAGATAGCTGCACAAGATTTTGCGCTGCTATTCCTATTAAGCTCAAAAGCGATGTTGCCCAAACGTTATCTTATCTAATAGATATTGAAGCAAAACAATTTGGCTTTTATCACACTACGTTAAACTCTGATTGTGGCTCAGAATTTCTAAATGCTACTCTCAACAAATTCTGTTGACAACACCTTATCAAGCAACGCACATCAGATGCATATACTCCTGAGCAAAATGGCTTAGCTGAACGGTTTAACAGAACTATTCTAGAATCAATGAGAACTATCCTAGAAGACTCACATATTGATAAGAAATACTGGCACGAAATTGCTAAAGCAAGCTGTTTAACTCTGAATCAAATACCTGCTCATTGTTCCAAAAAATCTCCCTTTGAACTTTTTAAAAACAGAACCTTACCTTTAAATTATTTCTATCCCATCGGCAATAGAGTATCATATCTATTACAATCTAAACCGTTCTCAAAACTGAAACCAACAGGAGAACTTGGTGTAATCATTGGATATACTGATGAATTACTTTCCTATCGATACTTACTGAC
The DNA here is from genome assembly GCA_007896445.1 of Puccinia hordei. NCBI lineage: Eukaryota > Fungi > Basidiomycota > Pucciniomycetes > Pucciniales > Pucciniaceae > Puccinia > Puccinia hordei. The sequence continues at coordinate 258,137 of RDRW01000249.1, read as the reverse complement.
AGTGGAAAAATTGTAGAAACTAAAAGTGTTCAGTTTTTAGACTACACTTCTCCACCAACCAGAAACAATGACTGGGATATTCTTGTTGAGGAAGAGTCTCATCCAATAATCTCTGACAATTTAAATAGTCCAGCAGAACTAAGGGAAGGAACAGACTTGGAAGAGGAATAACCCGAAGAAAATATTAACAAAAACATTTCTGAGACTTTAATCTCAGAACCTCCTACTGAACAAAGAGTATTAAGAGATCGAACTAGAGCTATTAAACCGATAAAATATATGTATTTGACGACAGATCCTACTTTGTTCAAGAATGCGATGAATTCAATTGATAAGACTAAATGGGAAATAGCTGCTAATGAAGAACTATCTAGTATTGAAAGTCACAACGTTTGGGAAGACATGTTTGAAGAAACTGAATCATTTCTCAAGACGATTTGGAAATTTAAAACTAAACCAGCAACTCTATCAACAGCTGAGAGGAAAAAGGCTCAACTATGTATTCAAGGTTTTTCTCAAATAGAAGGAATTGATTACAGCGAGACCTTTGCTCCAACTGGAAAAGTTACGGCATTGCTCATGCTACTCATGTTTGCCATTGATAAGTCTATCCCACTGAGACAATTTGACGTAAAAAGTGCTTTTCTATATGCACCACTTAAAGAAGTTCTATTCATTAAGACTCCAGAAGGCTCCTCTAGAAAATCACCATATCTTCGTCTTAAGAAATCCCTTTATGGATTAAAACAAGCTCCAGCTAACTGGTACAAAACTCTTACAACCTGGTTTAACAAAATCAACTATTATCAATCAGCTTCAGATCCATGTCTATTTATTCACAAAGACAAAACATCCTACATCTTCTTTCATGTAGATGATTTAACAGTTGCTGGCAATGTTGAAGCTTTTGAAGAGCTATTTCTATCTTGCTTTCCAAATTCCTCTGCACATGAACCGGATACTCTTCTGTGAATGGATGTAGAAATCACCAATTCAGCCTTGTCGCTTTCTCAAGAAAAATTGATTGACAAAGGGCTTAAACTACTTGGCCTACAAAACTATCGTCCAGTTAATACTCCTCTCTCAGTATCACTGCAACTCAAATCAGCTACATCAGAAGAGATAGAGCGATTCAAAAGGTTAAATATTAACTATCGTACATTCACTGGAATTCTTAACTATCTATCCTGTAGAACTAGACCAGATCTAGCTCCAGCCGTTTCAATCTTATTTAGTTTCAATAATGAGCCCGGTATTAATCACTGGAAAGAAGTGATACATGTCTGGAAATACATTTTTGGTACTTGTTGCTTGCATTTGGGCGTTGATAAACGCACGCCAAAGGCGCACGCCAACGCCAACCCGCACGCCAATTTTTTTTGGCGTGCGGGGCCTACACGCCATTTTGTTTTGGCGTGTAGGGTCTACACGCCAAAAAAATTGGCGTGTGGGAGCGCACGCCAAACAATTGGCGTGTGGCTCCCACACGCCAATTTTTTTTGGCGTGTAGGCCCCGCACGCCAAAAAAAATTGGCGGGCGGGTGATCATTCATGTAAGATTCTTTTTACTTCACTCCCCCATCGCTGACGTTGACTCGAGCCAACATTGTAAACTTAGCCAGGTGCACCAGGAGATGCTGGTCCTTCAGCCATTGATTGGGTCTTACTTGGTGACGATGGTACCGAAGTCGATTCACACAAAGCGTTGGAAAAGATTTCAACAAGTAAATGTGTTGCCAGCGGCCAAGGAAGGTCTCACTGGGGTGTAACAGTTCTTCAAGCCATTGAAGAGGTTTGTTAACTTTTTACCTTCGCCCACTTCCCTCGCTAGTCATACTTCTTTCCCCATGTTTGCGCTCTAGTTTGATGCCGGACCTGTCTGGGCTTGGGAGCAATTCCCCATCACGCTAGATGGTCCCAACGCATTGACCAAAGCATCCCTCTATTGCGGCCCTGTAACCACTGCAGCTGTCGCGGCCTGCCTATGTGCTATTGATCGGTTATTATCGGTGGTGCCCATCCCATCCTTTCCTTCCATCAATCCCAGCCTGCCGACTGAACCGATTTGGGCTACAAAGTCCGCCACTACTCAAGAAGAATTTCTTGGCGGCAAAACCGAGCCCCAGTCCGGAAACAGACTCGGGCTCGCTCACGTAATCGAATGGCCCCTGCCATTCGATTACGTGAGCGGGGGGTGTGTATATCCCATACCCCCCGCTCACGTAATCGAATGGCAGGGGCCATTCGATTACGTGAGCGTGTGGGCCCCGCACGCCAAACAATTGGCGTGCGGTTCCCACACGCCAATTTTCGTTGGCGTGCGGGGCCCACACGCCAAAAAAAAAGGCGTGTGGGAACCGCACGCCATTTTTGGCGTGTGGGTCTCACACGCCCTTTTTTTTGGCGTGTAGACCCTACACGCCAAAAAAAAAGGGCGTGTGGGGCCCGCACGCCAAAAAAAAATGGCGTGCGGGCTGGCGTTGGCGTGCGCGCTTGGCGTGCGTCTATCAACGCCCCTTGCATTTGACATTACGACCTAATCCTAATGATCAATCCAATGCTATACAACATTATACCAATGCGACTTGGGCTGATGATCTAGAAACGCGACTATCTAGAAGCGGTTCTATCTGTTTTTGGAAAGAATGTCCAGTCGCCTGGAATAGAAAAAAAACAGAGAAATATCACTTTATTGTCCACCGAAGCTGAACTCAATGCGCTATCTGACGGCGTACAAGAAAATCAATGGATTAAATTTCTTGCAGAATAACTATGGAATGAAAAATTGAATCCATCAAACTTTCATGTGGATAATAAAGGTCTAGTAGACAAAATTGAACATCTCGGCTCAAATTCAAAGACAAAGCATCTCGATATGCAAATGAAATGGTTAAGAGATCTGAAAAATAATAATGAAAGTACAGTCACACTTATTCCGTCTGAAGAAATGATAGCCAACACTCTAACAAAATCAAGCTCTAGTCAATCTCTTCAGTGTCTCAAAGCTCAATGGTTCTTTGTTCAATACTCATCAAGTTGAGGGGGGTTTTGAAACTTAACGAGGATCAGTAAAAGATCCAACACAGCTTTACATGGGGCGTTGATGAACGCATGCCAACGGCGCACGCCAACGCCAACCCGCACGCCAATTTTTTTTGGCCTGCGGGGCCTACACGCCAATTTTGTTTGGCGTGCGGGTCCCACACGCCAATTGTTTGGCATGCGGGTCCCCCCTCGCTCACATAATCAAATGGGAGGGCCCATTTGATTACGTGAGCGAGCCCCCTCCCGGCTGACGAGGTTATACAACCTCCTCAGCCGGGAGGACTTCCTCCCCGCACAAGGCTGTATAACCTTGTCAGCCGGGAGGACTTCCTCCCGGCTGAAAAGGTTATACAACCTTGTCAGCCAGGAGGAAGTCCTCCTGGCCGACAAGGTTGTATAACCTCTTCGGCCAGGAGGACTTCCTCCTGGCTGACAAGGTTACTCGTCCGCCAGGAGGAAGTCCTCCTGGCCGGCAAGGCTATACAACCTCGTCAGCCAGGAGGGAGTCCTCCTGCCTGACAAGGTTGTATAACCTTGTCAGCCAGGAGGACTTCCTCCCGGCTGACAAGGTTATACAACCTTGTCAGCCAGGAGGAAGTCCTCCTGGCCGACGAGGTTGTATAGCCTTGTCGGCCAGGAGGACTTCCTCCCGGCTGACAAGGTTATACAACCTTGTCAGCCAGGAGGAAGTCCTCCTGGCCGACGAGGTTGTATAGCCTCGCCGGCCGGGATTATACAACCTTGTGGGCCAGGAGGACTTCCTCCTGGCTGACAAGGTTGTATAACCTCGTCAGCCGGGAGGAAGTCCTCCCGGCTGACAAGGTTATACAACCTTGTCAGCCCGGAGGAAGTCCTCCTGGCCAACGAGGTTGTATAACCTCGTCAGACGGGAGGGGGCTTGCTCATGTAATCGAATGGGCCCTCCCATTTGATTATGTGAGCAAGGGGGGACCCGCACGCCAAACAATAGGCGTGTGGGACCCCGCACGCCAATTGTTTGCACTGCCAGCATATTTACCTAGGATGAAGTCATCCCAGTTAAACTGGGATGCACTCAACCAATTTAAACTTGGTTGATATCAACTGATGAAATATAAACCCAAGGGACCCCCCTTGGTTTTGTATTTCATTGGTTGAGGTCAACCTACTTTAAATTGGTTGTTTGCATCCTAGTTTAACTGGGATGAACTCAACCTAGGCAATTATGCTGGCAGTGTTGGTGTGCGGGCCCTACACCCCAATTTTATTTGGCGTGCGGGGCCCACACGCCAAAAAAAAAATGGCGTGTGGGAACCACGCCCCATTTTTGGCGTGCGGGTCTCACACGCCCTTTTTTTTTGGCATGTAGACCCTACACGCCAAAACAAATTGGCGTGTAGGCCCCGCACGCCAAAAAAAATTGGCGTGCGGGTTGGGGTTGGCGTACGCTGTTGGCGTGCGTCTATCAACGCCCCTTTACATGCAACGAATTATGAGTCATCATTAAACCGTTGATGAAAGATAAAACACCGCATCCGCATACAGTCAGCTATGCGTCATTATTAAATTAAAGTGTTACATCATTTATAATAAACTCAAATCCTCTTCACTCAATCATCTAATTCCTGTTCATCTTCCTTTCCATCTCTTCTTCTTATTCCGACATCTACTTATCTTCCTTATTAATCTCGCTCAATCATTGATCCCGCTCAATTAAATCATTTAACAATTATCCTTATCAATTATTAACTTCACAACTCATACTACTATTGCACACCTTGTATTGTCCAACTTGGTGAGAATTAACTCATAAACATCTTCTATCTTAAAAAAACTTTATACTAATCTTGTTCTATCTTCCTAGTCCTGTGTATCTTTTTAATTAATCTATATCTCTATTTAGTTGTCACTGGAACGAACTTAGCTTCTCTATTGGGTATGCTTACTTTTCTCCAATTATCTTATTATTTATATTTTTCTTACACTGTTATTTGTCAGTTCTGGTTTCTGTTTCTAGCAATCAACTTTAGGTTTTTTATGGAGGAAGGTCTGGGGTAGGGGGGACGAAAAGGGTGGTGTTAGGGGTGGTTGAGGTGGGGTGGAAGGTGGGGGAGGAGGGGTGGATGATGGAGGAGGAGGAGCATGGAAAGGAGTTTGGGCTCGGCGGCGTGGAAGAGGAACCAGGGATTGGCGCGGCGGAGGGACCGGAGACCGGCAAGGGGCGTTGGGGTCCATTCCGGTGCCAACATTGACGCGGTGGTGGGTTGCCCAGGCTCAAAGGGCGGCGGCCCAGGTCGGTCTGTCGGGGAAGTTCTTCCGCTCAGGTTTTGCATTCATTCAATCAGTTCTGACAGGGGGTCTCACTCGGTCTGAGAAATTGCGGCGTCGAGGAGGGGAAGGGGTGGAAGAAGAGATGGAAAAGTGGTCTGGAGTCTTGGAGGAATCTTCGCTGCGGCGCCGCTTTTGACGGGATTGAGTTCCGGATTGGGGACAAGGCTGGGGACAAAGAGTGTTCCTGCGGGACAGGGAGCATTGACGATGGGACATAGCGCAGGCTGTGCAGGCAGCTCCAGGCGCGGGTTGGACGCAAGGAGAGGAGAGGGATGCGTGGCTGGACCCTGCGGCGCAACGATCACAGGGGGGTCGGGGATGGGGCATGGTGGGTATGGGGGGGGTGTATGATTGAAGGTATGGGAAGGGGTAGGTAGTGTGGGAATCACTAAGGACAGGATTCAAAAGTAAGGGGGATGTGGGAGAACTTATATACCAGAGGTGCAGCACTGAGGCTGAGCCCGCAGCCGCGGGCTCAGCGGCAGGCTGAGGCTGAGGTAAGGGGGGTACTTTCCAAATGTCATCGGACATTCCGTGGGGAAAAGCACGAGGGCGCAGCATGTGACATTCTATAGTTGGCGCGGTCAATTGGTCAAGCGGACGAAGGCCGCTTCAGTATGCGCGACGTAGGGGACCGGGCGGAACCACGGGGTTCGGGGCGCCAGGCCCGCAAGCGGAGCGGAGTTGTGCGCAGGGGAGCGACAGACGACTGCAGGGGTCAACGGGGTATAGTAGTCGGGGGCAGGCTGCGGTGCAATGCGGGATTGAGGAGACGGGCAAGTAGGGCTCCAAGGACAGTACCGGGGATTGCAGGACATGATCGGGGGGACTGTTGTATAAATAGAGGGTTGTACCAGGGTCGCGGGCTCTTATCTTATCTTATCGTCAAAGTAGATAGCTATCAACTACAGCGCATATAAGAAATCTCATTGTTTTAGAACTCTCTCAGCGACTTTCAGCGCGTGCGGACAAGCGGAACTGTGAAGGGCAACATCAGGAAGACGAACGCAAGAGGAAAGGTCCCCTTGCTAAGTATAAGGTGTTGCAGGGAATCCAGTTTATTATCCGCTAACAGTTGTTTATCCCGCAGAGGAAATCAAAGAACCACCGGAACCAACCAGGAAGCAGGGCAACCCACCATTTCTGTCACCAAGGTCACCTTTATTTCCACAATGCCTACACCCCCCAACAAAATGGACTTGCAGAAAGGTTCAACAGAACTATCCTGGAATCTCTGAGGGCCGTGCTTTTGGATTTGAAGTTGAATCCTAATCTATGGATCAAGGTTCTTACTGCCTGCGTTCTAACTATCAATCAAATCCCAGCTCACAAAAGCAAGAAGTCGCCTTACGAGCTTTTCAAATCGCAGACAATTCCCTTAAACTTCTTCAAACCCATTGGCAATCCGCTTTCTGTTCTCTCCAACAACAGCAAGTCGAAGCTTGAGCCAAGAGGTGACTTTGGTAAACTCCTAGGTTTCAACGTCAATCTCAAATCTTACCGTATTCTGCTGTCAAACGGAAGAATCATTAACTCCAAGAACGTCAAGTTCCTAGACTTTGATTCTTCCGATTCACCAACTTCTGTATTCAACAATCTGACAGTCTCTCAACCTGTGGAGACAGATATCTCAACTCCTATTGTACCGACTAGAGAGGAGGACAACTTGTTGGAAAATCAAACTACAAGCAATGAAATAGAAGAGACCGACAATCCAGTTTCCTCTATTGATGCCAAGAATGAGGACGATCACATTGTTGATATTCTTGTCCCAAGTCAAGAGATGCCAGTTGGTTGAATCCTACGAGATAGAACCCTACAAGTCAAGCCCGTAAAGTATTTCTGCTTCAGAGAAAACTTGTTCTTCACTGAAAGCTCACCCAAAACCTTTATGATGGCTGTCTCAAGCTTGAATGTGGATAAGTGGCGAAAGGCTATTGACAAAGAACTCAATAACATTGAGAATCATGAAGTGTGGACAGATCACACATCAAAACCCAACAAGGTCCTATATTCCACCTGGGTGTTCAAGACAAAACCGGCCACAAACTCGTCCTCTGAACAGCAAAAGGCAAGACTGTGCATTCAAGGATTCCTACAGACTGAGGGAGAAGATTACTTCAAAACTTTTGCCCCAACGGGCAAATTTCCCTCACTACTAACCCTGCTGGTTCTAGCAATTGACTTGAAGATGCCAATAAAGCAGTTTGACGTGAAAAGCGCATTCCTGTTTGCGCCGCTGGAGGAAGAGATTTACATCAAAACCCCAGAAGGCTCTCACAGGACTTCTCCCTACCTTACACTGGCCAAATCTCTGTATGGCCTGAAGCAGGCACCTAAAAATTGGTATGATACTCATACCGCGTGGTTTGAAGAAATAGATTATAATCCTTTGGTCTCAGATGCGTGTTTGTTTATTCACAAAGACACAAACTCCTTCATTTGCTTTCAGGTAGACAACTTGATAGTCGTAGGCCAGACAGCTACTTTTGAAAAACTTTTCTCAGACAGATTTCCCAACTCAACAGCTCACTCTCCAGATATGCTTCTTGGAATGAACCTCGATCTACATGAAAATGCAATTGAATTGTCCCAACCTGCTCTAATACAGAAGGGACTCGAAATGCTTGATCTGCTTGATTGTCGACCGGTCAAAACACCTTTGTCTCCAAACGTGCAGATGCAAACAGCCACTGATAATGATCATTTGGCTTTCCTTCGGCTGAACATCAACTACAGATCTTACACCGGAATACTGAATTACCTAGCTTGTCAAACAAGGCCGGATTTATCAGCTGCGGTTTCAATTTTATCTCAATTTAATCAGAGGCCGGGCTTGAGTCATTGGCGGGAGGTAGTCCATTGCTGGAAATACTTAAAGGGAACTCAGAATCTAGGTCTTATTCTCAAGCCTCAACTGAACAAGTTGCTTGAGAGGATCAACTTCTTCACAGACGCAACGTGGGCTGAAGGGGTGTTGATAAACGCACGCCAACGGCGCACGCCAACGCCAACCTGCACGCCACTTTTTTTTGGCGTGCAGGGCCTACACGCCAAACAAAATTTGGCGTGTAGGGTCTACACGCCAATTTTTTTTGGCGTGTGAGACCCACACGCCAATTTTTTTTGGCGTGCGGGTCCCCCCTTGCTCACGTAATCGAATGGGAGGGCCCATTTGATTACGTGAGCGGGCCGGCTGACGAGGTTATACAACCTCGTCAGCCGGGAGGACTTCCTCCCGGCACGAGGCTGTATAACCTCGTCGGCCGGGAGGACTTCCTCCCGGTGTGGAAATAAAGGCGACCTCGGTAACAGAAATGGTAGGTTGCCCTTCTTCCTGGTTGGTTCCGGTGGTTCTTTGATTTCCTCTGCGGGATAAACATTGTCAGCGGATAGTCAACTGGTTTCCCTGCAACACCTTATACTCAGCAAGGGGACCGTTCCTCTTGCGTTCGTCGTCCTGATGATGCCCTACGCAGTTCCGCTTGTCCGCACACGCTGAATAATTGCTGAGAGAACTCTAAACAATGAGGTTTTCTTATATACGCTGTAGTTGATAGCTATCTACTAAGATGATAAGATAAGATAAGATCCTGCAGCCCTGGTACAACCCCCTATTTATACAACAGGTCCCCGATCATGTCCCGCATTCCCCGGTACTGTCCCTGGAGCCCTACTTGCCTGTCTCCTCGATCCCGCATCACACCGCAGCCTGTCCCCGACTACTATACCCCGTTGACCCCCGCAGCCGTCTGTCGCTCCCCTGCACACGACTCCGCTTCTTCTGCCCCCGCTCCGCTTGCGGCCTGGCGCCCCGAACCCCGTGGATCCACCCGGTCCATTACGTCGCGCATACTGAAGCGGCCTTCGTCCGCTCAACCAATCGCCCGCGCCAACTATAGAATGTCACATGCTGCGCCCCGTGCTTTTCCCCGCGGAATGTCCGATGACATTTGGTAGGTACCCCCTTACCTCAGCCTCAGTCTGCCGCTGAGCCCGCGGCTGCGGGCTCAGCTTCAGTGCTGCACCTCTGGTATATAAGTTCTCCCACACCGGCCGACGAGGTTATACAACCTCGTCGGCCAGGAGGAAGTCCTCCTGGCTGACGAGGTTGTATAACCTCGTCAGCCGGGAGGACTTCCTCCTGGCTGACGAGGCTATACAACCTTTTCGGCCAGGAGGACTTCCTCCTGGCTGACAAGGTTGTATAACCTTTTCAGCCAGGAGGAAGTCCTCCTGGGCGACGAGTTTGTATAGCCTCCTCGGCCAGGAGGAAGTCCTCCCTGCCGACAAGGCTATACAACCTCATCGGCCAGGAGGACTTCCTCCTGGCCGACGAGGTTGTATAACCTCGTTGGCCAGGAGGAAGTCCTCCCGGCCGACGAGGCTATACAACTTCGCCGGCCAGGAGGACTTCCTCCTGGCCGACGAGGTTGTATAACCTCGTGCCGGGAGGAAGTCCTCCCGGCTGACAAGGTTGTATAACCTCGTCAGCCGGCCCGCTCATGTAATCGAATGGGCCCTCCCATTTGATTACGTGAGTGGGATCCCCCCTCACGCCAAACAATTGGCGTGTGGGAGCCGCACGCCAATTGTTTGGCGTGCGCTCCCACATGCCAATTGTTTGGCGTGTGGGAGCGCACGCCAGCGCACGCCAAACAATTGGCGTGCGGGGCCCACACGCCAATTTTATTTGGCCTGTGGGGCCCACACGCCAATTTTATTTGGCGTGCGGGGCCCACACGCCAAAATAAATTGGCGTGTGGGATCCACACGCCATTTTTGGCGTGTGGGTCTCACACGCCAATTTATGTTGGCGTGTAGACCCTACACGCCAATTTTTTTTGGCGTGTAGGCCCTGCACGCCAAAAAAAATTGGCGTGCGGGTTGGCGTTGGTGTGCGCGCTTGGCGTGCGTTTATCAACGCCCGGGCTGAAGACCAAGAGACTCAAATTTCTTGCAGCGGCTCAATTGCATTCTGGAAGTCCTGCCCCATCCTTTGGAACAGCAAGAAGCAGAAAAATATCACGATGTCTTTGACGGAGTCTGAAATGAAGGCTCTTTCCGACGGGGAGCAAGAAAATCAGTGGCTCTCTTTTCTCATTGAAGAGCTATGGAGAATCAATCTATCCCCAACGTGCTTCAACATCGACAACAAGGGAATACTTGAAAAATTAAAAAACTTTGGGTCCAATTCGAAGACAAAACATCTGGACATAAAAATAAAAAGCTTGAGAACAAAATTCAAAGTGAATGAAATTGAAATTTCCCTAATTCCCTTGACCAACATGCTGGCCGATTCTCTGACAAAGGCAGGTTCTCACTGCTCTCTCAAGAAACTGCAAGACAAGTGTCTCTCAGTCATTTCGCCAACAAACAAGGAGGGCTGTTGAGTTTTCAAGTGACAGCATTCTTGAGTTTGTGTTGCGGCGCTTCCTCAATTGTGTCACTAGAAAAAGATGACATTCTCTCTCTCTCTGCAAATTCTTCAACCTTGTCAAGACCATTCAAGATCAACTGGTTCAAATCTCAAACTCAAGAAGACTTGATAATCATCGACTTCATCTCAAGAGAACAACTGGATAATTATCGACTTCATCAAACTACTCTCAAGGAAAAGCGTGAAGTAAAACTCATTTCTCTCATCCTCACTAGGCATAATTCCTTCTAACTAACTTATCTTATTGCCTATCGCCTACAGCTTCCGTCATCGCTTCCTATCCCTAGTTTTCTTATGAAAAAATTCTCAATCTTATTATCCTGATGTTTGTTTTCTTCTTTTCCTCTTTGTCACTTTCCCTTTGTTGTTTGTCGTTGAAACTCACCAAATCTTCCTTTCCTCTTCATCTCTTAATCAGTCCTTAATAAAAGAATCTCTCAACTTCTTTCCTCTCTTAAAAAATAGCCCTCACAAATTCATTGTCAGATCAACGGTACGCGTCACTGCACTCTTTTCTTATTTTCTCAAATCTCATCAATTGTTCCTTCTGTTCTTTTTAGTTTCTGCTTTTAGTTTTACAGTAATAAATCGTAATTCTTTATAAATGGAAACATTGCTACACTATTTTATAGTGTAGCTGTGTTATGGTCTGATCTGTGGAGAGGAAGGCTATGGGGTTCTGGGTTTCTGGGGTTTTGGGATCCTATAATGTAGATTGCAGGATGAGGAAGAGATGTGGATCCTCGTCCTGACAGACTATATAGTGGTCTGTCTGTGACATGTACGTGATAGACTATCTACATGTGGTGCGGGCTGTGGTGCGGGCAGGCCCGCAATACAGCTCATGACATTATCCCCCTTTTAATGCTAAATCCTCCACTCATTCGCCAATCAAGAAAAAAAGAAAAAAATTCCACCTCTTATCAATTTTGTTCCTCACTTCCTTCTCCCCCTCCGCCGATGAGCAGTTGCCGCATTCGGAAATCTTGAATTAAATCCCGCTACCAGTTCCTCGCAATTCTTCAAGTTTTCCGCCGGTTCCCATGAGTTGTCTTCTGTTCCAAATCCCTTCCAGCTGACCAGGTATTGGGTCTTCCCGCGTCGTCTTCTACAGTCCAGTACCTCTTCGACTTCCCACTCATCCCCGCCGTCCGCTGTAATTGGTTCTGGGTCTTCCCTCTGTCGTTCCGCAATTTTTTCGGGTCTGTGTTTGCGGAGTATTGATATGTGAAATACGGGGTGTACCCCCCACATGGATATAGGGAGTGTTAGCTTATACGCGGATCTTGAGATTCTTTTACAGATAGAGAAAGGTCCCAGCCATCTATGTTCCAATTTTGGGCTGGGGCGGGTTGTTGAAATGTTGCGTCCGTCTAGCCATACTTTGTCCCCTACGTCCCATTCCAGTGTTTCCCTTGTTTTCTTGTCAAATTGGCCTTTCATTGTTTCTTGCGCCTCTTCTAAGCAATGCTTGAGTTCTCCTTGGACCTCCGCAAGTTTGCGGAGTCGTTCCTCTACTGCGGGGATGCATTGTTCTGTTGAGGGGGTTCCGCTATATGCCGGGTTGAACCCGTAGGTGGCTTTAAACGGGGAAACTCCTGTTGATGTGTGGTCGTTGTTGTTGTAAGCAAATTCGGCCATTGGGAGGAGTGGGGCCCAATCTTTCTGTTGGTAGCAAACAAAGTGCCGCAGGTATTGCTCGACTGCTTTGTTGGCGATTTCGGATTGTCCATCTGTCCTTGGGTGGTACGCTGTGGATGGCTGTAGTCTAATCCCCATGCGGGAGCTCAATTCCCGTGTGATTTGGGAGATAAATATACTTCCCCAGTCTGAGACAATTGTCTTGGGGGTTCCATGGAGTTTCCATACGTGTTCTGCCATCAGTTCCGCTAGTTGCTCCGCGTTCATGGTTTTCTTGCATGGGATGAAGTGGGCCATCTTGGTCAGTCGGTCTACTACTGTTAGTATGCTGTCACTCAAGCGGGATTCAGGGAGATCAGTGATCAAATCATAGCTAATGTCCGTCCATGGGCCTGCCACCTCAAACCAATGTTCCCCGTCATCCATTTGAATTGATTCGTCCAGAAACCAGCTGTCCAATTCCGCACATTCCGCAAGCTCCTCAAACGTCCGCTCTGTGATGTTACCTGGCTTCAAAAGCTGACCAAAGGTCAGCTTTTCTCCCGGTGCTGGGGCGAGGTCCGGTCTGCGGGATAGGGCGTCGGGTTTTGTCGATTGGCGTCCTGGTCGGAATATGATCTCGAAGTCAAAACATCCCATGGTCTCCGCCCATCTTGCCTGTCTCTTGGTTGTCATGAAGCTTTCCAAATTACGGTGATCGGTGTATACAATTGCCGTCAAGCGGTGTGGGTTCCCCTCCAGGTATTGCCGCCACTCTTTGAAGGCAGCCACAATAGCCAGTAACTCTTTGTCAAAGATCTCATAGTTGTGTTCCGCCTGTACAAGGGATCGGGACAGGTAAGCTACTGGGTGAAGTTCCTGGTCCTTGGTGCAAACCTGGGACAGTACCGCACCAAGCGCGAAATTGGAGCAATCACATTTGAGGACAAACAGTTTGTACGGGTCCGCAATTTTCAGGATCGGAGCGGATGTGAAGGCGGTTTTGAGGGATTCAAACGTGGAGTTGCACTTGGCGTTCCACACATAGGGGGTTTCTACTCTTTTCAGGTTGTGGAGCAGTCTGGTCTTTCCTGAGAAATGGTCGATGAACCGGCGGTAAAAATTAGCAAATCCAATGAATCGTTGAAGTTCGGTGACATTCTTCGGTGCGGGCCAGTCGGTTACTGCTTGCACCTTTGCAGGGTCCATTCTGATCCGGTTGCATGATATCAATAATCCTAGGTATTCTACTTCCGGCCTTGAAAATTCACACTTTTCGGGTTTCAGCCACAATTGGTGCTTGCTCAATGTGTCCAGTATACTGCCCACCGCTTCCGCATGGTCCGACCCTTTCCGCGTGTAGATCATGATGTCATCTAGGTATGCAGCGGTGTCTTTCCCAATCCGTCCAAGGAGGATGTCTTGCATGAAGTATTGGAAGTATCCTGGCGCTCCCGTGGGACCAAAGTGCATGGTAAGCGGGGAAAATTGTCCTGCCCTGCAGATGAAAGCCAGCTTATCTTTGTCGCCTTCCGCAACTCTGAGGTTTCCATATGCGTTGCGGAGGTCGAGCTTTGTGAATGTGTCCGCGTCCAAAAGGCTGTCAACTAAGTCCATTGTCAGTGGGAGCGGGTACTTGTTCTTGACCGTTACTGCGTTGAGTCTCCTGTAGTCAAAACAGGGTCGCAGGTTTCCGTCCTTCTTTCCAGTGAATAGTACCGGTGCCGCCCACAGGGATGTGGTCTGTTGAATGGTTCCGCTTGTCAGTCCTTCGGCAATCATAATATCAAGTGCCTGGTTCTCTGCTGGGGATAGCGGGATGATTCTTCCGGCCTGTGGGGTGGCTCCTGGGATCAGATCTACGCGGAAGTCATACTTTCTTTGCGGGGGAAGTCTCATGGCGCTTGATTTCCGGAACGTGTCAAGGTGTCGGTGGTAGCACCGCGGTACTAATTCTTCTGTAGTCCGCTCCGCAGTCGTGGCTTTCCCTTTTGCTGCCAATCGGGCCAATGTCGACCACGATGTTTTGGCTGTGCTGATCACTGCAGGGGTATGTCCTAGGGGGGAAAGAGGCTTGCCAGCTGTTTCGGGATTCAAATGCAGGGGAGATCTATCAGACTCACATTGCGGGGGTGTTATTGTGCTAAAAGCACACACCCCCTTGTCACTAATCCTAGCTTTCCCCATGGGCCTGTAGACCGTATGCGGGGATGTTGGCGGAGAGGATGATACTGCCTTGGCAGTAGCAATAATTTCGTCGGGTACCTGGTCAGAGTGTCGAGTCTTGGGGTTTTTGGCGGGGCTTGCGAATCTATCTACAAGGCGTACAAGCTTGCCAGCTGTCTCGGGCGGTAAAGTATGGGGTGGGGGGTTGTCAAACTCACATTGTGGGGGCGTTATTGTGCTGCAAGCACACACCCCCTCGTCACTAATCCTAGCTTTCCCCATGGGCCTTTCGACCTTCTGCGGGGATGTTGGCGGGTAGGACGATACTGCTACCGCAGTAGCACCAGTTTGATTGGATATGGTTTCATCGGGTACGTGGTTGGGGTATCGGGTTTCGGGATTCCATGTGGGGTTCTGGGGTCTATCTACAGGGTGTACAAGCTTGCCAGCCGTTTCGGGAATGATGTGGGGGATAGGGATATTGAACTCACATTGCGGGGGCGTTATTGTATTCAGAACACACACCCCCTCGTCAATCTTCCTAGCTTTCCCCGACTCGCCGGTTGGGGTGTTTTTCTGAATAGACAAAACTGCTGAAGCGGCCGCAATGTCCGGGGTCCATAGGGTACGGTTTGTCCAATTGATTTGGTGTCCATATTGGTGGATCCAGGGCATCCCTAGGATCCCATCATACGAGTCTTTCAGTCGTGTAATGATGAATCGGGACGGGCGGGGTTTGTCATTCAACATTAGGTCTATCTCATGGGTTGCTCTGCTTGCGGACCCGTCAAATCCGAAGATGGTTCGCCCCAAGGCCGAAGCGGCCTCGAGGAGTCCCCATCGGGATGCGTACAATTCACTCAGAACGTCGTGGGTTGCTCCGGAGTCTATGAGGAAGGATAGGGGGGGATAGGGGCTTTGGGGTGTGGCTCTGGGAGTTGTGATGGTGCATGAAAGGAAACATCGGGGATCAATTTCATTTACATGTAATGTCTGACTAGAACCAATACTGCATGAAAACTCCGCTACGCTTGGGAAGGGCACAACCTTCATTCCCGAGCGTCTCCATTTTTTGACTTATTGGCCTGTCCCTTGTTCACCTTGTCCGCCTGTCCCTCCGTTTTAAGCGCCGCCAGTCCATCGGCTAGCTGTCGGATCTGGTCCTCGAGTGCGGAGACTGAGGCAGGTGTCCGTCCTTTCCCTTTCTTGTTTGGACACTCCCGAGAGATATGTCCTTGCGTCCCGCAGCGGAAGCAAAGTCCTTCTTGCATCATGCGGGCCTTCTCGTCCTCGGACAGTCGGCCGCTGATTGCAGATGTGTCCATGGCGTCGGGATCTGGCTGAGTCTTCGCAAATCCAGTGGTCGTCTCCGCCCCGTGCATCTCCGAATCAAGCTCCATGGCTAGACCCGCTGCCTCATTGACAGTGGTGAAGGTGGTGCGGGCCAGTACTAGTGCCGTCCGAATGTCCCGTTTTAAGCCCTGCCGGTATTGGCTGATGAGGGTCGGGGCTTCCCATCCGGTGGCAGTAGCGTGGGTGTAGTCGGCCACTGTACTCGTCTGTCGTAGCGCTCGTAACGCCCATTCCGCCTTTCCTTTCTTCTCGGAGTCGAAATACATCATTCCAAAATCCTTCGTCCACCCGTTGTACGAGAAGTCCGCCCCTTCCGTGACTAGGTTGATGTACGGGGCGGACCACACGGCGGCGGGTCCGGTAAGGTAGGACGCGGCAAATAACAGCTTTTTCCTGTCGTCAGGGAACATGGCGCTGTTGACCGATGTATAAATCGCCACTTGGCGGGCGAACGTTTCCGCCTTCGTCCCGCTTTCACCATTGAACTTGTTGGGACATGCGATCTTTGGTCCACGGGTTGGGGTGGAACCGGTTGGTCGGGATTGTTGGTCCCGTTGTGCTTCGGCCGCTCTTCGGTGGGATCGTTCGTTCTCCCTTGCTTGAGTCATCTCCTCGAGCTGTTTTCGGAGTTGCTCTATTTCGTCCATCTTTTGGGTGCGGGTGGAGTTGGGATCGTTCGGGTTGTCTGTCTGGTTTTGTTCAGGTGTCTGGGTGTTGGTTTCTTGCCTTTGTCTCCGTATTGTTAGATCCTGCAATATGTTATGGTCTGATCTGTGGAGAGGAAGGCTATGGGGTTCTGGGCTTCTGGGGTTTCAGGATCCTATAATGTAGATTGCAGGATGAGGAAGAGATGTGGATCCTTGTCCTGACAGACTATATAGTGGTCTGTCTGTGACATGTACGTGATAGACTATCTACATGTGGTGCGGGCTTTGGTGCGGGCAGGCCCGCAATACGGCTCATGACAAGCTGAGAATACCACTATGCTTAAAACTAGTGCAGCTTTATTGTCCACTACATCCACTGACAAACTGGCCACCACATTGATTTCCATGTAGTTTTAGCTAGCTTTTGGAACTAGTGCTGAAACTAAATTATGTACTTCTTTTTTCCCCAAAACTATTGTAGTGTTAGCTGACTAAATTCCCCACTAAAACCAAACTTTTTTTAGGGACCTAAAAAACCTAACATGACACTATGTTGTGACGATGAAGACGTCATTGTCAGGGAGACACTTAGTTAGGGTTAGGTTCAGACAAGCGGAGCGCATCAGCAACCTTGTGTATCTAGTTAGATTAGGTTTCCATTCTCATCTACTTAGACCCACTTCTGTTGTTCCTTTGTCTCCTTTTCTTTTTTCCTCACTCATTCTTCTTTGTGTCACCCTTGCCATACCTCAATAGGTACTTGTCATCCCCGCTTCCTTGTTTGCTCTAACTTGGAGATCATCTCTCCTTGTGCTCACTGTCACCTCGCTGGTATTTCTCAGGTCTGCTATCTATTCCTTCTATTTTCTTCTTGTGTATCCTTTCCGTATCATCTCTCTTTCTACTCACCATGCAATCAAAACTCATTCTTCTTTGTTTCACTCCCGCCGTACCTCAATAGGTACTTGTCATCCCCGCTTCCTTGTTTGCTCTAACGCGGAGATCATCTCTCCTCGTGCTCACTGTCACCTCGCTGGTATTTCTCAGGTACTTATCATCCCCGCTTCCTTGTTCGCTCTAACTCGGATATCATCTCTCCTTGTGATCACTGTCACCTCGCTGGTATTTATCATATGTAACTGCTACTGTTAGTGTAGCTGGCCCACTGTTGAATGTACTTACTAATGTGTTTATAGGTGAATATGCTAAGAATGAAATTCAATGCCAGAAAATGACCTCCGTTTATACTCTAGAGGTCCTTGGATGATTTTCTAGAATGTTGCTGTAAATTATGCTCTAATTTGTTACAATTCTATTAATGCACTATGATGAAGTGGTAGTTTTATTGTATTGAGCAAATTATTTTATTTCCCCAGGACCTCATGAAATTTATGTATAACCAATTAAATTTTGGGCCAATTCATTCAATAGAATAACGTCCCGCCTAGGTAATTTCATTCTTATTAGCAATATAACTTAATTATTTTTATATATATGGAAGTAGAATTATTTCCTCCCAGATCTTATGACAATAATTTTAATCCATGTCTCATAGTTTTATCTGTTTCCTAATAAGTGCCTTTGAGATATTATAAATTACTAGCAGGAGTAGGAATTCAGTAGTGGTTTGAGTGAGGTCCTAATTTCACATGAGAAATTTAATTGTAAAATGATATCCTGGTTCATGTTAGTACTTGAATTAGAAACACAGTATTTTGATTATATGTTGCAGTTAATTCAGTCTTTAGTATACTCTGGAACATCTCTAGGGCTAACAGAGAAAGAGAGAGAAAAAACACCTGGGTAGCGGAAGAATGAGGAAACAATATCCCTCTAAAGGTTGTCTTCTTCCCAGTTAGACTACAAGGAAGTGTGAAACCCAACAGTGAGCTGGAATTGGGTTTCCCCTTTGTGCACTTGTGTCTGGAGGTTACACCCCCCAAAATGACACATTTCATACTTCAAGCATCACCTTACCCCTGGGGAAAATAATGAACATGGGGAAATGGATTACATTCCACCACAGGTGTAACTCTAAGGTAGTATACCACAAATATTTGAAGAATATGACCTCAGCCACATTAAGTGAGGAAACCCAACCACATTCACTCCACAGGAATTTTCAATGGAAACAGAATTGACAGAACCTCCTGGATATCTTCTTATGGAAAACCTAGCCCCCATCACCATACACTTCCCCAAATTATTTCCTCCTCCTTGTTTCTTTTTTCTCTCTTCTTCTTCTTTCCCGTCTCCTTCCCTTTAAAGGCTCCTTCATCCTTAATTCTTACAAAGGGGAATATTTTGAACCCTATGTTTGATAAATATTGGCATGTCTTAAGATGTGGAAATTTCTCTGGGGTAAAAAACTATTAGAGCCTGGTATAAGACCTCAATTAGGAGAAAATTTGTTTTTTATTGGAAAAAATCAAACCTCCACACCATTTGAGTGGGTATTTTTAAAAACTGGAAAATGTAATTCCTATTCCATTATGGAATGAATTACACAATAATCTTTATGTTTTATAATTATTTTAGAAGATCAAACACTAGAAGAAAAACTCTAGAAACTGCCAGAAGTTGACATGCAGCATACTCCAGTGTAACTGCCATTGTAACTCCATGTGACTCCATCATACCCCTTCATGCAAAGTGACTGTGCACCAAAGCTTTGTTGAAAAAATCTTTCAGAAAGGCTTTGGTATCAATGCAAACTTCCCTTGAGCTTCTGCATGTCAACTGCTGGCAGTTTCTAGAGTTTTTATTGTAGTGAAAGTTTGATTTTTTTTCTTGCACTCCAACAAGTGATTTAAGAAATGTGCACAAACCAAAAAAAAATCACCATGATCAGTTTAAAATTGATGTTTTTCACAGAAAACAGTCATGACCATTGAGGAAACAATGAAGACATCAAAAATATGATAAGACGCAGTCCTTTACAGCCATGGTAGGAAATCAATCATCTGCATAGAAAAGTAGCTACAGAAGGAAAATGGTGAGGAAGCTTATTTCCAGGCCAGTTCTGGAAACACAGGACTTTCCCCACAGGTATCTTCTGCTTCTGTCTGTGCAGGCCTCTTCACAGAAACAAAAAGATTACACTTTGAATAAGTCCATTTTTTCCGGTGGCTGTTTCTGCACAAGCTGAGGAATTTAGCCACCACATTCAACCAGACCAGAGTGAGCTAATATCAAGCCAAATTGACTTTGGCCCCAATTTTGGATAACTGTTTCTACATCTAGCAATGATTGTCAAGCTAAACAGACTCTACACACCATTTATTTACATACAAATTCTACATCAAGCCAAAGCAATATGGTCATTGCAACTGGTCACAAAAAACCTTTCTTTGCAAGTTGATCAAATTCAATTTCATAAATAGCCAAAGCAAGATAACAAGATTCCACCGAGCCTCTGAGCTGTCAAAAGACACAGGCGCGGAAAAATTGAACCGCCCAATGCGGGGCTCGAACCCCCGACATTTCGGTGTCAGAAGACTCCATGGGAGGTCGTAAAAGCCGAATGCTCTACCGACTGAGCTAACCGGGCCGATGCTTCTCTCCGCCGTCTGCAAGCCATAATCAGAGATTTTTCCAAAACAAGACGATTTATCATTCAACTGTGAATCGTCCAAACCATTGAGGCTTCAGTGGTCACGTTCTGTGCCCCATTTCAAAGAAGAAATTGAATTGACTAGACAGAATTTCACAAAGGATCAAAACTTGGCTCCGCTTTCCAAAAGGTTAGTGGCCGGACCAGGACTGGGGACTAGTGAGTCGTCCCCTTGGCTGAGACTCTGTATGTAGAGTGCAAAGAAATCACGCCAGTTTTTCTTGGAGGGTACGAAATGGCCACCGTCGTGCCGTTCGACTCGTGGGTTGGTAAACACATCGACTAGCGACTGGCTTCGATCTGACAAATCGAGCGGGCATCAGTATCCCCCTGCTCTGACTCACCGGGCAGGCTTTATAATGATTGTCTACCTTCCCCAACGACCGCATCAGTCCTGCCGATCACATGCAGGCTTGGAGTGTTCAGCTTTCCGAGCGTGCCGTCACTGCTACTAGGCCACACCGGGGTATGGTTCAACTGGAATCCTGAAACCAAGATCACTGCTTTGAATGGCTTTTGAGTCGACAACGGGGGTGCAGAAAAAGCAATGTGCAAGGACGGGTGTTCTAGAACCGAGCTGATGATCCCAGCAAGCGCGGCACCTGGTTATAAATTATCGTTGAGGGCATCAAATTGATCAAAACCGCTAGAGAAGATGTGCCAGGATCGAGAATTTGTAGAGAGATGAGATGGATGGAATACCTTGAGAAAATCCAAAACAGGCATCAAACGGACCTTGAGCGTCGATTACCCGCCTGATGAATTGCATGGATTCTGAATATAGGCCGATTGAAGAAGATGGCCATGGTCAAAACCCAACGTGGAAGGACTACTGAGATGAATGCGCACAGACCGTCAAAGCCTTCATAGATCTTTCGGGTTCCGTTTTCACCATCCTCGATCTCCTTGCTTCTCCACCATCCTCTGGGCATCAAGTCGGGGTCAGTCTCTGAGGTGAAAGACTTTAGCACTTTAAAAATGTGAAATCTGGCAGAGGTGATTAATTGGTAGAGGTTTTCGGCTGACCTGGTGTGTGATCAGCAATTGCTGCCGAATCGAACTTGCTGAAGGAATTTCTAGTAGGGTCGGGCACGTCGATCACAAGGGGTGCATCGACAAAGACTATGTAAGGCCAAGACAGAGAGACATGTACATGAGAATCTGTGGCGGCCAAGATCATTTTTTCGCCTCCTCTCCACTCGATTCTGTGAGGCAGTTGGTCAAGGAGAATACAAACCCATCTCGCAATGCCCTTGACACACTTTGCGGACGGCAGATAGCCGTTTGGAAAAGACGGAAGCATTCTGTGCTGGAAAAATAACCATAATCTGGAATTAGTTTTGCACTGATTCCCTCTAACCAATGAAGCTCAAGAGTATCTTTGCAAATAATATTAATCATTAGATCTGTACTCAACTGTATCTATATTTGATTCCACCCAGGCCAATTGAGAGAAATCAACAACGCTTCCGAATTCCAATGAGAGTGGGGGGGGGGGGGCAACATAAAGGCTAACCCATGGAGCATTAGGATTTTCGGCAGTTTCTGGACAGCCGTCAAGCTCATTGCGAAGGCGAGCTGGGATGGGGGTGTTGGTTTTCCCTTGGGGCAAAGGACTCGACTTGGGACCTGGACTGCTGATGGAACTCGATACCAGGTATTCAGAGAAGATGGAAACTCATGGATGGATTACATGCATTTAAGCTCGTGAACACAGTTTATATACATGTAATCTACAAGACAAGAGGGGCCTAGTCGAGACCCTAGTGTAACCCCTAACTGGGTTACAACACTCCCCCCCTCGCCTAGGCACCTGCCATGATCTTGTCCCTAAAATGACAAAAGTTGTCTTTGCTCAGTGCCTTCGTGAATATGTCTGCCAGTTGTTCTTTGGTGGGGACCCAAATCAGCTCGGTTTTCTTCTCGTACAAGGCTTGGTTTGTCAGGTAAAATTCTTGGTCTACATGTCTGACTCGTTTGTTTGCCGAGTCATCAATTGAGACTCTGACTGCAGACTGGTTGTCGCAGTGCATCAGACCTGTGAAATCGTGCTTCAAAATATCAGTAAGTAAGTGCCGTACCCACAGTACTTGTCGTGTGCCGACGCCTAGTGCCATGTACTCGGCCTGGCAAGTCGAGGCAGCGATAGTGGCAAAACGCCTTGAAGACCACAAAACGGGGCACCCGTAGACAGTCACCAGCGTGCCGTATGTTGACTTCGCGAGCTCACCTCCCCAAGACGCATCACAGAAGCATTTGAGCGGCTTCGGGGACATGTCTGGGAATAGGTTCAAAAACAGTTCTTGTGTGTTAGCAATGTATGCAACGAGATGACGCAGCCCCTTCCAGTGATTGGTTCCAGGTTTAGCGGAGAAGCGTGCCAACAGGTTTACCGCATAAGCTAGGTCTGGTCGGCTCGCAACTGCTAGATAGTTGATTGCTCCGATAACTGAGAGATAGTCAGTAGATTTTGTCGCATCACCTTTGGGATCTGTGATTAGTTCCAGGGAGGGTGGGATCAGAGTATTTGTAGTGAAAACTTCATCCCAATGGGTGTCTAGGATAGATCGGATGAGTTTTGGTTGTCGCATCTGGAAACCCTTGGGACACCGCCTGATTTCCAGACCTACAATTGACTCCAGGCCCGATGTCCATTTCACTTTCAGCATACCTTTTAGTTTGGACTCAAGTCTGCTGAGCAGGATCCTCGACGATCCGGTCACAATTCCATTGTCGACATGGATCCATATGATCCCACGTTCAGTGCTGTGCCTTATTGTGAACAGGCTGTTGTCGTATTGGCTCGCTTCAAAACCTAGATCTTTAAGTACTCCCTTTAAATGCAGCCACCAACACCGTGCTGCTTGCTTTGTGCCGTAAAGTGCTTTGTGCAGCAACATCGCTTTCCCAGTTGGTACCTTCATGCCCTCGGGCGCTTCCACCCAAACTTCTTCGTCAATCGGGGCGTTGAGGTATGCAGCCACAAAATCGAAAGAGAAGACTTCCCACTTGAATTTGGCTGCAAGGGTTAGTATGAGGCGCATGGAGACAAACGTTGCTGTGGGTGCAAAAGTTGACATGTAGTTGAGTCCCACGACTTGGGTGAAGCCCTTTGCTACATACCGTGCTTTAAAACGGATTGTTTTCCCCCGCTCATCGGTTTTCTCGGCAAAAACCCATCTGCACTTAAGTGGTTTTCTCCCGGCTGGTAAATCCTTCACTGACCAGACTTTCATGTCGTTGAGGTTCCTCAGTTCTTCGTCAACAGCTGCTTTCCAGCTTGGCCACTCGTCAGATCGTTGCGCTTGTTTGAAAGTCCTCGGCACTGTTGTGGCAAAAAAGAAACAGTCCAGGAGCATCCTGTTGATCGTAAGCTCTTGTTGGTCAAACAACAAGTTGTCGGTGAAAACTCCCAATTCCATTTGGTTCACGATGTAGGAAACGTCGGATTTCTTTTGTCCCAGCAGGGGTGGCCGCTCAGTGTCGGTATGGTCATGCTCATTTGGAATTACCTGTGGGACCTTGGTGTCAGATCTTGAATTCCAGAAATTGAGAAGGTGGAGAGGGAGGGTGTTTGTGAAAGAGGAGCTGGGTTGAACTTAGGTGGGACAAAGGCAAAGATGCTCAAACTCGATGGATTTTATTTCATGTAAGAGGAGCAGAATTTAAAGTGAACAACTAGAGAGCCCCCTTGCAAGATCCAAAGGGGGCCTATACATGACTAATCACTAAACAGGGGACAGTTACTGGGGACAGAAGACAGGGGAAATGGGACAGGACAGGAACAGGAACTGGGGACAGGAACAGGAACAGGAATAAGAACTGGGGACAGGAACAGGAACTGGTGACAGGAACAGGAACAGGAATAAGAACTGGGGACAGGAACAGGAACTGGTACTGGAACAGGGACACGGGAGAAGGAGAGAAAAAGGAAAGAGGTGAGCGGACTCAGATGCTCAAATTCTGACACTTGGCTGTTGTCGCTTTCGGCGGTCGGTTTACCCACTCAACTACCGCCGAGGCAATAAGCTGGGTTGATCCCTTGACGAGGAAAACCCAGCCTTTGCTGTCGTCGCAGTGTGCTACCACCCTTCCTTCTATTGCTCGGTCGTCGAGTTTCCTTCGCTGTTCTTGTGGCACATGTAGGAAAGCTCGGGCACCGAAAACTTTGCATCTGTCTGCCGATGGCTTGTGCCCGTAGAAAGCTTCAAAAGGGGTTAGTTTTCCACTCCGCTTGTTAGGTATCAGATTTAGTATATCGCATGCCCAGATAAAAGCAAAACCCCAGAAAGCTTTGCCCATTCCGCTATCAATCAGGATAGTCCTACCCATATCCGCAATTGTCCTGTTAAAACGTTCGATTACGCCGTTCTGGTAGTGGTGATAAGGTAAAGACCTCTCGGCTTTTATCCCCCGATCTCTAAAGAAAACACTAAGAGACTCGCTTGAGAACTCTCCGCCGTTGTCTGTTCGTACTACCTTGACTGTAGTTTGTGTCTGACGTTCCCATCGGGTAATTGTGTTGGTCAGGTGTCCACATGCTTGTTCCTTCAATGCGAGGACTTTAGCTTCACTAAAACCTGTTGATACATCCCTGATGGTGAGCAAAAAACGGCCTTTGTTGAAAGTATCTACTTCAAACGGTCCTACAATGTCAGCAGTCACTATACTTAGTTTTGAGAGCTCGCGTTCGCAACTGAGGAGAACATTCTTGTTGAGGCTCTTCGCGCGTGCGCATATGTCGCATTTGATCTCACCTTTCGGTATTGAAACTGGTAGGTTCGAGCAGATCTTGTCCTGTATGATCTGTCGGATCTTGCGTAAGCTGCTGTGTCCGAACAGTTGGTGATAGTATAGAAGAGTCTTTTCATTGTCAGTCAGGCTGTCAGCGTTAATCTTTTCCATGTTGTGGGGTTCAGTGTCAAGGGGTGTGAAAAAGATCTCTTTTCTCAGTTTTACACGCGTGTCGGTAGACACAGGACAGAAGTTTGGTTTGCATATTGGCATATCATTTATTTCAGGGCATAGGTGTAAGCCCTGCTCCTCACAGGCTTACACAAACCTGTCACAAGATTATATAAGCTGTTCTGCCTTGTATTTAGTCTCTTCTTTCCCCTTTACCTAGACAGCAGAGATCTTTCTCTCCTGTCTAGGTAAGTACCTTTCCTTCATTCATTCTCTTCTCAATTCTTTTATCATTGCCTTCACTTGTAGATACTAACTGGAGAGATCTTTCTCTCCTGTCTAGATTGCAATTCACCTCACTTTGGTACTAGAACCCTCCAGAGGCTCTTAGCCTGGTTCCTCCGTGCCACAATCCTGACCGCTCCTTCCATAAAGAACCAGTGAAGGGACTCAACCCTTACACTTTTTTTTTCTAGTTCCAAGACCAAGAAAGGCAAATTTTTTTGAAAATTCATCATTGTGCCTTATCTGACATTCCACCATCTCTTCTTCAACCTCAAATTATACTTCTCCGACAATCCCTGAAAATAACCAACTTGGCTCAATCCCACTTCTACTCTCCGCTCTCTGAATTATATTTTCTAACAATTTCATTGGACTAGTTCAACAAGTTGACTAGCCTCAAACCCCCAACAAGATGAACCGACAATGGTCACAACGACGTTTTCACCAGATGGACATTGGCTACGAGACTCGTATCCGTTACCTGGAAGATCTCGTTCACCTTCTAATCTCTAGGACGAACTTGGCGCCGTCACCCCCTATTTCCTCGCCTCCGCTAGCCAACTCATTCCAGTACTCAACAGAGCGGGGCCTTATTCCGTTGTTATCAAAAGGAGCGGCAGAGTCGCTAAAAATCTCTGCGTCTAGCGACTGGACCTATTGTGTTAATCCTCCACCACGCACTCGATCTCCCACCGCAAATCTTACTTCAGCTTGTCTCACCAAACTTCCTCGGTCTTCAAGAGACTATCCACCTCATTT
Source organism: Puccinia hordei (assembly GCA_007896445.1). NCBI lineage: Eukaryota > Fungi > Basidiomycota > Pucciniomycetes > Pucciniales > Pucciniaceae > Puccinia > Puccinia hordei. The sequence goes on along the minus strand of RDRW01000249.1, from coordinate 231,994 downwards.
ACAACCGCAAGCCTTCTCAATCTTGCCCGATCATCATCAACAGCACCATCTTCTCCGTCAACAGCAACGCATCGCTTCCTTGGGCGTACCCTCTCTGATCAGTCAGATCCCAGATCGTCCCGGTGTCTCGCCAATAAAACCTTTCGAATCTAACAACAATACCTTATACACCGAACATGACATCTTGGTCCCTCCCCGACCGGCATTCTATGGATCGAGGATGTCTGGACGATCGATGAGCTCAGACCAGTCACCCTCTAGGCAGAGCTATGGAGCACCCAAGAGACCCTCACCTTCCTCCGTCCATCGCTCCTCGTTCGGAGCTGGTCTCTATGCCAACCCACTTGCTTCTCATAGTACCGCCAGTATCCGTTCCGTCCCCGTTCATTCTACCCGTCTCCGCTCCACGACTAAATCCAATACTCCATCCATCAAGCACACCCCTCAAGGTCAAGATCCTCGTCATCTCGATCAATGGCATTCTGATGACGAAGACGAGCCTCGAAAGACCCCTCAAGTGCCTCAGCCAATCCCTAGAGACAATCATCACAATCATGATGACGACGACGAAGAAGATTCCGTACCACTCTCCAAGCTCAAAAAGAAAAGCGTCGGCTCCCTCCGTGACGCCGTACTTACCGCCTCCGCAGCCCAGACCTTAGCCAGGACCTGCCAACAACTTCACTCCTCCACCTTCTCTTTCTCTCACTCCTCGTCTAGATCCGTTACCTCCTCTGCTTCCGTTGACGACCGTCGTTCATCCGTTGTTTCTTCACGCTCGGCCATCGACGGCTCGAGGACTTCTAGACTGACTACTACTACTCCTCTCGCTACCCGTCTCCAGCCATTGGACACGTCGGCTGAGGCCCTTGACTTGATTCAATCTGATCCGATCATGTTGCTACCCCAACCCGACTTGCCAGAAGCCATCAGAGAGACACAAGCCGCCCTGTGCGACTTGTCTGAAGCCAACCCGCTCCTCCCAGCTGTTACAAGCTTACTCTGCGCGACTATATCCAGTCCGATTTCTCCCGCTGAAAGCAGCTCAGCAGCCGTCGTCGTTAACCCTGCTTCTATTGGTACGGTACTGGGTAAAACTGTAATATTCAATGCAGATCCACCACTCTCCCCTTCCGGTACTTGTACCGGAGCGGGAGAGATAGTAGCGCTGCGGCGAGTCTAGGACATGTGACACGTATGTCACAACAGCTTCAACCTTTTCATCAAAATTATCCAAATGGTCATCATCACCTTCCGACCAAGCTCATCCCACTCATCAACCTACTCTCAGAAATCCTCCTCAAATGCGAACCAAGGACACTCCAACTCTTCCTAATTGTTCTGAAGACTTTGATATAGCTGAAGTAGGTGGCATCACCATTGTTGATGAATTTGTTGAGTGTGTGGAACCTCAAATCACCCCAGATCTTTCCCGAAAAGCACTGGAAGACCACCCAAACCTTGGACAACTTCTGGAGACACTCAGCTTCCTGGAACTTGACAACTGTCTCAAGGCGCTAGAAGAAGAGAAGAAACTTGAAGCAGAAGAGATTATTGAAGAAGACAACTCAATTGAAGCAAACCATATTGAAGATAAAAAGAAAAAGAAGAAGAAGAAGAAGAAGAAAGCCTCTAACTCGACTTCACCTCCCGACAACCCGGTTTTATTTTATGTTTGATATCTTCACTCTCTCCATCATCCTCCACTTTTCTCTGCTCTATCTTACCTGAAATCTTCAAATCATCTTCTCCATCCTTGACTGCCTCCACATCCCAATTGAGAACACCACAATTCTGATCCCTTTTTTTTTTCTCTCTTCCACCTTCCTACCTCTCCTCTTCTTTGATTATTGAATTTTTTCCTCCTTCACTCTCTTTTATAGGAGGGGAGACTGTAAGCCCTGCTCCTCACAGGCTTACACAAACCTGTCACAAGATTATATAAGCTTTTCTGCCTTGTATTTAGTCTCTTCTTTCCCCTTTACCTAGACAGCAGAGATCTTTCTCTCCTGTCTAGGTAAGTACCTTTCCTTCATTCATTCTCTTCTCAATTCTTTTATCATTGCCTTCACTTGTAGATACTAACTGGAGAGATCTTTCTCTCCTGTCTAGATTGCAATTCACCTCACTTTGGTACTAGAACCCTCCAGAGGCTCTTAGCCTGGTTCCTCCGTGCCACAATCCTGACCGCTCCTTCCATAAAGAACCAGTGAAGGGACTCAACCCTTACAATAGGGTTTGATCACAGGAAGGATTGACAGACGGTGAGCGCTTAGGGAAAGGGAAAATCCAACGATTTGCGGAGCGCAGAAAAGGACATTTGAAAACAAGTAGGTTATCTTTTGAGTAGATATTGAATAAGTCCTGAGCAATGTTGTACGCAAAATAAGCATCAGCTTTGCGTAGCGCTGCGAGTGATATAAGCGTTGATCGAGCTAGCTTACAATAAAGCACTCCATGGATGGTGACGTCCTGGTTATCAAGCCCAGAAAAAGTCAAATCGCCTTTGCCCATGATAAAAGCAGGGTTTCCGGACGTGGCTACTTGGAGGGGAATAGGAGTATGGAAAGTACGGAAATTAGAGAAAAGGCTAATGTCGCCGCAGAGGTGGTGGGACGCACCTGAGTCTACAATTGGTGCATTACCCGATTCATCCGCCATGATATGGCTGAAACTCAAATCTTTCAGCCCGTCATTTACCTCCCCGAGCTCTACCATTCGGGTGCAAGAGTCTTCTCTCTGCTCGTATGCCGTCGCTTCGTTGGCAGATGCTCGGGGACGTTGGGATCCAATGGAGGTAGTTGGTGTGGCGGTTTGCTGGGATCGTGAAGGGTTCGGCCGGTAGTAGTCAGCAGGTCTGCCAGAACTCTGCTGACCAAAACGCGGTTGTTGTTGCTGATTGTTGCTGAGGCGGACTGAGTTGTTGTACTGGGGGTAAGTGCCGTGGAAACCGGGCGGGATGATGATGGGATAGAACGACTGAAAACCCGTAGGATTTGGTGGGTGTGGCATTGTGCTAGACTGGGTTCGATGAGGCAGAGGTTGGCGGGTCATTCGAGTGTTGCCTGGGCGTTGTCGGAGTGGACAGTCGCGCAGGAGGTGTTCCGGGGATCGGCACTGCCAGCATAGACCAGCTTGCATTGCCATGAAGCCGTGCGCATCGGGTGTGTTGTCGGGGTGTTGTTGCATCACGTGGGCTGGGGTCAAGTTCGAAGTGTTGGGCGCCGTCTCAACTTGATTTGCGGTGGCTTGCATGAGCATGCCAGCGTTTTGCGTACCGGTCTGCTGGGTTCTGCTGGATCTGATGCGGTGTTGTCGACGGATTTGATCAAGCAGTCTTACCATTTTGTTGAACGTCATTGGGGGGTCGTTGGCAGTAGATTCTTGTAGGTCAATCTCGAGTCGTCTGTCGAACTCTTCTTGCAAGGCTTGGTCGCTCATCAGTCCGTTTTGAAGCGCCAGGCCTGCCCAGTGATCACGCGTGAACGGCATTCGGATTGCTGCCATCTCATCAAAGATGTCTCCAATGTACGCTGTCATTGCGGTTGTTGAGGTGTGTTCGGCCGCGTTAAAACTGATGAGGCGTCGGTATAGATCCAGCTGGGCGGCTCTGCTAACGGAGTTGAACCGTATGGATAGGTCACTGTACATTGCAAAGGAGGTACTGAGTCGCCCAAGGCTTCGTCTGAGTGATCGATGTACTGATTGCAGTAGGACTGATCTGCCGATGCGCTCGTGGAAAGGGTTGTTGATCTCTCCATGGTAAAAGTTGGCGACGTTGATAGCGTCTCTCATTCTCTCGTTGACGAAATCTGCCCAGAGGGGGTAGTTGGCACCGTCGGGGGACAGACGATTGTCTTCTTTGATTTGTTGGGAGATCGCACTGATGACGGCAGCAGCCGCTCGGTCTGTGTCTGCTTCGCTCCGCAGATCACGTCTAGACGTTCGTCGAACCGGCTGGATGTCGTTGGGATCGCCATGATGGGGTGGCGCATTCTACCTTCGGTTGGAGCTAGGATTGGGGTGGACCTGGGATGCGTGGCGGGGGAAGAGGCATTGAGTGGTTGAGAGGTTGTTTGGAGGGGGCTGGACATGATGGTTGATGGGAAGAGGTACGGGTAGGAATAGAAGGGAAGTAGAAGGGGTGAGTGATTGGAAAGAGGAAAAAAAAAGACAAGGACGGGGTTTATTATTATTTTTTATTTTTATTTTTTTTATTTTTAGGAAAGGGTTGAGAGTATTGAGGACGTAAGAGAAAAAACAAATATTATTATGGATGGGGGGGGATATCTCCGCCTACACGCCTGTTCGGCCCCTTTACCTGGCGTCCCAGGTAAGGATATACTTCAGAGGATGACTCGTCAGCAGCTTAATCAGCAGAGTTAGGTTGGGATGAAAGAAAGAAAAAAAACGATAGAGTGATATGGAGAGGGATATTCTGGTAGAAAAACTTTGATGGTTCGGTCTTGGATGATGATGACTTGGAAATTGGGTGACAATGCTTTCTGACACAAAGGGAAAACTGGATATTGTAGAGGAAAAACAAAAAACAGGACGATTACACCCTACTCTGGGCTACCTAGTAATATGTAAGGTTCTTATAATCTAATCGATTAAATAGCAAGATTCTTTTAGGGGCTCATAACCTGATGGAACTCGATACCAGGTATTCAGAGAAGATGGAAACTCATGGATGGATTACATGCATTTAAGCTCGTGAACACAGTTTATATACATGTAATCTACAAGACAAGAGGGGCCTAGTCGAGACCCTAGTGTAACCCCTAACTGGGTTACAACAACTGCCACCCGAACCCACTGCGCTTCGGGTTTCGGTGGACGGGTGGTCAACGCAAAGAATCTCGTAGGGTTGATTAAATGGGGGCTTTCTACCTTCTATTACCATACATGTCACCACCTTTTTCAATTCGTCCAAAATTGCCATCCTAAAATCTACCCAAACCAAACACACCCACATAACCTTACCGTCTCAGACCTTCCTCACATCCCCCACTTGAAACCTTGTTTCCGCACCCCTTGAGCACTAGCCCCGCTCCCTCTATCACCACCCCCATACCCACACCACTCTCCTGCGTTCAATCATCCATGCCGCCACCTTTGCTGCCGCAAGGGCCAGGCCATGGCTCAACCGAAGGCTTGTCCACATTGGACATGTATGTCACTGAGGGAGTCCTGCCCCAACAGGCAGACCCCACATTGATGAGACTTACCTCGCTAGTTGAGTCCCTGGTCTCTAGATTAGAAAATTTGGAGAGAGCGGTGGCAGCTAAACCAGCCCCGCCAACCCTGCCCCAAAGTCAAGATTCTTTCAATACCTTACTCGTTAGGTTCGAGGAGATTGCCAGCAATCTGACCCGGCTGGAGAAAAAAGTAGAATGCCTTTCCTCAGCTGCTAGTCCTCCTGCAGTCGCTGGCGTTGCCTTGCAGTTGACCGCAAGGCCAAGCTTCCCATTGACCTCACCAACCCTAAGTATGATCACTCGCCGTTTAATAACGCTTGTCAGGTGCGTGCCAAGGAATTGGAAAGCCTTGAAAAGAATAAACAATCTAACCCCCGCCCATGAATAGCACACCCTACAACAACCATAATCTAGACTCCCCGTCCCTAAATTCTCAACCTTTGAATCTTTTGTCTTTTCCCTTATCAACCAAGCACTCAATCTCCTCAGAATTTTTTCCCCTCACATCCTTCTCTCTCCTACAGCTCAAATGCCACAATTGCAGGGACACAACACTGAGCGTGCTGTGCTCCGAGGGCAACCACATGGCCCTGCTACTGCAGGAACCATGGACCAACCCTGTCAATCACCTCCCACCAACTCATCCAGGCTGGCACCGGATATCTCCAATTGACTGCCCAAAAACAGTAGAATGTAGACCACGCTGCTGCATCTACATCAATAAAGTTAACCCTACACCTCGGACGCATTCAGACGCCTTCGAGTCGTCTTTTTTTGACGACTTGAGGGCGTCTTTTTTCAATTCAATGCACCTGTCAGCCGACGTTTACGACTTCAAGGCGTCTTGTGATTCAATTGAATCAGGGGTTTTCAAGGCGCCTTGATGTCGCCTTGCAAACGTCTTCCGGCACAAGTCGTCTCCAAGGCGGATCCCAGTCCGCCTTTGAGACGACCAAACCAAATTAGGTTTCAATTCACTTATGGTTTGCAAGGCGCCTCGATGGCGTCTTGCAAACGTTACCCGACCCTAGTCGTCTCCAAGGCGGATGCCAGTCCGCCTTGGAGACGACTTGAGCACGAAGTGGAATCGGCCCAGAGCTGACTTCAAGACGCATAAAGCCGTCTTCAGGCCGCTTAAAAACATTCCGGCCGCCCGGGGCCGTTTAAAAACATTCCGGCCGCCCGGCTCGGCACGCCTCAAGAACAAAGCCATCGAGCTCTTGATGGCTCCATATCCTCATCAGCTCACTCAAGGGCTAGTGGGTTTGGGGCCAAACCCACTTGGGTTGGTAGCATTGCGTGTATAGGTGTATAAGAGCTATTTACAATTTGACTAGAAAAAAGGAATCGAGGGGAAAGTGAGGGAAGGAAGCCCAGGGATCAGAATGGAAGGAGAGAGGAAGGGAGGGAAGGAAGGGAAGGCAGCGCAAGAGAGTGAAAGGAATACATGGAGCAGGTGGCATAGACAGGGAAGGGAAATGACTACCTCAAAAGAAATCCTCCTCGGTGTGGGAGTGACATTGATTCTCCAGCCCCATACGGGCTACAACGTCGACGTCGCTAGGGAGCTGTTGATCTTGATCACTCCAGTTGTCGACTGTAGTAGTGCCGTCCCAAAGGCGGGCATTGAGCTCGAGAACGAGGTGGCCAAAGACGGTGTTGTGAACCCTTGATTGGTGCCGACACACCTCGAGATCCTTGTCGATATCCTCCCATGCACATGGGAGCTTGGCGGTCGGGTTTGCAATTCGGTTGATTCGGTTAATGTTGAACATTGCCCTAAGGTAAGCCAGCCGGGCCCGGCGTGGTGGGGTAATTCGCAAGTCGGTTAGGATTTGACTTGGGGTGACGTCCTTGAAGCGTTGATCCATGTTGATGTAGGCATCAGACACCAGTCTGTCTAGTTTGGGGGGCGGGAATGGGGGGGACTCGCCGGCAAGGCCAATCCGGACGAGGTTGGAAAATATGTTCTTCTCGCCCTTAAGGACGGTAGCGATGTGCCGATTGAGTTTGGCCTTGTATCCTGGGTCTTGAGAGTAATTCTCTGGCATGTTTGCGGCCTTAAAGGCCGCGGGAGTCTGTTCAATAAGGCCCTGAAAAAGATGGCAAGTGAGCATGCATCAGAGGATGAGCTGGAGAAATCATTGCTTACCTTGAAAATGATGAATGGGGTTCGCTCGGCAATGCGCTTCTTGGCTGATTGTCGTCCATAGGCCTCGATATCCGGTCGTAGTAAGACCTCGCGCACTTTGTTGCGAACAAACATCCGAAAAGTGGGAGGGAATAATTCCCTCCCAATCGACGATTGCAGGTTGGGATTGGGGACCACTTCTCTGGTCATCTGAGTGTTGAGGCTGATGAGGATAGTCATCAGCCTCAACTCCTCTTCAGGCATCTGGGAGAGAAACAAATGTGTCAGCTAATATGTGTGGCAATCAGACCTGGAATGTTGAAACTTACATCCAAGAGTCCTTGAGCCCACCGAAGAGTCTCATCACTGAGTCGGAATCGGTCCCCCATTGCCTGGAGTCGAGCTTGAATGGATTGGATTGAGCTAGGGGTGAGGCGGCGGCCGGATCGACAAGATATTGACGAGTGTCGGCTGGGGGGGAGACTGGAGTTGGTGTCAGATGGGTCGGTCGCCTCTGATAATTCCTGTTCGGCGTTGGCTGCAAGTAACAATGTTCGGCGGCGGGCTGGGGTATGATACAGTGAGGGGGAGGGGGGAAGGCGGTTTGTAGGGGGGTTTCGAACCGGTCCGATGTTCCCCTCGCGGGCCGGAGTGGGTTCAAGCGTTACCTCACCTTGGGTGCTCGCCTCCTGTGGCTGCAGCCCTTCTTGGTGTGGAAGGTTATCGCGGATCGGGCCGGGTATTTGGGGGCTGTAGGTGCTAGGAGTGGCGGACCATCCGAGTTGGCGAGGCGGGTGCCGATCTGAATTTGGAGGGGGAGGATGAGAGGAAGGGGGGTTAGAGGATGGGACCAGTGGGTTAGAGGAAGTGTCCGGAGGGTTAGAGCAAGGGATTGGTGGGGTGGAGGAGGCGATCACGGCATCGTTTGGAGCTGCGTAGCGGTAAGCGGGGCCAGGGTGATAATTCGGAATCTGCGACATGTTTTCTTCAAAACATGTTGCAGATGGTTAGTAAGGGATGGTGATGTGAATTGAGAAGAGGAAATGACTCACGGAAGGTGATCGTGGTTGATACGGCGCTAGAATGAGGGGGTCTTTGAGATTGGTTGTCGGACTCGTCTCGTTTTCTGGATAAATCTGGTGGGAGGAAAAAATGTTAGTTGCTCGGTTTGAATAATATATTGGTGATATGTTAGAAGGGAGGGGACTTACTTTTGATGGAGGGGGTGGTTGTTGATTGGAGGGGGTGGTTGTTGATAGGAGGTGGGATGCGAGCCGGACTTGGATATCTCCGGCCCGCGGGGCTGCAAGTTCACCTGCTGCCTGTCACAGTGCACTGTCACACAGCAAGTGAAACTTTCACCTGAGTGTGGCCCGCGCGGGCTGAAAGGGATGTGGTGCCTGTGCTCTTTCAGCCTGCCTCACAGGCGTGGCCTGTGCGGCAGGCTGAAAGAGCTCTGGCCCCTGTGACAGTGCACTGTCACAGGGGCCCTACAGCATATTTCACCTGTAATGTATGTGAAATACTGCACAGAAAAGTGTGCACTGTCATTATACAGTGACAGGAAGTTTCAGGTGAATCTTCCCCCCTGTGTGTCAATTGTAATAAGCACACAGTGAAATTTATCCATGATACAACAGATACTTTGGTGTGAAACCAAAAAAGCAATCTGACACTTGATACCAAAATAGCAATCCAAATCTTGTCCAAATGTTTTATTTCATTTTTCTAAGTGAGACAAATAAGGGCAATTGTATGTATGTAAATGAGTATGTTACGTGTTTCATCAAACAAGCAAGTATTTTAAGTGTTTGATTACGCATTTGAACAAAAAACCTACTTTTTAAGTGTTTGAACACACAAGCAAGGCAAACACAAGGCCAAGTAGCTCTTGCCCTCAGGGGGTTATAAAGCCCTCATTCCCCCCTTTGGATTTGGTTGTCTACAAATATCGCCTGACCAATCTGATAATTACTTTGAACATTATAACTAATTAGAATCCCTAATCCTTGGATCAGTATAACTAAATAGAATACCTAAGCAATTGATCATTATAACTAATTAGATTATCTAATCAATTGATGATTATAACTAATTAGAATATCTAATCAATATGAAAATGCCTGGTCAGTTGCACATGTTCATTTCTCAGACATTGATTGGCCATCCCTGATGTGTTTTAAATTTTACTGTTCCATGCAGGTTTTCTCACAGTTTGGCATCATGATGGGCACGAGAAATATGTTTGTGAGTATTGTGGTGGTAGATCACTAGAGTTAAGGTATCTTCGAAGACATCTTGAGTCACCTGGTCATAAACAGATGAAAGCCTCCTTGGAAAAGGATCCAATTAGGTCTGGAAATGTTTCACAGGGGTCTGCTCATTTATCAAGATGTTCACCTGGAGCCACAAGCAGGATTTACCTGGATGAATCATCAAGATTTTCACCTGGAGCCACAAGCAGGCTTTACCTGGATGAATCATCAGGTATTCAGAATGAGCCAAGCATTGCCCTGGAGGAATCATTAGACCTTCATCTTGAGCCAGCTCATCATGAATTTCCAAGTCCTCAGGATTACTTGATCCCATTGGACATGAATGACAAATCAGGATTTGGGTTTGGTGGATCAGAAGGCAACTCTGATGATAGCTCAGAAATAAGATTGAACTGGGATCAGTGGTTGATGGATGATCCCTTATCATTGGCCTTTCAATCTGTGGTGCCTGAAAACTTCAATTTACCAGGTGATGAGGACATGCCAGAAATTGAAGAGGAATTGGAGCCAAGTGCCCAATGGTATCCATTTCCAGAAAAAATGGTATGTCATTTATCTCATTTGGATCATATTATCCATCCATAATCACAGACATGATATCTTTGTTCAATGTTTATTGATGTTTCTGGGAATATCTCTGACATCCTCCTCATTGATAGTACCTCATTGCGGCACTGATGCTTGGCCACTTGCATCATATAATGTCACGAGCCATGTATCACCAAATCCGCTTGTTACTTCAGCTTTGTCAGGTGAATATTCCACACTGGGAAACAATCAGGAGGAGAAGGGAGAAAATACGAAAGATGCTGAACATAAATATCATGGAAAATCTATCAGTCTTGAATAACAAGTGTTATTCACTTAGCTTGAAAGATATCATCAGTCATGTGAGTAACTAGTGCCTACCTGATCTTTTAATCAATTCCATAGGCCCCACTATAATTGATGAAAGATGTATTTTGTTTTCCTCTCAGGAGGTGGGAAATCCTTATGTCAGTAAACATCTAGAGTTCTATCCACATGAGACATATGGGAAGAACATTCATTCCCTGAGTCAAATTCAGAAATGGCGTGAAGGTTTATCCCGCCATGGTAGAGTCCAGATGGTTGAAAATGGGAAAAAACACTATTACATCTTTGAACCCATCACACTAAAGGGACCTGGACAGAACATTGTAGTACCAATATTCTTCTTCAAGGTAGAAAACAAATTACATGCCAAATGTATAACACCAAAGTTGAATGATGCCCCCAGTCAGGCATTTCAATATGGCACACCCAATCTGGCCATAATGGTACCCAGTCTTATTGGTTACAATTCACCAGAACTTCATACCATTTGTGTGGACCAATTTGACCTGATCTATTCAGAAATGCCAGATATTGATGGAAAGAAATTCATAAACAAAATCAACCATCATATTATTGAAGTTGATGAATATGGCCACCATTCTTCCATTCCTGTACCTAACCCCTGGAGGAATAAGGCAAAAGGCAAGGTGATCCGACATGTGCCTATTACACTATACTCAGATGATACCTCAGGAAACCAATCTAAGAGATGGAATAAACATGTTTCCTATTATTTCACGCTTAGTGGTCTTCCCCCATCACATAGCAACATGGAGTACAACTGCCATTTTGTTTCTACATCTAATGTTGCTGGGCCTCTGGAATTGGGAGAGTCAATTGTCCAAGAGATGAAGTAAGTCCATTCCATATTGACCAAAATCCCAAAGTATTGCCTGTTTCACTGATATTGCATGAAATAGCTCTTTGACAATTGAAGGTACCTTTGCCTATGATGCCACTCTGCAAGATGAAGTTTTGATTATGAGTATGGTCCTTTGCTATCTGGGCGACTCCCCAATGGCTGCAGAGGTGACAAATACACCCATTCCAGGGAACTGCAAGAATCCATGCCGAATGTGCCATTTGAGGGTTGATGAAGTTAAAGAAAGGAGTGGTTTGGATTACATTTATCGATTCTTTGGGATAAAAAGCTTACCAGCCCCACGGAGGTGGTATCAAACTGTTCAGAAGACAAATGATGCATGGAATGTACTCAAAACAAAATCCAAGGCAGAATATGACAAACACATGAATGAGTTTGGATTGGTTGACAAACTTCAAGATAAATTGATTGAATTGAGACGCAATAATCCTCATGACCGGCAAAGAATAGAGGCCATTGAAAAAGCTGAACCTCACAGACTTTGCAATGTATTTACAAATCTGTTAGAGTTTGATGGATGCCAAGACACACCTGTGGAAATTTTACATGTCTTCTCCCTTGGAATTGTGAAGTATCTGGTAAGAGACTTCATGGAAAAACAGAAAGACCTTTCCAAGATGGAGGCCCTGTTCAACTCAGTTAACTTGAATGGCCTCAACATCCCTCCAATCCAAGGAAAATACATGATTACCCACTGGAAAAGTTTTGTAGGGAAGGACTTCAGGACCATAGTACAGTTGGCCCCATTTGTGTTTTTTCCATTCATGGATGAATCCCAAAAGAAAATATGGATTCCTTTATGCACAATTGGAAGCTTAATATTCCAGAAAACTATTGAAGACATGGATCAATACATTGCTGAACTTGAAAAACAGATTCAAATATTGATGTATCACATTCTCATGATGACAGCACAATGGGCAAATAAGCCCAAGCTTCACATTATATTACATCTCCCAGAGTCAATCAAGCGGTTTGGGCCACCAACATTATTTGCCACTGAGAAGTTTGAGAGCTTCAATGGCCGGCTCAGACACACTGCTGTTCACACCAACCGGCTCAGTCCAGGACACGATATTGCCATCAGTTTCAGTAACTACCATATCATGCGCCTGATCCTGTCAGGTGGTTACATGTTTGACCATAATCAAAAAAAGTATTACCAAGCATCAAATCAAGTGAGGGGAATCTTTTCAGGAAACCCAGCTGTCCAAAAAGCCATGGGATTCAACCCCCCAAAAGCAATGAACATTGGACAATACCCCTGTGTAAAGTCATCCAGAGTGCCTGAAGATGAAGCTGAACCGGTTCCAGATTCATTGAGAAGGTATTACCCAAATTCTCAAATCAAACAGGTCTGTTCATTGAGCCTCAATGACAAGGAATCAATTCAGAAGGACACATTTGTCATAGTAAGTAAAATTTGCTATATTTTTAGATTGGAGATGGTAACATTAAATTTGACACTGATACAATTTGAGAAACCTGCAGGAAGATGCCCATCATGGTAATGTGGGAATATCCTGTGTAATTTCCATTTGGGAAGTCATCCACCCTAAATGTTACATCATTAAAATAGTGGAATGCAAACTCTGTGGCTTACAAAAAGATAGCTCATTGAGGATAGTAGAAAAAGACGTAAAATTGACTTACATTCCTGCATCTGTGCGCCAGTCTTTCTTACCAGATGTGATCCCCTTCAAACACAAACTGATGAATCTGCATTAATTTTTATCAGAAAATTATCTGTTGTGTAAATGCCCAACACAACTGCTTTGATGGTGGGTGTCACGCAGGGATATCAAACAGATCCAGGAGACACCGGCAAGAGGGAACCACTGTTTCACATGAAGTGCATCACAAACCGTATAACAGCTATCTGTTGAATGCATTCTCACATTGTCACTCTGAAATGAACAGAAGCATTTCCCAATTACAAGCTGACTTTATTACAGAGCATGACATGCAGACAGCTGCTTCTTGTGGTCAGAAAATATGGAATAATAGTCAGAGAAAAAAGAAGGGAAAGAATGTGGAATCTACAAGCAGATCCAACCACACTCAATTCAGCCCCCAGGTTGAATCTAGATCATTGTATGACCCAAATTATAGCCCAAGTGCTGTATCAAATTACCCCAATTTTAGCCCACAGGCAACTCCAATGACATATCACCCCCCCCTCCCCCATTTAGCTTCAAGTTCACCATATCAGTCAACATCAAATCTATCTCAGCAACCCTATTTTAGCCCTCATATAGCTCCAAGGGCTTCCAATAATCCTCAATACCCAAATTATGGCCCTAGTGCTGCATCAAACTCAAGGTACTCCATGTGATCTTCTTCATGTCATGATATGGTCAATATTATTTGTATATATGTGTGAGAATCCTTTGTTATGTATGCTGATTTATGGCTAATTACATGATTAACAATCTACATTCACCCATGTTTTGGTTTAACCTCATTTGTTCTTATAATCTATGGCCAATTGTGTGAATGAAAAAAAGGAAACCAAGTGTAACCATGTTTTGGTTTAACTTCATTTTTTTTTATAATTTATGGCCAATCATGTGAATGGAAAAAAAAAATTGCACATTTTTACTTCCAAAAATCAGTGTGTGTAATGAGATTATTATTTTCCTCACACTTTTTTTTGTTGTTTTTAAAAGAAGAATAATGCAGAAAACCAAATGAGGTTCTCAAGTCGACTTGAGAACCTCATTTGGTTCTCAAGTCGACTTGAAGACCGCATGAGGTTATCAAGTCGACTTGAGAACCACATTTCACTGGTTCTCAAGTCGACTTGAGAACCTTCACTGGTTCTCAAGTCAACTTGGGAACCACATGAGGTTCTCAAGTCGACTTGAAGACCGCATTTGGTTCCCAAGTCGACTTGAGAACCTCATGTGGTTCCCAAGTCGACTTGAGAACCAGTGAAGGTTCTCAAGTCGACTTGAGAACCAGTGAAATGTGGTTCTCAAGTCGACTTGAGAACCTCATGCGGTCTTCAAGTCGACTTGAGAACCTCATGTGGTTCCCAAGTCGACTTGAGAACCAGTGAAGGTTCTCAAGTCGACTTGAGAACCAGTGAAATGTGGTTCTCAAGTTGACTTGAGAACCTCATGCGGTCTTCAAGTCGACTTGAGAACCAAATGAGGTTCTCAAGTCGACTTGGGAACCACATGAGGTTCTCAAGTCGACTTGGGAACCAAATGCGGTCTTCAAGTCGACTTGAGAACCCCAGTGCGGTCTTCAAGTCAACTTGAGAACCTCATTTGGTTCTCAAGTCGACTTGAAGACCGCATTTTCACAGGTTTCCCAGGCCGAACCTTAAATTGGTCTTGAAGCGGCCCTCAAGACCGATTTTCGTCTTGAAGGCGGCTTTTTCCTTGTAATCGTCCTGAAGACGACTCACCTGTCATCGAGGTGTGGCTGTGGTGTACCCACCACTTCTTTCGACTCCCCGACAACTCAACCAATCTAACTGCTGTCTCCCTTACCCTTCACACGACTTCCCCCCTTTCCCACCAACTATTGTCAATCTATAATCCCCCCTCGACTTTTCCCACCATCCCCGAGCTAACTCTACCCCTGTCTACTGTATACTACCTACTACATAGGGGGCCCCTGAATATATCCTCCACAAGTCCCAAAGTAGTACGATGAGCCATAGTCACTGGGAAGTATGCATTTTCCCAATCGGTAACTTGATTAAACAAAAAGAAAATTGATATTACGAAAGGAAAGATGAGCAACAGATGTTTCCCTTGACTTTCCTTTGGGCAAATTCCCAAATGGGCAAGTGTGATGACCTTCCCCATTTTTGCGGACATGCACAAGTCAGGGTCCCCATGAGGAGATGTATTTCTTCTAAATGCCAATATAAGCCTTGCCTTTCTCCATTCAGGCACTGTCCAATACCCCAGTTTCCCTGTCCCATCATTTTATATCCTACTGTAGCCCGGAGCTATTTTTTATTTCACAATTCTTCTATCTTCTATCCAGACAGTTTTTTTTTTGCCGGTAGTGGCTATTACTTTCTCATTTTTTTGGACTTCTTTGAGCTTCATATTCTTCCCTCGGATTAAACTCCCCCACTCAAATGGAGCGGGCTTACCCTCTTGTTGATGATATCTACAGTATTGTACCTCTGCCTTTTACTCACGAGCTAACCACCTTGCCGGATAGCCTACTACCTCCCACCCGATTGCGAATGGTCAGGCAAGTTGACACAGTGGCTCCTGCTTTTGCATCCAACCCTCACTGTTTCACTGTACCAGGTAGTTCCCTTCAGGCTGCAATGATTTTTGTCGAAGCCATGCAGGCACACCTCAGATGGAATTCTCAAAAGAGCATAATTCACACTGCAAACAGCACCTCCAACGATCCTCCATCAAACAAGAAACAAATCCTCCAGAACAACTTATGGTTAGATTACACATGCCCTCGCCGGGGACACCACCATGCACCCCCCAACTCTCGCAAATACAAGAAGCCTTCCATCAAATGTGGCTGCCAGTCGCGCTTCAGTATCTTCCATCATGTTACCACCAATTCTCTACGAGTTGAGTGGTATTGGCACCACAACCACAACCCATACTCCAAAGCAGACATGCAAATTTCTCAAGTACCACTTGTTGTTGAAAAGTGGCTTTCAGAAAAAGTCGTTGCTGGACTTGGGTGGAAGGCAATTCAACGTCTACTCAAAGCTCCCGAAATAACTTTGGTATGTATGTTTTCACCTCTCTCTTCAAAAGACATTCAGCTGACCAACAGGGTCACATGTAGCAAGAAAAGAACAGGCTTGTGCCTGAGTGCCATAGAATATCTTACGACCATGTGCGGCACTTAATTAGAACACGTATGAAGGGACTGGCACGGATGGACTCTGATGTCTTCAAATCCCTTGTAGCTTGGCGCAATCAACTTACTGAGCAAGGGTGGAATATCTACACACCTGATCTTACCGACTCGGAAGACTTCCTTTTTGCATTACAATCACCGTGGCAGAAAGACATGCTGGAAACATATGGAAGGAGTGTGATTCTCATTGACAGCACCCACAACACTGTGTCAAATTTTTTTCTTTCCAATGGAAGAAAAATCAGCCTATACACTCTCATGGTACGTAATGCAGTGGTTGGTAAGGGACTGCCAGTCTGCTGGGCCTTTTCGGCATCGGCTTCTACGTGAGTCCCTCAATTAAGCCTTATACTATGTGCAACTCCCATTTGTATTGACTTGATATCCACATCACCACTTAGAAAACCTATCGAGTGGATTCTCAAGTGGATGCGTGAGTCTACAGGTATAGTTCCGCAAACAATCATGAGCGACTGTGCCCTAGCGATCCGGAATGCAGTCCACAACACCTTTCAGGACTTGGGAGATCTTGCACCCAAGCACTTCTGGTGCTGGTTCCATGTCCTCAAGGCGTTCAGGGGACAGTCCACCGCATATTTACAAAACCAGGCAACCAAGGCAAATGCTGATTTTCATCGGGTGATGTACTCAAAGTGTGATCCCCGTTTGTTGCTCACACAATTTCTGTCTAAATGGGAACAAATCAACCCTGGCTTTGCAAAGTATGTCAAGGTGCAATGGATGCCAAACATTACATATTGGGCAGCGTTCTATCGCACAGTGAGCCCATTTCATTACATCTCTCCCTGTAATACGAATTTCTGACACTCGTTCAACAGACGGCCCACCAAGGAATACACACCAATAATTATACCCAAGCTTGGCATCGAGTGCTCAAGTCACATTACATCCCACCACCAGATCATCGCCGTATCGATGATGTTATTCAGATTTTATGTGATGATGCCGAAGTCACCTATCTCAACGAGAACGACCGTGTTGAGGGAGGGTGGCAGGGACAGGAATACAGTAAATTTCAAAGGGTATCAAAAACCCTAGCCGACAGCTACACCAATGAGGCTCTGACATTACTTGGAGTGCAAGTAACGACTTTACCAAGCTATGTAAGTGATGCATCGCAAATAGGACACTGAAAATTGTTGTCCACTGATACAACGACCCACTAGTACATCATAGGGTCTTTTACAAACCCCACCACATCATCTTACAAGGTAACTTACGAGGATCCAGGAGCAGGGGTCAAGGGCAGGATTACAGGCTGCACATGTAAGCTGTTCGAGCGAAACGGGAGTGCATGCAAACATATGTTTTATCTGGCTCGGGAATCCAAGCGGCTTGTTGTTGAGAGGGTTGTCTACAGAAGACCGCTGGATCACGCCACCTTCAGTCACCCTAGTGCTTCCGAAAGAACGCTTGCACACAATCAAAATGTTACAGTCAACTCTGCATTTCAGGCAATTGACTCCGACATTGAGATACTGAGACCACATTGCAGCAACAACACCTATCCGTCTGCTTCAAAGAAACAACCACACGGTGAACCAATATCACCACACTCGCATGTACACAAGAGGCCTTGCCGGCCCGATATTGAAGAAATTAATCCACTTGAATGGTACTCACAGTCAACGACACAATTTTCCAATCGTTTTTTGGAACAAGCACTACCAGCTAATCAGACGGAAGCCAGATCTGATGAAATTGGAGAAGGTGATGATGGCTCAGATGGCTATATTGCCACATCAGACAAAAAATTATTCAAATCCGGGTTGAAGGCATTGTGCAAGTCTGTGGATGGTATGTTGATCGTCAAGACAAGGCGGCAGATGGCGTTGAACATGTCGGCACGAGCGATGGAGCAATTCAAGGACCTGTGCCATGCAATTTTGACGATGATTGAGGCGCACTGCATTGGTGTATTGCACACACATTCAACCAACTTTCCCAGTGTGTGCAACATCAGCACGATGAACAGAGGCGAAATAAGCAAGTTGATCAAAGACATGCAGGCGGTTGGATGGGCAGCAATCAAACGAGCAAAGAACCTGCTGACTAACTCGAAGAATGCCAACAGGTTCTGCGCAAGCGGCCAAGGTCTGGTAACAGTTCTGTTTTGCAAACGATGCTATGAGATGGTCGGGATGCTGGAAGATGGAGGTGTGCTGGTAGCACAGAAGCAAATAAGATGAAGATAAGGAAATACACTAAGGAGTACACTAAGGAGAGTGGGCAACACGTGAAGACGTAGCAATGTGGGGAATGATAGGCGTAGGCAAATTAGGGGGTTGTATGCACTCTTAAGTACTATTTGATGTCATCTCAGGGGACTGGAACTTAAATGTTTCTTACCCGTGCAATTCTGATGAAGAGTGAATCTATGGCCAATCATTTGGCTCATCGTACAACTCCCAGTCTCATCTTTTTGTTATTCATGATGTAATTAAGTTGTCTTCTCAGTTTTCTTTTGTGATTTTCAAGCGATATATGCAAGTATCCAATGACTACATGTTTTCTCATGGAGGACATATTCGGGCACGCCTACATAGGCACCGCCGAGTCCGGCTACAGCCTATGTAGTAGCCACCAACATGCCTCAGAGAGTCTCGCGCGGGGGTGCTACACTCTCCCCGGGTTTACACACACTCGTCAATTTTTTGAAACCCGGAGGCCATGCTGCGCCACATCCAGCTCGCGCAATGCAGCTTAGCGCAATCCAGCTCGCGCAATCCACATCCACCTGTGAACCACTTGATGTTGGAGTTATCAGCAACTGCACCACAGAAGATTTCTCAACTGAAGCACGTCCTGAGCGCAAGAGGAGTAGAATGTAGTGTTCTGAGTGTGAACACTCCAATTGAAGATTTAAGTTCTGAAATTATTCATCCCATTGGAAATGAATCACATAAAGAAGAACCAACTTGAACCAACAACATCAACAACTCAATGAAACCACACACTACGACAACTTCCCTCCAATAAACTCCCAATTCAAGGCCATCAATTCTTGGATCTCCAAATATTATTGAAGAATCACAGTAGTGTAATTATTAAGGTATCAATCTTACTTTAATCAAGAACTCTACTTTGTTATTCATAATATTGACTCCCTTTTTTGTAATTATTAAGTTGTTCAACCCGTGTTACAGAGTGCAATTCAATCTTTCATCAGTTCTATCTAAATAAGGAGGACACGACACCTAAAATTCTCACATGGTAGCGAGAGGCGCCTTCTGATAGAACTCGTGGAACTCGTAATCAAGATGAATCAAATCTTATTAAATAGGAACTCGGATGATGCTCTAGATAAGCTGATTTACGACACGCATTCTGAATACTGTATTCTTAACAATATCAAGATTATTGATAACCTCAAACCAACGAAGAGAGATCTCCCCAGTTCGTATGGATCAGTTAGGGTGACTCACAGCGGTAGCCTTAATCTGAATGGATGCATCATCAATCCAGTATTCTACGCTCCTGACTCCTCAATCAATCTTATCTCAGCTGCGCAGTTGGAAGATCATGGCCTCAGAATTGTACATGTGAACGGTTTAATCCAGGTTCGCGAAGGAGAGAAGATCATTTGGCGTTTTCGCCGGAATAACGGCTTGTTTATCAGTTTTTATCCAAGCAGCAGGAGCTCGGAAAATTTCTTTTATCTCAATTCCGAGGACATCGATTGGCACATAGTGCTGGGCCATCCATCGGACCCTTATCTGCAACAGTTCCTTCGATTAAATCACATCAAATCTAGTCGACGTCCGAATCCATCGAGGGGATGTGAAGTATGTCAACGATGCAAGTTGAAAAGAAGACCACATAAAAATCCTTTGCCCTCAGCATCTCGACCATTTGAGAAGTTACACACGGACATCCTGCAGCTCTCACCTCAAACCAAGTCAGGTTGTAAATATGTTCTTGTTATCGTGGACGACTTCTCCAGGTTCAACCGAATATACTTTCTGCGGCGTAAGGCACAATCAGCCAGTATGTTACTAAAATATATCACAACAATCACCACAAGTGCTCCATCCCATCCAGCATCATCTTCATTTCAGTTCTAATCCACAAGTCTCTTTCCGCACCTGTCTTTCCGTAACCTCCACCTTTTATACTGTTTCTATTTCTAACTTTAGTGAACCCAGGTAATTAACCAGCCAATAATGAATCCACTTACTTTTTTAAGAAAGCTAACTTGATTTTATTCTCTTTATGAGCAACTGCTAGCTGATTTCGGCATAATGCCTACCAAGAACACTCGTTCCGCTCGGCAATCTGCCCCTTCTAAACAACCCCCCTCTGTTCCCACCAACTTTCCACCTGGTTCTTTTAATCTGTCTCTCTCAGGTCGACGTGATCCCATTCCCTCAGCAGAAGAACACTCAGCCCTGCTACAACAGGAAGGATCTGCCCCGATGATATCTCTTCTGGAGGACGAAGCTGAAAACACCACCACCGCCCAAGATCCATCTCAAACTAGTGGTAACCATCCAATACCAGCCTTGTCTAAACCTGGACCTCTCGATGACTTGAATAATCCTCACCCGAAAAAAAGAAAGAGAGCCTTACAACCCAACGACAACATTGGTCTTCTACCTCAGCCATTTGAAGAAATGATGAAGAAGTCTTTATTGGAGCTTACAAAGGAAGCTCAGGAAAACTCTAAAGGAGCTATGTCTGAGGAAGACCGGCAATTATTTCTTGATTATCATACACAACAACGCCGGATGCTAATCATTAAGGCTATCAAACGAGGGGTATCTATGCCAATGGTTGATGGCTTTATGTTAGTATTTTCTCCCCTTTCCAAGCCCATCCTTGCAGATAAATATTTATTTTCTACCAGCACAAATTGTTAGGGGCAAGCGAGTTGCACTGAAAGACCCCAATTGTTGGAACCAGGGGCGTTGATAAACGCACGCCAACGGCGCACGCCAACGCCAACCCGCACGCCAATTTTTTTTGGCGTGCGGGGCCTACACGCCATTTTTTTTTGGCGTGTAGGGTCTACACGCCAAAAAAAAAGGGCGTGTGAGACCCACACGCCAAAAATGGCGTGTGGTTCCCACACGCCATTTTTTTTTGGCGTGTGGGCCCCGCACGCCAAATAAAATTGGCGTGTGGGCCGGGCCCCGCACGCCAATTGTTTGGCGTGCGGGTCCCCCCTCGCTCACATAATCGAGTGGGAGGGACCACTCGATTACGTGAGCGAGGCCGGCTGACGAGGTTATACAACCTCGTCAGCCGGGAGGACTTCCTCCCGGCACGAGGCTGTATAACCTCGTCAGCCGGGAGGACTTCCTCCCGGCTGACGAGGCTATACAACCTCGTCAGCCAGGAGGAAGTCCTCCTGGCCGACGAGGTTGTATAACCTCGTCGGCTGGGAGGACTTCCTCCTGGCCGACGAGGTTGTCTAGCCTCGTCGGCCGGGAGGACTTCCTCCTGGCCGACGAGGTTATACAACCTCGTCGGCCAGGAGGAAGTCCTCCTGGCCGGCGAGGCTATACAACCTCGTCGGCCAGGAGGAAGTCCTCCTGGCTGACGAGGTTGTATAACCTCGTCAGCCGGGAGGACTTCCTCCCGGCTGACGAGGTTATACAACCTCGTCAGCCAGGAGGAAGTCCTCCTGGCCGACAAGGTTGTATAGCCTTGTCGGCCGGGAGGACTTCCTCCTGGCCGACGAGGTTATACAACCTCGTCGGCCAGGAGGAAGTCCTCCCGGCCGGCGAGGCTATACAACCTCGTCGGCCAGGAGGAAGTCCTCCTGGCTGACAAGGTTGTATAACCTCGTCAGCCGGGAGGACTTCCTCCCGGCCGACGAGGCTATACAACCTCGTCGGCCAGGAGGACTTCCTCCTGGCTGACGAGGTTGTATAACCTCGCCGGCCGGGAGGAAGTCCTCCCGGCTGACGAGGTTATACAACCTCGTCAGCCAGGAGGACTTCCTCCTGGCCGACGAGGCTGTATAGCCTCGCCGGCCGGGAGGAAGTCCTCCCGGCTGACGAGGTTGTATAACCTCGTCAGCCGGCCTCGCTCACGTAATTGAGTGGTCCCTCCCACTCGATTATGTGAGCGAGGGGGGACCCGCACGCCAAACAATTGGCGTGTGGGCCCCGCACGCCAATTGTTTGGCGTGCGCTCCCACACGCCAATTGTTTGGCGTGTGAGAGCGCAAGCCAAACAATTGGCGTGCGGGGCCCACACGCCAATTTTATTTGGCGTGCGGGGCCCACACGCCAAAAAAAAATGGCGTGTGGGAACCACACGCCATTTTTGGCGTGCAGGTCTCACACGCCAATACATTTTGGCGTGTAGACCCTACACGCCAAAAAAAAACGGTGTGTAGGCCCCGCACGCCAAAAAAAATTGGCGTGCGGGTTGGCGTTGGCGTGCGCGCTTGGTGTGCGTTTATCAACGCCCTGGAACCAGTTCTTCAAAACTCAAGAGGTGCAAGAGGTCTTCCGAGGTAAGAGTAACTTGTTTATCTCCAAGCCACAATAGTATTAGTATTAGTGTTAATATACCACTCCAATTACAGCTGTTAATGGAATTGACAACCAGGAGGCGAGGGAAAAGGTATCTGCAATATGGCGTCAGAAGACACAACAGGAAAAGCACTCCTATGTTGATGTTTGCGCCCAAACCTCGAACACAGGACAACAAGATGATGATACTTCTAGTTTAAATCCGGCATCGAATTCAGAGAAACCTCATCTGCAAAGCACAGTCTCGTTCAGACATGATTCTGATATGGTTGCATCGCACATGGACAAATGGCTTAACCAGGTAAGATTTTCAAGATGCACTTTGCCTTTCTCTGTGTAAGCTTGACCAATTGCCATTTCAACATCAGGCTACCCGCATTGCTGCAAGACACAGTGCACAATTTATAATTTTTGGGGTCTCTAACCACCTCGGTCCGCATTCTTTCCAATTCACACAAAGTACCCCAGGAGCCACCCCCTTCCTTCAATTCAGCCTTGATTCTGATCAAAAGAAGCATTACGCTGCTCGGTTCCAGTCCTACATCACCGGTCACACTGAATGCGAGTTAGCTGGACTTTTGAGACCAAAGAAAAAACGACGTAAGGCTTTGTTGACACATCCATTACGTTAGAATTTCTGAAAACATTGTCTTTCAGGTGTCAAGAACGGAATGACCATAACCGACCGCATGCACCAGCTGATTGGTACATCCAGCTTCCTTGCATGTAATGCTTCACAAAAAAAATTGAAGCTGAAACTCTGCCTCACTTTTCACAGACACAAAAACCTTGGGCGTTCTTCGAGCATGGCCTTGGACCAACACTGAAGCACGCCTTGCCGATGTTGGTTACAAGTTCATTGTTGCACCAAATGCAAGGATTGACTCCAGCTTCATAACGCAGCCCAGCCGCTTCCTTAGTGGACCCCAAGTGCAGATGCTGCATTTAGACCTGGATGACCAGCTTATTGACCTCGTTCAAATTCCTAGAGTTCCCCATCCTAAACGCTCACAAGCCAACCAGGACAGCTCTCCTGAATCAAATACTATTCAGGAGGGAGCAAACACAGACAACCAGGAAACCAATGCCAATGAAAACAACACAAGTCCGGAACCTGTGGGAAATGAAGATGAGCCAGCTTGTACAGGTGATCAGTGAGATGGTTTATTCTGTATGAATCAATACCTTAATTAGTTTCTATTGTTTCCTTGGACCTGTGAAGTTTATTTCACCAACATTTCACATGTCAATTTTACATTTTGGTATCTTGTTTTCTCTATCCAGAAGAATGTTGAACATATGATAAGTCATTCATTTAATTTAACAAGCTTTCATCAATGCACTTCTTATTGGTTGCACATATGGAATATGCAATAGATAAATCAGGTAGAAATAGGAATGCATCAGATAAATCTGATTGAAATAGGAAAGCATTAGATAAAACAGGTTGAAGGTGTGAAGTAAGGGAAATGAAATGCTGGTGTTGTTTATTGTTATTTGACAATCTGATCTTGTTGACTCATTTTTTCTGATCATCCTAATTGATAAAATTATGAATAATTTGAGGATCTTGGCAAGCAATTGACCAATGAGGGGCAGGGTGGCTTGACTCTACCAAACAACAACTTCATACAGTTGAGGTTTTAATTCTAAGGAGATATATTTATTCTCAACTGAGTACAACAATCTGAGAGCACTGAGGTTTTAATATGTTATTTGGAGATGATGATGGTAGGTAGGGAAGAGTATTGGGAGAGGAAAATTGTTGAATCATTGAGTCATTGAGTTGGAGGAAGAGTATTTCAATCATTCAGTACTTGGTTGGTTGATGATGCTTGAGAACTTGCCTTCTAGAATTTCAACCTGGCCCTTACTTGTTTATCTCTCTTTCAGTGATCAAATATCCAACAATCATACACTGCAAAAATAACTGGCTCAACTACCTGCAGTTGACATGCGGAAAATCTGAGGAAGGTGGTGGTGTTACTCCATCCTGTCTCAAAGGATGATGACCAAGCTTCACAGTCACTGTGCACATTTCACAGTGACTGTTCCAGCTACATATAAATAAGTGGAGATACACTGGTAGCTTGGTTGGAGCTTGCTGGATGTCAACTGCAGGCAGTGGAGCCATTTCTTTTTGCAGTGATAATTACTGATATCTCCTCACCAGGGAAAAACTTGGATCACTTGTCTCACTTTTCCACATCACTAACATAACACCAGGAAAAAACAATGATCACTTGTCTACATGTGACATAAAGAAGTAGAAAGGACCCTTTAGAATTTGCTATGTCACTTGTAGACAAGTGATAATTTATTTTTCCTGGTGTAATAGACAAGTGATGATCATTGTGTCTTCCTTGTGGGCTTGTGCAAATGTTTCAATGTATTACTGTCAAGGAAATCCTTTGATCAACCTCAATTCATCTCTTCAATTGGTAAATATCACAACCTCTTATCAGTTATCTTCCAATGGATTATTTTCACTCCTGATGGTACTTACTCACCCTGATGGTTCTTCTTTGGTTCTTCTTTCTTGATGGTTCTTACTCACCACCAGCAAGTATTCCATCTGGACCCTGCAAATGTAATCAAACCAGAATACATTGGCATATGGAAATATTTAGGAGTTTCAGGTGTCCATGATCCTATTTTGCTCTCCATGATCCTATTTTGCACAGGAAAGAGATTCATTGGTTCTAACCCAGGCCGGCCAGCTATTCTAGCTCTATCTCCAATTCAGACCTTGCCAAGATCCCAACACTATAGAAGGTAATCCTCAAAATTCATCTCACAATCTCCTTTGTAGATATAGGTTTTTCTATGCTGAGTGTTAAAATATAAATGACTATTATTGTGTTTGATGAGAAATACTGATTCCATCTGATTGTATTCTAGGTTGCCACTTTAAATAAGGGTCAATCAATGTATTTAAATATGAGTTCCATTGGGTGGTCATACCTTTGTGAAGAGAGAAGCCATCTGATTATACAATTGCAAAGAATGGCATAAATATTGACCTTTGTTTTGTATATTTTCACCATGCTTTGGATTGATAAATTAAGGTGGCATTATCATGTTTCTTGAAACATAATACCTGCAGCAGTAAAGTAAACTTGACAATTTTAATCATTACAAATAATAAACAACTCAATCACAAACATACCTATTTCTTGGAATTAACTTATTACACTATTTCAACAAACCACTCAGTAACTTGTCAATTTTAATCATAAAGAATAAACAACTCAATCACAAAAATATCTATTTCTTGGAATCAACTTATTACACTTTTTCAACAAACCACTCAGTAACTTGACAATTTTAATCATAAAGAATAAACAACTCAATCAAAAACATATCTATTTCTTGGAATCAACTTATTACACTTTTTCAACAAACCACTCAGTAACTTGACAATTTTAATCATAAAGAATAATCAACTCAATCACAAACATATCTATTTCTTGGAATTAAATTATTACACTATTTCAACACAAACTACTCAGTAACTTGACAATTTTAATCATAAAGAATAATCAACTCAATCACAAACATATCTATTTCTTGGAATTAACTTATTACACTATTTCAACACAAACTACTCAGTAACTTGACAATTTTAATCACAAACAATAGACAACTCAATCACAAAAATATCTACTTCTTGGAATTAACTTATTACACTATTTCAACACAAACTACTCAGTAACTTGACAATTTTAATCATAAACAATAGAGAACTCAATCACAAAAATATCTACTTCTTGGAATTAACTTATTACACTCTTTCAACACAACCTCTACTTGTATAGATACCAAAATATTGGTTATAGTAATTATACCAATAATTATGAAGCCATAAATCCTCACCTAAAGGTAATTTTAGTTTTGTCCAAGTTGATCTTGTGTCATCAATATAAAAAATCTCCTGTGTCTCCCAAGCATCAGTACAAGAGCATTAATTGGAATCAATTTTTTTAGTTCTCCAAAATTTCAACATCCACTCTGACCATTCATGATAAAATTTGTTTCATGATAAAACTTCATGCATGATAAAATAAATTACATTCGTGATAAAATTTCACAGAAAGGAAGCTACAAGTCACTATTTATCCCAAGATTCATGAGCAGATTTGCGGAAAGGCTGTTCTCAAGGTCATTTGCCTGCTGGTCTTCGTGAAAATCATCTTCATCCTCATCATCGCTGGGTGTAGTATCAAGCAATAAAGGCCCAGTAGCAGGTATTTCTTGCAAGGGATCAACTGTAGAATCTAAAATCAGTTCCTCACAGATGTCCCCTGGTATACCAGATAAATACCCCATACAATGAAAATGGTGTATGAAACTCATCTGAGTGTTCCACAGTTGCAAAATATCTTCATCTCGAGGTTGTCCAGTGGTATTGTGGAATACATCAGTAATCTGGGGATGCCATATCAATTGGATTTCAACAATCTTGATGAAGGCTGCATGGATGACAACTCTGGCAACTTTGAGTTTTTCGAACACAGAGCAAAGTGTGGCCAGCTGATTGTGTTCAACAAAGCTTTGGAGAGCACAATCGATTGGCAGGCGTTCCTGATTGCGCAACAGTCCAAAAACTGATTGAAGCATAGTCTTGAGCATTTGGTGACGCTCAATGGCCCATCGCATCGCTCTCCTAGTTTCCCAGCCAAGTCTCCGCTGCTCTTCAATTGACCGTTTGAAGTAAGCAAGATTTCTGATCCCTTTTTTGGTTAATTCGTTGATTGCCCATGGCTCATTGGCGTTTGTAAATGTCCCATCGTTCCAGAACGTATCGTCAGATGGGAGGGAAAGTAGTTCCGAATATTCCATCTCAGGTGGAGGGGGGCGATCTGGACAGGCGGAAACATACGCTCTAACATGGATATTGTATGAGTTCAGAATTGATCGGATCTTCTCAGCATGCTTCCGAAGAGATTCAATAAGCTTTTGCTTCCCGCGAGTACCTATGGTACAAGCTCAAGTCAACTCTACGTGTTAATCAGATTATAGGAATATTTTTTTACCAAGTGTAGTGCTTTCCCCGGCCCGGCGAACACGAAGAAGTGGCTGCTTCTCTTCAATCAAAGCTAGAAATCTCTTTCTGACCTCGGTTTTGGTGTACCATACCTTCACTATCAGCTCGCTCTCTTCCTATACATGCGCGAGGACATGTGGATCAGTAGATGAAGTGTAAAAATCATAAAAAAATCCCTCACGTGTCATTTGATCCGTCAAATAATAGGTTCCAAGCTTCTCTCGAACTGACCTGATTTGTTCGGTGAGTGTACCACAAGCTGTAGCCCGAGCAAGAGCTTGCTCTGGAGTTATTACCAGTGTCCTCCTATGTCACCACGGTCGGGATTTGAATGAAAAGGATCAGTAATGTATTCACACATTCAATTCTGATTCAAGTTCATGCCTCACCAAGCAGCATCAAGTTTATCTTGTAGGCAGAGGAGTCGGCCAAGCTCGAGTCGACAGCTTTTTAATGTAACGTCAGTGGTGCGATGATATTGTTGCTCTAGAAGCCATTGTTCCTCAAGGAACCGATCCGAGTAGTTTTGTTGTTGATCAGGATAATGTGGATTCCGGCAACGATACAGGTTATCAAGTAATACCTTTACTTCTTTGCCGACTTCTTTGGCATTTTGGAGTTTTTTGCACAGCAACTGGGCTGATGATTTGGTTAGCTCCGAAAACTTGTATAATATTGGATAACATGGAGCCAAATACTCACCGGTGGTCTCCAGAAGCTGCTCTGAATGATAATCACCTCGGGCCTGGATACTGGTAAGTCAATGAAGACGCGTGGAGACTTGGAGACGGGAAACCAGAGGTGATAGAAAAGACCAAAGTCGCTCCAAGCATTCACCATCTGATAGACCCCACCACAAGTTGAATCGAGGGTTATACTTGACTTGACAGGCCCATTCATGCACATAGGCATGAAACACAGAGGTTCCAAAATTTAGGTCAGATATCCGGCTAGCCAGAAGATTACGCTATTAAATCACAACTTAGCTAGCATACCTTCATCCAATTGGAGAAGTGTTATGAGCTGCTCACCTTCCTCATGTGAGTTTCAAGGTGACACCCAAGATCATACAGCAATCCGACTTTGCGCCCCGGAAAATCTTCCAAAACATGTCGTATTATCGAAACTGGATAGTACAATCTATAATGGTCATCAGAAATTGTTTGTCAACCAACCTGACAGAAACAAGGAATTATACATACTTCTCGCCTGATTTGTAAATATTTAAAAAGAGCAATGGTGCATCATGGCGACAAGCACTTGCAAAGAGGCCGCTGTCGTCGCATTTATCCCAGGTGGATCCATCTCTGCTGTCATTTGCAGCCTTGTGAGAATCTGAGCATGGAGGCTGGAAAACCTCAAATTTAATGATGATGGTAATTGGTTCAATAACAAATTATAAAATCAGTGAAATAGGAAAGCTCACGTCAATACCACGCGAAGATGACTCTGAATCGTCTAAGGCTTTCTTGTCTTGCACAATTGCTGAGGGTTGAATAAAGCTAGGTGGATACTGGTCTTCTCGGGGGTTATCCTTACTGGCATAAGCATAATGTCGTTGTTGGAAGTTTCCGTCTAGCGCAATGATAAAGTCGGGCTCGTTTGGGTGGGCTTTTGTTTTGTTTGTGCTAGGACCAAAACATCAAGGGCACTTATCAGCCCATTTATTGGCTGTGGATAGTTGGAGGCCATCTGATAGAATTTTTTTCTGCAGAGTTAGAATTCGGGAATATAAATCAGCACTATATGAGAATGGGACACAAAGGTTCCTCTTTTTGAAATGAATGTTGCGCAAGAAAACTGGACGGGTGCTTCGAGTATCCAGGAATTCAGACAGGCCTTTGACAAAAGCCGAGGTAGATAGGACTGAAGTTTTCCAGATGAAGTGGTGGAGTTGGATTAGCCGAATGGAGAAAGCCGTTCGGGGTGTGTTGGCTGATGCAGCAAAGTAACCATACTTTATAAGCCGTATGACGTCGGGAATACATTTATAGAAAGGTATCGGGTGTTTGGGTCGTTGATCTAAAAGTTCAAATTGTATTTATCAAGGGAATCAGCTGTGCAGGGGATAAGGTAAATCAAAGAGGGATGTACAAAGAATGTCTATCAGGTCAACATTGCGATTGTTGATGTCACCCGGCGCACACGTGCAACTTCCAGAGGGGACTGTAAACTCGTCAATGGAAGTACATGTGAAGTTGAGGGTGGCTTCTTGTTGCAAGAGGAATGCTGATGTAGCTTGAGCTTCCAAATGTGACCACTGGAGGCTGATTTTCTCTCTTTGCTCAGAATAACGGCGAAGGCGATGATAAGCTGAATGTTCTTGAAGCATTGGGTCCCTTCGCTCATGTTGTTGATTACCTGGAGTGTCGTAAATCTGATCTATTATTTCCTCCCAGTCGGCATTTTCAGTGCTTTCAAGCAAAGTCAGAATTGAAGGTAGAGTTGAATGTGGATGTTGAGATACCGGAATGATGCCAGCACGTTGACCAGAACAAATGGATTCCTCAAATCGGGCTTGCTCTGCGACATCTTGCACGGTTGGCCTACGGCGTTTTTGACCCCTTGGCATGGATCCTGTTGAGATAGATGTGTTGATCCGGTTATTTGTTCGGCGGACTGGTCGGGTCATTGTTCTTGGTCTTGATTTTCTTGAGTTCTGCCAAGGAAAAAGCTGGGACTTGTCTTGGCCGACAAGAAATATCCTAGTAGAGGGTTTACTTGATTGTAGCATACCCAAATGTTGGGGTATGTGTAAAAAAGTGACGAGTGTGTGTAAACCCGGGGAGAGTGTAGCACCCCCGCGCGAGACTCTCTGAGGCATGTTGAGGCTGTAGCCGGACTCGGCGGTGCCTATGTAGTAGGTAGTATACAGTAGACAGGGGTGGCTAACTCGCTGGCTCAACCTGCATTCCTCAAGAGCTACTCCCACCATCATGATGATGGACGCAAATCTACATCATACACTCTGGAACCCTCCACGTTACCACCACACCCACACGGTCGCGAAGGACTTGATCAAATTATGTTTCCACCTGACTTCCCCCAGAGGGGTTCCCACCTTCCTAGGCTCGCGCGGTTCACAAACTACCATCAATCTGTGTTGGGTGAACCACAAGTGTAGATCCTTTGTTAGAAACTGCTCGGTAGCCTTGAATAATCACGCCTCTGACCACCAGCCAATCTACCTCCAGCTGTCCACCCAGGGAGAGATACAGTTCCCAGCCCAACCCAGGGGTGTTGCTGTAGACAGGCTTGATCTATCAAATTACCCCAAAGATCTCTCCTCTGCACTCACTAGCCTACCCACTACTAACCTCTCAATGACTAAGGAAGAAATTGATAGTGCAGTTACAGGTCTAACTAAAAGCATCCAGGATTGCCATCTGAAGCAAGGTAAGACCTCCTGGAGAGGAAATTCCAGGGCAAAGTCATGGTGGGACCCAAAAGTCTTGAATCCCCTTGTTGCCAGCCGCAATAGAGCCCGTCGATGGATGCTCTTGGGCAACTCGCTAGAGGCACGGGAGTGCTACTTTGCCTGGAAAAAAGCCTTCAAAGCAAAGGTTGAAGAACTCAAGCTACGCCATTGGCGCAGCTTCCTCGCGAGGACGGGTGATGCCTCCGATTTTCAAGCATACAAGTTCACAAAAGCAAGGATGGCAAACACCATTGACCCACTGTACAGGGCTGACAGGTCATTAACCACCGATGTGGTAGAGCAGGCGGATATTTTGTTTAAGGGCACCTCAGTGATACCCACGGAGTGTGACTTATCAGACATTGTAAATGTCCCTACTGGGCCTCCAGAAGGTTTCCCTCAAGTTACGGAGCAAGAGGTAAATAGAGCGATAGATTCGCTGGCCCCAAAGAAGGCTGTGGGACCGGATTCAATCCCTAATGAATTGCTGAAAGCCGGCAAGCAGCAACTGAGCCCGTTCCTTCCTCCTCTATTCTCATCATGCTTACTAGCTAACCACTTTCCAATCCCCTGGAGAACAGCAACCACTGCCATCATCCGCAAAGCGGACAAACACGACTACAGCGACCCTAATGCTTATCGCCCTTTAGCCTTACTTTGCACATTGGGCAAGCTCTTTGAAAAGGTCCTGAACGATAGGCTGACTCATTGGATTGAGTCCAACAATATCCTTCCTCCCAGCCACTTCGGTGGTAGGAGAGGGAGGAATATAACTGACGCTTTAGTACTCTTTACCTCTTGGGTCAAAAACCATTGGCGCAGGGAAAACATTGTAGCAGTAATTTTTCTGGACGTTAAATCCGCTTACCCCACAGTCTATAAGGAGAGACTGCGTAAACGCTTAACTGAGCTTGCTTGCCCTCATTACTTGACTTCCATCATTTATTCCTTTCTTTCAGACAGATCCACCTTGATGAGAATGGGGGACTACACTTCCCCACCCTTTACCATCCCAGAAGGCCTCCCTCAAGGCTCCCCACTATCAGTCACTCTCTACATACTATACAACAGTAGCCTGCTAATAAAAAATTCAGCCTCCCTCTTAGACGACCGTATCTCCATAGGCTATGTGGATGATGTTGTGCATCTTGTAGCAGCTCCTTTTGCGGATTTGGCCTTGTTGATTTTGCGAGAGGAGGCAACCAGGTCGTTAATATGGGGACATAAGTATGGGTCAATCTTTGACAGAAAGAAGGCCATTGTGATGGGTTTCTCCCCAAAATCCATTGATTTCCCTCCTTTTGACTTCAATGGCCAAGTACTGACAACACAGCCCTCTGCGCATTGGCTCGGAGTAATCCTGGATAGCCGGCTCACCTTCACTGCCCACATCCTGAAAGTCAAGAAAACAGGCGACCTGACTCTCCTTCAGCTCGGAAGGATCATCAAATCCACCTATGGTCTAAACCTGCAGTTAGCTCGACGACTGGTTAGCGCAGTGTTGTACCCCCGGGTACTGTTTGGCAGCCTGATATGGCTCACAGCCCGGAACAGGAAAACAGTCTCCCAAATATTGGACAACTTGTTTTACAAGGCAAGCAGACTAATAACCGGCCTGTTTAAGCAAACCCCCCTCCCCTTCGTCAAAATGGATAGCGGTTTGAAGCCACTCACTGACACTCACACTAAGTTTTCCCTCTCATACATTTTGAAAGGACTGACCAGAGCACCCCCTCACCCTGTTGTACCCTTCTTATTGAAAGAGCTAACCGAGGCTAAGCCCTCTTTTCCTAGTCCTCTACACTCTTTCACAGGTCTAGATGAGTTACGGCCATCACTGGATCATCAGATGGAGACCATCCATATATCCCCATTCCCTCCTTGGACAAATCCAGTCTCAAAAGTCTTCAATCTCGGCATTCCCAAGAAGAAAGTGGTTGAGTTGGTACACAGTCAGATTGACAAACAGATGAGGGAAAACACACTCATGGTCTTCACCGACGGCTCTCTGATCCCGGGCACTGGAGCAGGTGCAGCCGCTGCAGCCCTAAATTGCCCTTTTTCCGATTCAGTTAAAATCCCCTCTCACCGCTTGATATCAAATTATGAAGCCGAACTAATTGGAATCGGACTAGCCATCAGATTAGTGAAAAGGATCATCTGGTCCGCCTGGCCCGGTAAATTCAAAAGAGTCCCAATCTTCAGCGACAATCAGGTTGCCCTCATTTGAACAGCTGATCCGTTGCTACCCTCCCCAGGGCAACACCTATACGCTGATAATTTCTCCTCCCTTTGCTCTCTAGGTATCCCGGTTTCGCTATATTGGTGCCCCGGCCATGAGGGGATTGCGGCGAACAAACAGGCAGACAAGTTAGCCAAGTCTGAAGCCCACCACCCAGAAGGGGACAAGTTGTACGCGGGCCTTTCTCGTTCAATCCGGGCCAGTCTTTCAAAAATGAAACAGGTTTGCAGCTCCATGTGGGACAAAGGACCGTTGCTCTCAATGGAGGAGCGGAAACGGTACAGATTCAGGCTTGACTCTCGTTCTGTCATCTCCGCTCTAGATGAGCAGGCTAAGGGGCTTACAGCAAACATCTTACAGCTCCGAGCGGACCATTCTCCACTAAAACATTTCCTCTTCAAAATTAAACAAGTTCTTGATCCACGGTGTAATGTATGCTTTGAGAGGGAAACAGCACCCCATTTTCTTATGTTTTGTAAAAAATACAGCTCACTTAGGCAAACCCTTAAACAAAAACTCAAGAAAGCAAAGTGTGGAATCAACATAAACTCCTTCCATGCTATAATGGACAACCCCAAGGCCTTCCTGGCGGTGGTTGATTTCATCCTAGCTTCCAACCGATTTCCAAACATCAAGACTTACGACTCTATTAAAGACAATAAAAAGACATAACAGACTCCCGGATAACAATCACTTTTCCTATATTTCCCAGTTCCTCTTTTCCCTTCCTTTTTACACTTCTTAGACCACTCTTAAGACTTATTTCACTCTTAGCTTTCCTTTTCCTGGGCTTATCCTCCTCTGGTTTTCCTTTTTCTTGAGTCTGCTTTTATCATGCCGTTCATCTCCCTATGTATGTACATGCAGATGAGTCAGAGGTTCCTCCTCCAAATCCTTGAAGACCGCAGCGACACTGGTCTTACAGGGGGAGTAATACCAATGCACGCTATGCTTTCTGGCAGAAGTGTGGGCTACTTCATTGCCGAAAGATAAAATCTCTTGGTGGGATGGGCCTAGGAAGGGGTGCCTCAAGCTCTGACGCTAGTTTAAAACCTCCCTCCTTCTAAATCCCCTTTTTTATTTTTTTTTATTTTTTTATTTTTTTTTTATTTATTTTTATTTTATTTTTTTTATTTTTCTTTGTTTTTTCCTTTTGCTTTTCTTTTTCCATTCCTCTTTCTTCCTCTCTTCTCTTTTCTCTCTTATCCTTTGTTCATCTCTCTCAGTTCCTTCACCACTTGTCTACTACAATCACAGAAGTGCCAAATATGTTACGACACATTTTATACACATACAGAATACAGTTGTAGATAGAAAAATCCTTAGTCTATAGTGCGGTATGTGAAATCAATAGCACTTCAGAAAAAAAAAAAAAAAAAAAAAAAAAGGCCCTGTTTGGATGCGGTTATGTTATGTAATAACTGTTGTGACATGTCTGTCACATACATCTGCCGGACTTGCCGCAGCAACATCTACACCTCATCCCGGGACAAACCCGGGTGAG
The DNA here is from genome assembly GCA_007896445.1 of Puccinia hordei. Classification (NCBI taxonomy): domain Eukaryota; kingdom Fungi; phylum Basidiomycota; class Pucciniomycetes; order Pucciniales; family Pucciniaceae; genus Puccinia; species Puccinia hordei. The sequence continues at coordinate 197,068 of RDRW01000249.1, read as the reverse complement.
GATGCGAAATACAACTATCATTGACCACTACGTGTCTATAGGTTATGAGCCTATTCTCTCGATAATTTTTTTTTTCAAACTCTTATATCTCGAATCACCACCACAAACCGCCATTTCGAACGGGCGGTTTTCTCATTCCTTCGATTGGTAGCCCAGACTAGGACGTAATTGACCGGCATCAAAGGATAAGCGTTATTTTGCCGTAACGCAGTGGGGGTGTGGTAGACTAAGTAGAACCGTTTTATCCCTTCCTATTTCTGAACGGCTATCTGTTATCCACCCCATTAAGCTAAGCAGACTAGCCCTCTTGCTTATTACGGAGGTGGTGGCCCCACTCACCGGTGCAGAAAAGGAGATACCAGTTGCCGTTCTACTCCCTCTCCTCTATTTTCTCTTTTTATACTCGCCCTCACCCGTTGCGGTGAGTAATTTCTTTTTCTTCAACCCGTTTTGAGTTACGTTCCTGGTATCTGGAGTTATCGACAATGCAACGAACGGTCTCCCAAAGCAGTCGACAATCTGATGGCGATCTCGATGGTTTTGTACCGGACGGGGTTTCCAATATGGCCAGTTTGTTCAAATCTGTGACCGGTACGGGCTCCAGAGGAGTAGACGAGACCATCAGAGGGACGATCAATAACGTTCGTCTTCCTGCAGCGAGCACGTCGAGTGGTACCAGCACGGCGCAACCCAGATCTCTGCCGCCTCACATGTCATCAACGAGGTTACCTGGTGTGACAACGGATGCTATGGATGTTCCGGGCATCTCAAGAAGTCAACAGGATTTTCTGGGCGCCAAATTGCAGCTTGAGCAGGCAAAACTCGTCAGCCAAACGGCCTCATTGATCAACAGTCGATGGGATGCGACCAAGCGACTCGCGGCTTTCATTATTAACATACTTTACATATGCTTGTATTTAGTCAACCTCAGCAAGCCTCATATAAAGTTGTACCCTCTGAACTCTCTCGATCCCCAGACTTTCAGAAGAGAAGATAATAATAACATACTTTTATTTACCCATTCCTCTTGAGCTCAAAGATACATCTACACATCACTACTTCCAGCTTGCTTGACCAAAACATATCTACATATCACTGTCTGGACCCTCAAGCCTGAAACTCTCAAAACTTATCACCGGCTGGGCGTAAACTCTTGGACCAGATTCAACCCCATCTACGACTTGGAGCCGCTGGTCAATTCCAGCAAATTTCCATCGAGTGGATTTTAATCACCCCGGAGTAACCCACCGCTGACAAAAACGGCTAGCAGACCTATACCGGACCAGGTACTCGTCTTCAACGACCAGATCCAACCCGAGTAAGTCGACACATCCATCTCAATCCACGGTTTTGGGGGGGGGCAACGGCGCAAATGGTCAAAATAGGGGATGTTCCAGATGATTTGGACAACTTGGACTTCAAAAATATGTCTTTGGGTGAAAATGTGGTAAGCAATCCAGTGATTTTTGATACCGGTGCATCACACCATTTCACCGGCTTGCATGATTTTCTCCGTGATTTCAAACTATTATCTAAACCGATTCCGTTATCGGTAGCTACTGCCACCAACCGATCTGTCATCACAGGAGTTGGCAACCTCCGTTTTCGAAGGCAAAATGGCCTGATGATTGTCATACGTGGCGTGCTTTTCTGTGAGGACGCTAGATCTACTCTGATCTCTATGGCTGCGTTACAGAAAGCTGACGCGCTGGTGTTTTATGATAATGACAGAGAGGCATTTGATATATGTTCTCGGAATGGTCATCTGCTCTTCAGCTGTGTCTCTGACATGAAAAGAAATCGATGGTGCATACCACATCCTTTGATCAGCAGTGTTGGTGGCGATAGTAGCGCGAAAACGGTGTTTCTTGCGGATCAACCTGGACCCAGAAAGTTATCTGATCAATCATTGTCACCGACCTATTCTCCTCCTTTGTGTTCTGTTCCTCCTGTCGCGTTGTCGAATCTCTCTGTCTCATCTTCTGCCAATCATTTCTCTGTCTCATCTTTTCCCAAATTTTTCTCTGTCTCTTCTCCTTGTGGCGTACACAATATCTTCTCCCCTTCTTCACAATCCAACAATATCGACATCAAAGTTTCTTTACCATCTTCTCAAGCTCGTGTTTCATTATCTAACCCTGTGTTCAATGCGATGAAGTCTAAACCTCTATCTGAATCGGCTCTGTTCCGAGAGACTATCCTACCGGTACCAGGTAAGACGTTTGTAGAACGTGTGCTCAGTCGTAACGAACACCGGCTTCTTTTCTGGCATAAAGTTTTTGGACATGCTAGTCTGAGAGTCATTCGGATACTTATCAAGGAAAATGTGGGCTTAGGGCTGCCAAAAGTTTTACCACCGGGAAATATCCACTGCCCGGCGTGTATGATAAACAAAAGTACGAAGCTGAATCCTTTGAGCACGACGTCAAGAAAGGTGGCAAAAATGGAAATCTGGGTGGCCGACCTTATTGGACCTTTCCAGATTGCAGCTGTAGACGGTGGAAACTATATACTCACGATGAGAGATATAGCAACCGGCTACTGTTTTATAAAAATCCTCAAGTCAAAATCTGATGCGAACACTGCGATCATGCATGCTATCAACCGTTTTGAACGAGCTACAGGTGTACGCATTCAGATCCTACGCAGCGACAACGGAGGAGAATTTGCAAATAAAGCTCTTGAAAATTTTCTTGTGGAAAAGGGCATCAAAACGGAGCGGGCTCTCCCTTACCATCATTATCAGAATGGGGTAATCGAGCGTTTCAATTGGACCATCCAAAACATGGGAAGGACCATCTTATTTGACAGCAAGCTACCGCAGAATTTCTGGAACTATGCTTTCCTGTGGGCTGCGCATGTGCTTAATCGGATCCCTAACAGGGCTAGCGGAAAGATGTCTCCGTATGAGGCCTTATTCGGAATTACACCACAGTTTGACGGCTTCCGGGCGTTTGGAAGCATTGCATATGTGCACGTTCCAGTCGAGCAACGGAAGAAACTAGATGTGCGGGCCCTCAAAGGCCATGTTGTTGGGCATCTGGAGTTGAGCAAAGGCTGGTTGTTTTGGCTACCAGATGAGAAGAAATTCATCTCATCTGCTATGGCCCTTTTTGTTGACAGAGATGTTAATTGTGCTATCCAACGTCCTGAATCTGGTGCGACTAATCCTCCAGCGGTTGCAACGCAAGCTGGGAAGATGTCACTTGACTATGTGATGAATATGATGCAACTCGGCGATTTCAAAAATGAAATAGAATTCCATGATCAGGAATTGATCATTGACAAAATATTGGAGTTATGTCATTTTTATGCTTTGGCTGTGCCTGCGACCTTCAAGCAGGCGATGCGGTCTCCGCAAAAAGACAAATGGGCTAAAGCAATTACCAACGAGCTCAACAATCTTGAACAGATGAAGGTCTGGGTCACAGAACCAAAACCAAACGACAAGAAGGTGCTGAACGGACGTTGGGTATTTGCCGTAAAACCGGATGTTGACGGTTCCGGGCAGCGGTACAAAGCCCGTTTCGTGGCTAAGGGTTTTACCCAAATAGCTGGTACCGATTTTATTGATACTTTCGCTCCTACTGCAACCTTTGTGTCGTTGCGTTTGCTACTGTCGATTGCGGCGGCAAACAAATGGCAAGTCCATAGTTTTGATTTCGTAGCAGCTTATTTGAATTCTGTCATTGACAAAGAAGTGTGGATACATCCTCCGGAGGGCATGTCTGTTCCACCAGGACATGCATTACTTTTGAAAAAAGCCCTATATGGCACCAAGCAGGCTGCTCGCTGCTGGTGGCTGCACTTAAAACAAGTACTCGAGGGTTTCAATTATTTTTCCTCACAGTATGACAACTCTCTTTATATCTTGAGGCACGCATCGTCACATGGTGTAATATGGTTACATGTCGATGACGGCGTTGTAACCGCTTCTAGTGTTGAATTACTCAAGAAACTTGAAGGTGACCTGAAAAATATGCTGAAGATTAAGTGGGCACACCAATTGGACTCTATTGTAGGGCTGAATGTCAAACGCGACGCGAGGGGTTTCACCTTATGCCAGCTACCACTCATCAAAAGTCTTCTAAACACCGAGTGGGACGGGATATCAATATGCAAGACTCCTCTACCTGCTGGTTACAATGCAGTTACAGATCACAATGGGGACAAGAACCAATCTGGTAAGTACTTGTCAATCATTGGAACCCTTAGTTACCTTGCAGTAGGCACCCGGCCGGACATTTGTTTTGCAGTGAACTATCTAGCCCGTTTCGCAGCGCAACCTGGAGCAGAACACTGGAAAGGGGTAAGGCATCTGATCAACTACGTGGCAGGGACAGCGGACTACAAGCTGTGCCTATTTCCCCGTTTGGATGATCGACCCCTGAAGACCTTCTGCGACGCTTCGTGGGGCGGAGAGTTCAGTAGATCGGCGTATGGGGTTTTCCTGTCATTTCTCAACTGTCCAATTTTGTGGGTAGCACGTCGACAGCCATCAGTAGCCTCATCGACCTGCCATGCGGAATATATGGCTTTAGGGGTTGCGACGAGACAAACGCTCTGGGTTTGACATCTGCTCAGGGATGTCTTGAGACAAGATTTTGTGGGACACCTGCACTGCGACAACCAGTCGACAATCAAGGTAGCAACTGACAACGCTTCAAACAAGAGGACACGACATTCCGATAGAGATTTCTATATCACTAATGAGGCTTTGTATCAGAAGAAGGTTTTATTACATTGGGTTAGTACAAAAGAACAATTAGCTGATATTTTTACGAAAAGTCTAGGAGTGGAAGTGTTTTCTTTTCTGAGAAGGCTGGTGCTAGGTGAAGGGTAATAATTTTCTTTTCTACTTTTCTCTTTAATTTTTTATATAATTTTTCTATTACAATTTTTTGTTTGTTACGTTTGTTGTATGTACATGGGGTTCTGCGGCGAGAGGGGGGGTGTTGTGACATGTCTGTCACATACATCTGCCGGACTCGCCGCAGCAACATCTACACCTCATCCCGGGACAAACCCGGGTGAGGATGCCAAATACAACCATCATTGACCACTACGTGTCTATAATAACCACCCCATTTGTATAACCGGGCCTCACTGAGGCCCATATCACATCACTCTTGTGTTTGGCAAAAGGCCAAACTGATGACCTACATCACGTTTGAGGTCATCACTCAATATAGCCCCCGCCAAATCCCAAATATAGGTCTGGGGTAATATTTGGGGTGATATCGGACACTTCCACCCACCTCAACCTCAGATTTTTTCCTTCAACCCGGCTTCAAGAATGGCCCCTTCATCCTCAATTCCTCCTTCAACTCCGATGAGTGGATCTTTCAACACATCCAAAGCTGCCTCGAATGGCACCCCATTTTCGAATTGGAGTCAAAGTCAACCACAGGACATTCCAAATACTCCTGCGCTCACTTTCATGGATATTGAGGAGGCGCCACAACCCTCTGGCATGGCTGAGAGCACCCTGTTGGAATGTTGTCAGTGTAACACTGCTGTGACACTTACAACTGAATCACAAAGGATCCCGGTACTTCTCACTTCTCACTTCTCACTTCCCACTTCTCACTCACCATCAAAGTCACTCAAATCATCAAGTCACACATCAGCAAGATCAAGATTCCCCATCTCCTTCAACTCACTACTCCAAGAAGCTTTAACTCTGGATAGCCTTTGTAGCTTCCAACTTGGTGAGAAATGCAACCATCATGCATTTCAACTTCAATCACTCATCATCATCAAAATCACTAATCCTCTCTTCTTTTATTCTTAGTCACTCAATCTGATCTTGATTACTACTTACTAAAACAATAAACTAGCTATCACCTACAATCTTTAGGGTTTTTTTCATTTCCATTCTTTCTCATTTAAAATCAACAACTGATCTTATCCTCAATCTCAGTCCACTAGTCTTTTACTATTAAGTCCATCTTATCAATCAATTATCTTAGTTAAAAAACAAAACCATTGAGGGTTGGTTCTCTTTCATTCATTTCATTTCCCATCATTATACTTTTCTAATCTTGTGTGATAGTTTCTGGTCTTATCTTTGAGCAATAAAACATTCATACAGGCACAGCTTCCTTACACCCCAACGAGCCGCAAATTGACGAAACTGTTTTGGAAGGCCGAGTTAGAAAGATCAGCACTAAATTTATATGTGGAAGCGGTCCGTAACGGGAAGAGGTCAGATAATGGATTCAAACCTGAAACTCACCGAGCAATTGCCATGGCCTTGAGAGATAAATTCCCCAATGTGGAATTGGATGAAAAGAAAGTCAAATCTAAATTCAATCAAGTGAGTTTCTGATTGATTTTTCCACTTACTTAATTAGTACTTACACGGGCTGCTCAGGGTTTCAAGAAAGATTATGATACTTTCCTTGAGTTGAAGAACGCGAGTGGCTTTGGGTGGAATGATGAGAGTTGGGAGGTCACAGCCCCAGAGCAAGTTTGGAAAAACTATCTTATGGTTTGTACATTTAACCATTATAATTGACTCTCACCATACTGATATTGATTCTCCTCCAGTCTCATCCACATGCGAGAAAATTCAAGGGAAAACTGTTCCCCGATTGGCTTTTACTTTTGGAGATCTTTGACAAAGTCGTTGCGACCGGATTGAATCAAATGTTGTCAACCAAATCACATACCCCTAGCAAGATATTGGAGCTCTCTTCTGGAAAGGATCATCTGCAATCAGAATCACCTAGTGTCTCTGCCTCGCGAACCAATTCCGAGGCAAGTGCCCCACGAGTCCATTGTGCATCTGGACGTGTTTCTTTGGGATTACAAATCGCCGGCGCATTGAAGGAATTAATTATGATGAACCAAGCGGGAAGCAACCAGACTCATGGAGCCCAAGCGATGATGTTTTTTCAAAAGCATGATGTGGCTGAATTTGATGGTTTCCAGCAGTTGCAAATCATCAACGTTTTCTATTCTGAATGCAAGGCTGCCCTCTACATATCCATTGAGAGGTGCGAGTTGCAACTCCAATGGCTGAACTCGATGATTGGAGATAATATGTCAGCCTCCCTGATGCCAAGGACAAGTCCTTCTAGCTACAGGTGGTGCAAGGATAGATGGAAAGAGTACAAAGACTCTGGGTAAGGTACAAAAGGTGCAATTCCCAAAAGATATGGGGGAATTGTGCCGTAAAAATTTAGAGAAAAAGGTGGTAATAATTATATTAAATAAATTTAATATAATTAAAACCAGAGGGGCCTGATAAATCAGGGGTGGTTTAGATCCCTCTAAGGTATCTTACAAATAAATTGCAGAGGATTTAGGTACCTGGAACACTGGGGCCTGTTGGAACAGGGGTGGTTTAATCCCAGGAAAGGAAAGTGGGGAATATCTTCAAGAAAAGGGTTATTACTTACTAGTAATAAACCTTGAGGGATCTTGGGGATATTCTGGGTGAAACTGGACAGTTTGAAGCGCTTGGATGGATGGATGGTGGAGCTGGGTGGTCACTGTGAAGTTGTTGGGGAAGACAGGGCTAAAGAATAACTACTAAGAAGCTTACCAGACTGTGTTATAAAGATATGTATCTAATAATAAGTGGGTAAGGTTGTTAGTGGGTATTGGGAAGCATGAGGAGCCTTCTTTGGGCGGTTGAAGAGCTCCTTAAATAGTCTTGAGTCCCCCCTGGGGACCCTCTAGGTATTATTGGCCAACTTGTGGGATCTTTGGACCACATTTTGGCCATTTTTGCTTTCTTGGTGACGCTTCAGCAGCCCCTGCTTTGAATACACGTCACCAATTGATTTTTTATTAATGTATTTTATTATTATTTGTTTATTTACATTGACTTACAGTCTGTAGTACATTAGTACTGTTTGTTATAGATTTAATACTAGTGGCTTATTTGTATTTATAATAAGCCACAGTATTGTTTGTACTGTTTGTTCAATCACTGTATTGTATAAATAAACAATACCATTTAATATATTTAATTGTTTAGTCCCCAGTACTCTTCATTACAAATGTAACATATGTAATGAGGTCACTGGAGCGTGTTTTTGTTGATTTGGGTGTACCTGAGTGACTGTGGAGTCCGCGTGCCAAGTTTGGGAGCCTGTGAGGGGCTTGATACTTGCGCGGGGGCTTATATCCCAACTTTGACGCGGGCTTTCAGTCACGCGGGTTGAACTTGAAGTTCTGCGGACTGCGGTACGCGGGGTTTGAGTAAAACACTGTGTATTTACACTATCTCCCCTAATTTACACAACACCTCATTTCCGTGACTGGAAATGGGGCTTAAGCATATGTATATATATATATATAAGCATTAATTAATGCAAGTTCCTTTTTGTTCAAGGTACTTGTTAATTATTCTTTGCTAATTTGCATAGTGAAGGAGTGAGAATTAGGGGTACTTGTGAGTGAGGTACCCTAGGTTTTTTTTAGTGTAGATTTAGAATATCAAATAATATTCTAACTATTATTTGATATACATATTTTTTTATAATAATTTTGTGGGAAACTTGTGACAGGTTGCTCTGTCATAGTAGCAAGCTGACATAATATGAATAGCATCTAATTTTTTTTTTATTTCAGATTGTATTTCTTTTTTGTATGTATTCATTTTTTTACAAAAGAAATAAAAATGAATACAAAAATGAAAGTATTCTTTGTCCTGTCAGACTAGCTTGAACGTGAAGATTGTCTCACATTAAATCCATGGCAGGGGCGCGACAAGAGAAGCGCATGAGTCTCTTTCCAACTTCAAACCAATTGATGCCATCAGTCATTCTCTCATCATCCTTGCTTGAGTTTCCAGAGTTATTGGTCATTGGAGCTTTTGCTGTCATGAATTTTTGAAATCTTATCACAAACTCATCAGGATCAAATGCTTGAACATCATTCTTGAACATCCTCAATTTTTTGAGGGCAGTCTCCGATAGAAGTTGCCAACAATTGATAGGCAAGGAAATTGTCTGAGTTGAGTTAACTACAGTGAACTGAACTGCCACAGCGGACACGTTGTGATCCAATGGAATTTATCCTAATTCAAATCAGTCTCCACTTCCATACCAAGGAGTGTTGCGATTTTGGTTTAAAGCACATAAGACACTTTAGCCCTTCCACCAAGCTTCCTCTATGAAACAAGTAATCAATCCAAGCTGATGTCATTTCCGGTTGTAGCTTGGACAATCTATACCAAAAAAGCCCAGAGACAAATCCTACAACACAATACTTGATTCCTAATTTATACTGATTTTCTCTACCTGCGCGTCTTCCTCTTCTACCTCGCCCCCTTGAGGCACGAGTAGAAAGGAGGGGTTGATGCATGACCGCTTGCCCTCAACGATCATTATAAGTCACATAATCGTCCCACATAGACTGTGCAATAGAGTCCCTCCAGGAGCACAGCTCTTCGGGGTCTGTGGTCACAACATTCTCCATTTCGTCCAAGGGTGTAGCTTGCATCTGATCATGTTGAGTGGAGGGAGTTTCTCGGAATTCGTCTGGGAAGTTGTTTTCATGATGACCCAAGTATTTGGATATTATGTTGTGTATATGTAAGGGTTGTGTCCCTTCACTGGTTCTTTATGGAAGGAGCGGTCAGGATTGTGGCCCGGAGGAACCAGGCTAAGAGCCTCTGGAGGGTTCTAGTACCAAAGTGGGGTGAATTGCAATCTAGACAGGAGAGAAAGATCTCTCTAGTTAGTATCTACAAGTGAAGGCAATGAGAAAAGGAATTGAGAAGAGAAGGAATGAAGGAAAGGTACTTACCTAGACAGGAGAGAAAGATCTCTGCTGTCTAGGTCAAGGGGAAAGAAGAGACTAAATACAAGGCAGAATCAGCTTATGTAATATTGTGACATCTATGTGTAAGCCTGTGAGGAGCAGGGCTTACAGTATAAAGGCCAAAGCAATCACAATGCGCAATTGGATGTGTAGAGAGTATTTGAGTGGGTTTTTCAGAATGGAGAATTGTTGTTTGTAGATCCCAAAGACTCGTTCGACCGCATTTCTCAGCATTGCATGCCGTAAGTTATACAACTCCTCTTTATTTTCAGGTCTAGAATGAAACAAATGTTAGAACAGAAAATCAAGAAGAGTTGTACACCTAAAAAAAAAAAAAAACTGGCCTATTTAGAGCACCATACTGCTTGCAGAGATGGTATCAAATTCCTCGATAAGGTACCAAAATGCCTTTGGAAAGGCCATAACCAGCATCAGCAAGATAGAAGTGGTTTTCTGGTATCTTGAAGTCATTGTTTCTAGCTGAAGCCAAGACTCGCCCGTTGTGAGAAGATCCTTCCCAGCCCACTCGCAGATATGTGAATTGGAGACTAAAGTCGCATACGCCAAGGACGTTTTGTGACAAGAAACCTTTGCAATTCTGGTATGCAGCTGAATTGAGAGAAGCAGGGACATGTGCAGGGATATGGACCCCATCCAGTGCACCCAAACAATTCGCAAAGTATGGATAGAATTTCACGTTTGATTCAATTTGTGATTGGACGACCGCGGGGGATGGGGCACGGATGAACTTGCAACTCATCTAAATCCAATGGAGGTACCTTAAACTTCTTATATTTGCTTTTTTGAGTACAGCAGCTTCAATAAAACTTGCAGTTTTTTGTTTTGCCGGATTTTTTTTCCCCAAAAAATGTTTCTCCCCAGCCGCAATTAAGCTGGTGTGGTAGTGAAGCGGGGCTCTTCAGATAATGGGGACTCAGCATGTAGAGGACGCAGACAGATGAAGCACGGATGAATAATCCTCTTTGATTTTGAAGAGGAAGGGAAAAAACCTAATCAACTAACTAACTGGGTGATAACCCTACAAAAGGGGCCGCTATTTATAAGGCCTTGGATAGAAGAGAAAAAAAACTAAACTGTCATGCAGGGGGAGTAACTGTATGATACTAAGCCCCTGGCTTAATGAGAGGCTAAGACAGATAAGTGAGTGGCTTGCATAAGATGTTGTAATATTGGGTCAAGCCCTGTTTTGTCAAGTGAGGCATGCGCGCCTCTAGTCTCAAGCAGGTGTGCTACCTGCTCTTCTTCTAATGTAGGGGGTGTTAACTCCCTGTATACCTGTAGCCCGGCTACAGTAGACACTTCTGTTCTGAAGGGGAATTTATTTATTGTTTGTTTACACATATATTTCACAACACCACACTATCTTTTTCACCACAGTCACTCTAGTTTACATACACACTTACACTAATTTGTAAGCCTCACCTACAACTATATCACTAGCTCAATTTTCTCATGACTACACCCCCACCCTGTATGCAGCTGTATTTTGCACAGCATTCCAGCTAAAAAGCCTCATTTGTAAAAGCACAACAGCTAAAACCCCTCATGTAGCTAGAACACCAGTATAAATTCCTCACATTTTCTTACATAAGGAGGGGCTATCCCTTCCTCTTTTCAAACTGAATAACCATGCTTTACACTCTCCTCCACATATCAAATACTAAAACTTTGCAATACACACTGAACATTCCCAAACAATCCACTGGAGCCACTTAATTATTCAGCTAAACTAGACCACTGTCTTCTTCTTCCAGCCTAGCTGGGGGTGTTATTAGTCTTTTGCTTTCAGAGAGGCAGGTCTTTCCCAATAAATAATTCTCTACATTCAGCCAAAAGAGGTGAAAACCACTTGTGGAGTCTCACACCCGTTGCAGAACCTGGTAGCACATTTGGGCTGAGAAATTCCACTGATTATAGCCATTCAACTCTGAACACCTTGGAATGCCTTGGCACAAACCAACAAACAATTTTGAACTAGAATTTAGATGCCCAAGAAATCACTTTTGAATAATTAATCATATTTTTTATATGAATTCCAATGTTTTTTCAGAAGTAATTGGCCAATATAAAACACTCAGTATTCTGGTATTCTATTGATGTTAAAACACTAAACAAAATCAATGGACTCTTGGGATCCAAAATAAGCCCAGATGTGCTACAAAAATGGAAATCTCTTTACAAAAGAACGGGCGTTGATAAACGCACGCCAAGCGCGCACGCCAACGCCAACCCGCACGCCAATTTTTTTTTGGCGTGCGGGGCCTACACGCCAAAGAAAAGTGGCGTGTAGGGTCTACACGCCAATTTTATTTGGCGTGTGAGACCCACACGCCAAAAATGGCGTGTGGTTCCCACACGCCAATTTTTTTTGGCGTGTGGGCCCCGCACGCCAAATAAAACTGGCGTGTGGGCCCCGCACGCCAATTGTTTGGCGTGCGCTCCCATACGCCAAACAATTGGTGTGTGGGAGCGCACGCCAAACAATTGGCGTGCAGCTCCCACACGCCAATTGTTTGGCGTGTGGGAGGATCCCGCTCACGTAATCGAATGGGACCTCCCATTCGATTACGTGAGCGGGCCGGCTGACGAGGTTATACAACCTCGTCAGCCGGGAGGACTTCCTCCCGGCCGACAAGGTTGTATAACCTCGTCGGCCAGGAGGAAGTCCTCCCGGCCGACGAGGCTATACAACCTCGTCGGCCAGGAGGACTTCCTCCTGGCTGACGAGGTTGTATAACCTCGTCAGCCGGGAGGAAGTCCTCCTGGCTGACGAGGTTATACAACCTCGTCAGCCAGGAGGACTTCCTCCTGGCCAACGAGGTTATACAGCCTCGTGCCGGGAGGAAGTCCTCCCGGCTGACGAGGTTGTATAACCTCGTCAGCCGGCCCGCTCACGTAATCGAATGGGCCCTCCCATTCGATTACGTGAGCGAGGGGGGACCCGCACGCCAAAAAATTGGCGTGCGGGGCCCACACGCCAAAAAAAATTGGCGTGTGGGAACCACACGCCATTTTTGGCGTGTGGGTCTCACACGCCAATTTTTTTTGGCATGTAGACCCTACACGCCAATTTTTTTTGGCGTGTAGGCCCCGCACGCCAAAAAAAAGTGGCGTGCGGGTTGGCGTTGGCGTGCGCCGTTGGCGTGCGTTTATCAAAGCCCCAAAAGAACTCAGGCTGTTGTGTGTGATCCATCAACTAAGCTCCCAGGTCATAGCCATTGTCAGCCTGGGTGTGGAACTAACCGTGGTTATGGGTTGTAACTAAGGTAGGTTGATGATTTAAAGTGGTTTGGGTAATGGTTTAAGTCCTGTAAAAAGGTACTTCCTCAATCAGTAAGTCTTGTCTGAGAGGCTTGCTCTAATTGCTCTAATTAGGCGCATCCAAATCAATACAGAGTATTAATAGGCATCCAAGGAGGTACTCACTTGGGTTCGTGGTTTCTACCTTATTGAAGGTAGGTTGTGGCCAATTCTTGAGGTAATAACAGTATTAAACTATAGATTATCCAGAATTGGGGGATTGTTGGAGAATGGGGAACTAAGCAAGGTAAATAACTCTAAGGTATGTACTGTGCTGGTGTGTTCTAAATATTCTCTGGGGGATAAACAGATGTTTTCAAGCTGTTTATATATTGTAATATCTCCTCTTGGGGAGATTGTGAGCGCTTCCATGACCTGGGAGGTACTGTGGAACTTCAGGGGCAAGACAGATCCTTTTGGGAGGATCTGTTAATGTTTATGATGTGATTTCTACTAAGGCTGTGTTATGGGACACATCTTTGATCAGTAATCCTTAGTGTGATTGGATCACATCATGACATTTGTATTCAATGATCTGTTATTAATATTATTAGAGATAATATCTTATAATAATGTCATTTATTATTGGCACATCTTATAAGTATTAATTATCATAATATTAATAAGTTCTTTTATTAATAAGATATTAAGGTACATATCTTATACGTGAAATATTCCAATATTAAGGAATGTGGGCGTAATCAGAGGGAAAAGAGTGATATCTGTTACTCTGGATATTTCACGTGACAGGGGGGCAAAGGCCTACAAGTTATGTATCTTGTATAACAGGAGTACATATCTTAACCAGAATTATTCATGAGTTTATTAATGAATATATTATTAAAGTATTTATATTAATTAATGTAATTAATGTACTTTAATAATATTAATATTAAAGTAATAATAATGAAGGTATAATAATAATAATAATAACTACAGAATAGTAATTATTATTAAGGATAATAATAATTAATATTACGTGGAGTTATTTAGAATAAATAATGATAATAAATAGTAATAATAATTAATAAGAATAGTAATTATTATTAGAGATAATAATAATTAATAATCTTTGCAGTTACGTGGTACATGTCAGGTACTGTGATATGTACTCAGTGGCTGACACTTCCTCCCTCTAAAAAAGGGTTGACTAAAAAAAATTTTAATGGTTTCTTTTGTCAACTCTGTATTGTCTCAGAATTCTTTCTGAATCAGGGATCTGATCAGCTGTAAGCCATTCATCCTCTTTGGATCCACTATATCTGACTAAGTACTGTTTAACATCTTCATTATTCTTTCTAATTTTTCTATGTTGTATAACTTTCTTAACTTTAATGAGTTGGTCTTTCTCTACTGGAGGTATCACAACTCTAATGTTATCTTTCCTTAGAGGAAATTTATCATCATTATTAGGAATAAATGGTTTGATTAGACTAACTGGGAATGTGGGGTGTTTCCTTTCTAATTCTCCAGTTAATATAACTTCTACTGCATTTGCACCATGTAAAGCTTTAATTGTATAAGGTCCAACATAGGAGTCCCTGAGTTTCTTGGGTCCTGTTAAATTAGTAAAATTAAATGTAGAAATAAGAACTTGATCTCCAACTTTAAATTGGTGAACCTTATGGGTTTTGTCCCATCTATTCTTATTATATTCAAAAGATTTCTTAATACATTCTGCTGCGTAATTTGCAGTTTTAGTCATCATTTGATGGAAATTAGTGGCATTGGGGTGAATTGTTACTGATTTAGAGAGAACTAATTCTTTGGGGAACCAAGGTATCCATCCTCTTTCTAATTCAAAAGGAGTAATGTCAGTACTACTGTGTTTACTGGAATTATAAGCAAATTCTAATGCTGGTAATAGAGAACACCAGTCATGTGAGTAATTATCTTTGTCTTTAAATTCTAGACCATAAGCACAATATCTTCTAATCATATCTTCCAAGGTTTGAATCATTCTTTCAGCTAATCCATCAGTCTGAGGATGATAAGCTGTAGAGAACTTCAATTGAGTGCCACATAAATCATATAAACCTTTCCAGAATTCAGATGTAAATTTTGGATCTCTGTCTGTAATAATATATCTAGGACATCCTACATCAGCTATAATCTTTTGCCAAAATAGCAGAGCTACATCAAATGCATTATTTTCCTTATGACATGGCAAGAATTTAGCTCTTTTTTAGAGAATCTGTCAACTACTACTAATACAGAATTGTAGTTATTCATTCCAGCTGGAGGTAATCCTGTAACAAAATCCATATTAATTACAGACCATCTTTCTGTTGGTTCTTCAATTTCCTGTAGTAAACCACATCTTTTTCCAGTAGCTTTATTTGCTTTTTGACATCTTTCACAAGATTCACAATATTCCTTGGTTGCATTTCTATAATGGGGCCACCAAGCTATATGTTTAACTCTTTCTATAGTTCTGTCAAAAGAAAAATGTCCTGCTGTGATATTATCATGGCATTCTTTAAGAAAAAGATTAATATGTTCCTTTTTAGCCAGAACTACTACGCTAGTATGTTTGGTTCTATGATATATCAATCCATCCAGAAGTGAAAATCTGTTTTCATTAAAGGCAGTAGACCAAGGTTCTTCTAAAGAATTAATCAAGTCCAGGTTTTTATGTTTACTTTGTAGAATTTCTTTAAGAGTGGAGCAATTCTTGTCCAGGTTATAACTTTCACGTATTTCATCCCAAAATTCTTCCTTCATTTCAGTAACATGAAGTCCAAGAATGTCATAGGTTTCAGAAGGGTCATCATAAGCAGGATTATGTTCATCATTATTTAATGGAAAAAGGCACATAATTTTCGCAGCAATCTCTCCATCCCAAGCAGGATTTTCTGGTAGATTGTCTAAAGACCATCTACTGAGACCATCAGCATTTTTATGTATATTTCCAGCTCTGTGGACAATAGTCATACTGCCTCTCCATTCTTGGATTGCAATCTGCCATCTTAACATATGTCTGTTGGGAGGTTTCATACTGAGTAAACTTTTAAGTGCACTACAATCAGTAATAACCTCAAAATCACAACCATCCAAGTAGTAATATAATTTGTCCAAGGCCCACACTAGGCATAAGCATTCTAGTTGGCTAGCACCATATTTCTTTTCACTGTCTTTAAGTGTGCATGAAATATAACATATTACTCCTTCTTTGGGAATGTCTTGTAAATCTTGTACTTGATGTAAAGCAGCTCCAAGTCCTTCCATGCTTGCATCTACATATAATTTGTAAGGCTTGTGAGGGTCAGGCATTAATAATATAGGGGCAGATGTTAACATTTCTCTGATTTTATTAAATGCATCTACTCTGGGGGAAGTCATCTCATATGCAGTGTTTGGACTAGTAATTTGGTACAGGGGTCCAGTAATTTTAGCAAAGTCTTTAATGTGTTGCCTGTAATAACTAGCAAAACCTAAAAATGATTGTAATTCTTTGACATTAGTTGGCATGGGCTTAAGCAATACTGCAGCCACTTTATTCATGTCAATAGCAATACTAAGTCCAGAAACTATATGTCCAAGTGCTTTCAATTCCTTAAAACCAAATTGGCATTTGCTCATGGATATTTTCATATTCATTTTTGTAACTCTGTCTAAAACTATTGAAAGTTTTTCCAAATGTTCTTTCCAGTCTTGACTAAAAATAATGATCTCATCAATGTAGATAATAAGCCAGCCTTCACGTAATTCTTTGTGGAATTCTATGTCCATCATTCTTTGGAAGTGAGAGGGGGCATTCTTAATTCCAAAAGGCATTCTTTGGTACTCATATATTCCCATATGTAATATTATTCTCATCAAATATCTACTGTCTTCATGAATTACATTCTGATGGAAACCTTTGAGTACATCCATACAAGTTATGAATTTAGCATCTTTTAGCTGAGTCAGTGCTTCACTGATTTTGGGCATGGGGTATCTATCAGGTATGGTATAGTTATTAAGACCTCTAAAGTCTCCAACCATTCTTGATTTTCCATTATGCCAAGCAATAATAACTGGGGTAGTAACTTCTACATTTTCATTTGCTCCCACTTTGCGTAAGACATTCATTCTTACTAATTCAGTAACATGCTGCTGTAAAGCTTCTCTACTTCTGGGGGAAGCAGGATAAGCAGCTTTCCTTAAAGCAGGAGGATAAGGTCTAGTAGTATTAAGATTAATTCTTACTTCATGTCCTCTAATGCTTCCAAAGGGTTCATCAGCAGTGGCAAATGCAAGTTTCTTTTTATGTAGCAAGTTCTTTAGTTCCTTTAATTGCTCATCATCTAAATTCTCAGCAATCTTTGCTTCTAATATTGTATTATCAAAGTTAGAATTATTGATAGAATTACATTCAAGTTGTTCCAGGTTCATTTTGTCACTTATTCCAAGTTCAAACTTGTTCATAATGTCACCATTGAAGGTAAAATATCTTCCATTAGAATTTATCACATCTATTCCATAATTAATGATATAATCATTTCCTAAAATAATATATTTCATTTTAAAATCTTCCATAACTATTAATTCAGCGGTAATCTGAATACTTTGTTTGTTATGAGGGAATATAATATCTAATTTGATAATACCTAGTGGTTTCAATTTACTGTTACAACTGTAGAATTTCTCAGAATTAATGGGGATTAATTCTTTCTTCCATTGAGGCAATATCTTATCTAATAAATTGGGACCAATAATAGAGCAGAAGGCTCCACCATCAATTAAACATTTAAGTTTAAACTTGTTACATATTATATTAGTGATATTAGTACCACCAGTCTTATGTATTTTTCCAGAATGCATCTCATTTGACAAGTGTAATTTCTTAATGTTTACAGGTCTGAATTTATCTTCCATTTTAGAAATATTTGATATGATCAATTCATCTTTTGAAACAATGGCATGAGTACTGTGAATATCTGAGTCAGAATCAATGGAATCAGAATCAGAATCATCTGGTAAAGATTCTATACTAGATTGGGAATCATCATTAATGGGGACCAAGTTATCATCAATGTTTTCAATGCAGTGTACTTTCTTACTAGATTTCTTATTGGGACATTTATTGGATCTATGTCCTTTCTTTCCACATTCATAACACTTAATTTCTTTCTCAGAAGTGTCTTTGGTTTCCTTCTGTTCTGATTTCCTGGAATCTTTATAATTATCTCTTTTGACAGATTTATACTTTTCTTTCTTGTCCTTTCTTTTAACATTGACAAGACTTTCCAGTTGATTGATGAATTCAGTTAAATCACTGTCACTTTGTAGAACTCTACGCATCATGTACTCAGTATTATGATCTAATTGTCCAAGTAATTTATCATTAATAGAGGCATTGTCTACATCTCTTTCAATGGCTTTAATTCTGTTCACTTGTTGTGTAACCCAATCAGATGGTTCTACATCACTCAGTATGTCAAATCTGCTTCTTCTGAAGTTGGTTTTCAGTTTTCTCTTCCATTCAGGAGTGCTAAATTTATTAATGATTTCCTTTTTCCAGAATAACCAATTTTTATTGCCAGGTACTTCTTTTTTCCTAGAATTATACCATGAATTTGCAACTCCAGTAAGAATTGAATTCAATTTTGAGCATATAATTTGATCAGGGGCATTAGTATCTTCTTTCAAGTTATCAATCCAATCAATAAATTTAAAGTGGTCATATTCTCCCACTCCAGAAAAGGTTAGCCACTCATTAGTCTTTGGCAGACCTGCTAATACTAATTTGTGGATGGCCTTGTCTTCATCCAAACTATTAATGGTGGATGTGGCCACTCTAACTTGTTGAGTATTGAGAGTTGGCGTAGCAGTTTGATCCCTGCTTGGTTCAACTTGGGTATTCTGTAAAGGTGAAGGGGTTAAATTGGCCAATTGAGTTGTAATGACTGGAGGAATAGATTGACTGTCATCTCCAATGTCATTAATAGTATCATGTCTGCTTCTTGGTTGGGCATCTCTAGTCAGGAGTTCTTCCAACTTGTGCATGATATCTGAGTTGTTTTTGGTCATTTCTGACGTAACACATGTGAACTGTTTCTCAATTCTGTTCACTACATCTTCAAAGGTTCTAAATTGAGAATTTACTTTATTAGTAGTATCTGATTGTAAATTCTGAATCTTTAATTCCAATTGTGCCACTTTCTGGACAAGATCTTGGTTGGAATTACCTTGCTCTTCAACCCAGTCATCAATTCTGGTCATAGAATTAGACAGTTGCTTACTAAATGTTTTACAATGATCATCCAATTCTACATGAAACATATCAATTTTTGTATCCATTTCAGTCAACCTCTGTTGAATAAGATATAATGTACTATCTTCTGAGTTCACCTGCTCATCTGTAGCTCTCATAATTTTACGGCATAATTCTTGTAAGTCATTGGATAGAGCTTTGTTACTATTGTTCATAGCATTTACTACATGTTGGAATGTGGTAATTTGTTGATGTTGTTCAGGAGTACAAGTAGAATTGTTTGAGTCATTAATTACTACACATGGGGAACTTTGTGTTCTAATTTTTTGACTAGATGATGGGGAAGTGTTACAATTTATGGGGATTCTTCCATCTGGCGCTCTTGACGGGCTATTTTGCCTTGCTCCAGATGTTGATAAGTCCCTTGGAGGGATCTCCCTAGGCGTACCATCTCTGAATAAATCTGGTTGCGCCACTGAGTATTCTTCCCTGTGTTCCTGGGATGTCTGGAATTGACATTTCTGCCCTTGGGACCACGGGGATTTTGGGTTCTGATAGGAGTACTGGACTGATTGGGGGGAGAGAAAAGGATTCCTGGAGACAAATGTAGTGGGTTCCAATCTTTGGTGCGGTAGAGGGCTGCTGGCAGACCTTTGAGGCTGACCATCTGACGGAAATCCTCCTGGCAGTAACTTAGATGGGCTTTCACAGCATTGAAGCTGCTTCTGTTTCTCACATCTTTCAACCAATACTTGTTTTCCTTCATCCTGTAATAGAATCTCTCGAATTTTTCCTCTGCTGTGACTAGAATCAGAGGAAATTGACTTATTATCAGTCTTTTTACTTCTATAAATAATTTTATTTAAGGATTCTTGTTTGCCTGGGGGCAAAACTGACGCTGGTGGAAATCCAAGTCCTGGCTCTGGCTCCCTGGTGCGGCCATTGTAACCTCTATGTCTAAGGGAAGGAGGAGTCATGGTGAAAATGCGTAAAAAGTTGTTAGTAGGAGATTTTTTAATAAGGATATAATTTGTTAAGGATTTTAATTCACCAGATGACTTGTCTGATGGGGTAACAGAGGCTTCTCTGTGAGTGGTAATCTCAGAGGTTTCTCTGGTGTCACGGGCTGTAGTTGTCTTGTCAGACACTTTCAAAATGTCCAATTCAGGGGTAAGCTTGTCTACGTTGGTGGACACTAAAAACAAAGGAAAATTAGTAAAAAATATGTTATATTTTTACTGATTTAAAGATGTTTGCTTACTCTTCAGAATTTTTTCTTTGAAGAGGGCTGAAAAGGTTTGTTTCAAGAGAAAATAGGTATAAAGTAATGTGAATTTGTTACTTTATTGAGAGTAATAGTAGTTGTACTATGATTTTTATGCGGTAAAATCAAGTTGCTTGTTGTGAGTATGACAAGACTTGAAAAGGAGGCTGTTTTTATGTCTAAATTTCCAGGTGGAAATGACAAAAATGAGCTAAATTTTTAGTAAGATGTGCCTGAGAGGGGATTAGTCTTCCTTTCAGGTTGAGAGAGTATATGTAAACTGATCAATTTGATCTGTTTAACAGTTAAATTTGTTATTTTTATTTGTTTTTATGTGTTCAAATCACGGAGAGACTCAACGTGATTTGTGAGATGTTTCTGAAAGGGGATTATTCTTCCTTTCAGGGGAGAAGGTAGATGTAAACTGATCAAATGATCTGTTTTACAGTTGATTTAATTAGTTTACACTTAATTTTTATTTTTATTTTTGAGAAATCACGGAGAGACTCAACGTGATTTGTGAGATATTTCTGAAAGGGGATTTTTCTTCCTTTCAGGGTGAGAGATAATATTAAATTTGATCAAAATGATCTAATTTACTGTTAATTTTGTTATAGTACACTCTTTTACTATGTACAAATCACGGAGAGACTCTTAAACGTGATTTGTGAGATAAAACTGGTCTTCGACGGGGCTAATACACTCTGTTCTCGATGTGTAAAATTGGAATGGATCAGACAGTTGTATTCTGCTGATTTTTCCCGTTATTTTGATCTACTCAACGTCTTAATAGCTCAAGTAATGAGTGAGAAAGTCTATCGTCGACTATTCTTATGATCGGATATAAGAGTCTTATACTTGTATTACACTGTAGAGTATATGCTGGAACTTCCAGAAGTGCGTCGGCGCACGTATGTATAGTGTAGATCTCGGAATATCCGGGGAATACTGTATGTATCACGTGATAATCTTAGAAGATCAATCTTCCGATCACGTGTGTATAGTGTAGTATACACCCGGTATGTACTACGGTGTGTATTACCACTTGTATGCGGTTACTGTGTGTATACCACTATGTAATACGTGCTCGAGGAGGATTTTTAGGGATTAGATGACTAGTGCCGTGGGAATGGAGGCTCTAGAGAGTAAGGGAACGAGATTTTAGTAGTGTAAATCTACTACTGCGGTTCGAATGGTCTACTCAGAATTTCTCTATGAGTAGTGGATCTACTAGAACGTTGAATTTTGAAGAGATTTTATTATAAAAAAGGCGCTTTTTTCTTGTTTTTGATCAATATCTTCAGCCAGATATTGGATTTTAATTTTTTATATGTTTTTTTTATTTTATAATTTCGAGTTTTTCTCAATTTTTGTAGTGTTTTTATTTTTTCTTAGACTCAAATTTGGGAAGCAGACTTTGTTTTATTGCAATTTATAATTTTATAGATAAGAAAAAATAGAAAAACAAGCTGTATTTTTTTTTTATGATTTTATATTTTTCCTGTAGTTAAAAGCAGTCAATCTTGGATCTTTGTTCCTTCTACTGTTTCTAAGGAGATATCTAGGGACTTCTGGAGGGTCACAATTCAAAAAAGGGGGAACAGACACGTAAGTATTGTTAGAAGAAATTATATCACAATATATATCATTAAAGGGTGGATTTCCTTCTTCTAAGGCTGATCTAATTTCTTTTCTGACAATTTTAGTGTGTTCTTCTTTGGTTAATACGTCAGATTCTTCAGTATTAAGCAAAGTACCGTCAGAAGAATAAGTATTAGTGAGTGTAAGTTGTTTAACTTTTGTCCAGGTACAGTTATAGAATTGGTCTTCTCCTTCTATAACTTCAGTTTTGATAACCAGTTGTGACGTGGTGATATTGTCAGGGTTGTCCAATTGGTAATGTCTCTGTTGGAAGAGGTTGGAGTTCTTTTTGAAGTCACCAAGGATCTCTGGCATCTATTAAAGGGCCATTTCCACGAAAATTGTAAAGGTAAGGAGGTGTTAGTGATGATTTGTTAAGGGTTGAAGGGTAAAAAATCACGGATAAATAAAGGCCAGACCCCCAATTGTCAGCCTGGGTGTGGAAATAACCGTGGTTATGGGTTGTAACTAAGGTAGGTTGATGATTTAAAGTGGTTTGGGTAATGGTTTAAGTCCTGTAAAAAGGTACTTCCTCAATCAGTAAGTCTTGTCTGAGAGGCTTGCTCTAATTGCTCTAATTAGGCGCATCCAAATCAATACAGAGTATTAATAGGCATCCAAGGAGGTACTCACTTGGGTTCGTGGTTTCTACCTTATTGAAGGTAGGTTGTGGCCAATTCTTGAGGTAATAACAGTATTAAACTATAGATTATCCAGAATTGGGGGATTGTTGGAGAATGGGGAACTAAGCAAGGTAAATAACTCTAAGGTATGTACTGTGCTGGTGTGTTCTAAATATTCTCTGGGGGATAAACAGATGTTTTCAAGCTGTTTATATATTGTAATATCTCCTCTTGGGGAGATTTTGAGCGCTTCCATGACCTGGGAGGTACTGTGGAACTTCAGGGGCAAGACAGATCCTTTTGGGAGGATCTGTTAATGTTTATGATGTGATTTCTACTAAGGCTGTGTTATGGGACACATCTTTGATCAGTAATCCTTAGTGTGATTGGATCACATCATGACATTTGTATTCAATGATCTGTTATTAATATTATTAGAGATAATATCTTATAATAATGTCATTTATTATTGGCACATCTTATAAGTATTAATTATCATAATATTAATAAGTTCTTTTATTAATAAGATATTAAGGTACATATCTTATACGTGAAATATTCCAATATTAAGGAATGTGGGCGTAATCAGAGGGAAAAGAGTGATATCTGTTACTCTGGATATTTCACGTGACAGGGGGGCAAAGGCCTACAAGTTATGTATCTTGTATAACAGGAGTACATATCTTAACCAGAATTATTCATGAGTTTATTAATGAATATATTATTAAAGTATTTATATTAATTAATGTAATTAATGTACTTTAATAATATTAATATTAAAGTAATAATAATGAAGGTATAATAATAATAATAATAACTACAGAATAGTAATTATTATTAAGGATAATAATAATTAATATTACGTGGAGTTATTTAGAATAAATAATGATAATAAATAGTAATAATAATTAATAAGAATAGTAATTATTATTAGAGATAATAATAATTAATAATCTTTGCAGTTACGTGGTACATGTCAGGTACTGTGATATGTACTCAGTGGCTGACAGCCATTGGTTTTGAATGCCAAAGATACCCAGCTCATCAATTGTTTGATTGCCAAAAAGCCAAAAATATATCCAGAAAAGATTCAGAAATCTTTGCTTGATCAACATGGGATTGATTTATCCCAGCAAAAAATATCAAACACACTGAACAACCACTTACACATGTCAAGAAAGTCACCAAGGACAGTCAATCATTTTCTTTGCAAGACACTGACAAATAGGAAATCTATTTGGCTCAAAATCACAATAGGAGAATACTAACACTGCAAAAAAAAGTGGCTCGCCTTCCTGCAGTTGAGAAAGTTTTTTTTTTCAGTGTAAGACAAGAGTTTTAAAGATATTGAAAAAAGGAAAGAGAAAGAAATTCTGATTGAGGGGCAAAAAAACCATATGAATTTTCAATTGGGGGGAAAGGAAAATTCATATAAATAACATTTTCATTGAGGAGAAAAAAGAGACACTTCCAAGCAAGGGATTTAAAGGGTATCAGAGATATGTTGTACACTTATTCAAGATTTATTCAGAAAAAGAAGGTGAGAGAGGAGAGAATTTGGACTACTTTATTGAGGCAAAGCACGGCGCTGCGGACCAATTCAGAGTTTGATGATGAGACTGCCAAACCTAACTTGGATGTATTTAGTTCAACCGTATTACTAATTGTTGTTTCTGTCAGTTAATCCTGACCGCAGTCAATATGCAAGGTGGATTCAAGTCATATGCAAAATGATTCAATCCTAGAAGTCCCGCTCTCACCATCTCTGAGGTCCGGCAGACTCGAGAAGATTTTCCACCGACAACCACCTATCCCAATCCCAACCAACTATTTCCCTTAATCAACCGTTGAGCACCCTATCAGCTGCTTGTTTATCCAATCAATCACTTGAAACCAACTTTGAAGATCTAGGAGGAGTGCGATTTAGTCCAAGTGGAGGTACTTGGAAAAGTTTATTTTTTGTCTCGCTCTCGTCTCTTCACTTCTCTGAACATAAAAAATTGATCCTTCTTTTCCTCAACACTTTCAGGCTTGTGACTATCTTTGTATTCCTATTCATCTTCAAAGGCGCTGTTATCAACTTGATTTGTTACCAGGATTTATCAAAGCTAAAGGTATAATAAAGATCATTCATTCACTTTTATTATACTCTTTTAAGTTTTGTTATCTTTTCTTATTAACACTTTATTGTTTTTGATTTCTCAAGAGTTCTGTTACTACTATTAGCTTTTAAGTTACTGCTGCAATAAAGTGTTTGACACCAAAATCTCACAGTTTCTTCATTCATCTCAATTTTTTTTTTCAATCTCATTCAACTCATTCACTACTCATTCATTGGTCTGCAGGTATGCATCCATCTCTTCTCTCATTTGTGTATCATTGTTAGACTTAACAAAGCATTTTTCAGACATTTAGCAGAAAATGATTGACTTGGGCAGGATTTGAACCAGCGACCTTAGCAGAAGCTAAGACACTATACTAGAAGTGCTGCCTTTACCAACTAGGCTACCAAGTCATTATCCAATGTGCTGATATTTGGAACACTGTGGATCACAATATTCAACACACCCCCTGACCCACAGTGTGAGACCAAGAGACCCTAAAGTCAACCAATTTCAAGGTAGTCTATACATTGAGACTATACATATTGCATAATAAGTAGATATTGCATATTGCATGATAGCATTTTGCATATTCCAAAGTTGGAGATAAAGTCCATAATAAATTGCAATGCATTTGGAGATCAAAGTCCATAATTGCATATTGCATAAGTGCATATTGTATAGTCTCATATGTAAATGCATAGTATGCGCATAGCACATTTCGAATGTTAATCGTGTTAGTTGTTCTTACAGAACTCGGCTAACAAGGCAGTCGCGGCATCGGATTCCGAGTTATTGGTTGTAACTGCAGGACGAGGCTGAGCTTGAGGACGAGATAACGTCTTGGCCTTGTTGTCGATCATATCTAGGACGAGATCGTAGGTGAAGACAGTGGACGACTGTCCAGTGCTGATGATGGCGTCCTGAATCGAACTGAGTGATGGAGGAATCTTGTCCAGAATCAGATGGGCTATTTGTCGTTTGTCTGGAGTCTGATCTAGCGATTTTAACTCGGCGATAGCATCTCGATACTTCATGATCGATCCTGATAGGTTGTTTGGATCGATTTCTATGAGGTTGAGGTTTCGATAAGCCCGAAACAGATTGGCTTCTTTCTTTGATGAGCTGAAAGCAAGTATGTTGAACCAAAGCTTCACTGGATCAGTGTCGCCTACGTTGGCCGTTACTGATGATATAAGAGACCCATGTATGTGCGGAGCAAGAATGGCCATCGCGTCCTTCTTAAGATCTACAACGGCTGGATCGTCTTCGGCGATGAATTTCCCAGTTGGATCGCGTAGTTTTTCGCCGTTCAGCATTTTCATCATGTTGAGTCCGTTTAGGACAGCGGTCATCTTGAATTTCCATTCGAGAAAGTTATCGGAGGTGAGTATAGGGAGTTTGGGGAGTTTGTGGTTCATTGGAATGAATAAGGAAAGGAAAAAGGAGATTCGAGAGATTTAGGAAGGTGAGGAAGATGAAATGTTGAGGAAGAGTTTCGAGACTGTAAATCTGTCAAGATTTCACCTTCATAAAATGAGGCTCGAGAAAGGGGGCAATCTTTGTGGAGGGTCTGATTGGACCAAGGAGCTGGGAGCAGGATGTAAAAGAATTTTATGCTCAAACTTGATGATTAATTTCAGCTGACAAATAATCTGGCTAAATACAAAACAACAGGAATGGCAGAAATGTGGTTTTCTTGTAACAACTAAAAGCATATACTGTAAAATCTACAAGCATAAGCAGTGACAGTGATGTGATCTAGCTAAATACTAGAGAGAAATAAAACTGCCAAATAGCAGAGTGATGTAATTAAAACTACCTGATTAGTAGAGTGACATAAAACAATAACATTGAGTGATAATAATGTAAAACTGCTTGATTGCAGAGTGATTGGGATAAAATAATAATGATTATTTTTGATGAATGGTTTTTATGAGAATTGTGAGCGGACAACAAGACTGGAATTCTGACAATCATATTTCTCATTACCTTACTTCACTCGGTCTTCAGGTGTGCCTCCACCAGCTCCCATTGTCTGATTCATCGCGTTACTCACAGAACAGTATAGTTATTGTCATGATTGTTTCTTCATTCATCTCAATTGTTTTGTCAATCTCATTCAACTCATTCACTACTCATTCATTGGTCTGCAGGTGTGCCTCCACCAGCTCCCATTGTCTGATTCTTCGTGTTACTCACAAAACACTTGCTGCTCAAGGTGTGATCCCCTCGATTTTTGTCCTTTATAGGGTAGTTTTTTGAAATGCAGGTGAGATGGTGTTTGAATTGCTTCAAACTTGTAACAAGAGTTCTTACCATTGTAGAAATATGGATTCTACAACTTTAATATCCGCAGAGCTTGTCTTCCAATGGTTTGGGAAACCTCTGATCTATTATCCCTAGAATGCTAGTGTACTAGAAAACCCAATTTATGTATGTAAAATTGCATGAAAAGACAAAATAATCAAGACTAAGATTCTAGACTAATCTATTAAAACAAAATTCTTTTGTCCTTTATAGAAAATAAGTATATCCTTACAAGGGCATAGCCCCCAATTTTGGGGATTGGGGAGGGAGGTTTAGAAAAGGGGGCTTGATGAGAAGGGTACACAATGTTTTGTTTGTGGAAATATAAGGACAAAGATAAAATTGCATTTGAAATCAAAAAGCAATGAAATTCTGAAGCAAAAAAAAACAACAGAGGGAGGTTTAGAAAAGGGGGCTTTATGAGAAGGGTACACAATATTTTATTTGTGGAAATATAAGAACAAAGATAACATTTCATGTTGAAATCAGAAAGCAATGAAATTATGAAGCAAAAAAAACAAAAAGGATGAGAAACTAAAAATATTAATATAACTATCGCCTCTGTACATTTGAAAGAACCTCTTTATAAACAATATTTGATGTTTCATATGAAGGAAGGCCAGATTCAGGTTGAGGGACTACTACCTTTGTAGTACGGCTGGACTTACTTCGTGAAAATGCAACATAGAGTTGTCCATGACTAAATACAGGATCATGAAGTACAATACCAACATTTCCAATTGTCTTACCTTGAGATTTGTTGATAGTTAGTGAGAAAGCCAGATTTACAGGGAATTGTTTCCGTATGAGCTTGAAAGGCAATCCAGACTCATCAGGGTCTGATATGAAGGGAATGCGTGGTATGGCCACCAAGTTGTTGACTCTATTTCCAGAAATTACCTTTGCATAAATAACATTTGGGCCCAGGTTTTCCACAATCAATCTAGTCCCATTACAAAGTCCCATTGTTCAATCAAGGTTCCTAAGCATTATGATTGGGACACCCCTTTTCAAGTTCAGAATGTGAGGTGGAAAGCCTGAAATTGTTAGACTATTTATGTATTCCTGCAAGTATAGGTTTTGGGGGTCATCTTCCACTGAATCATAGCTTGTTTAAGTCCTGCCTTCTGATGGAATATCTTGCAAGATCCTAGAATTTATATGGTTGACTGAAATATTCTTGCAGCAAAGAATAGCCCGGTCCAAAAAGTAATCATGATGGGAGAAAGACCTGGAAATATCTGGAAATACTTGTGTAATGAGAGGATCCAAATTTTCCTTGTGGGATCCACCATGGATTACCATTGAAGCAGGCAGCTGTATCTTGTTTGGAAAATCAGTGATACCTTCTCTGTTCCCAACAGATAGTAAAAATTGCTGCAAGTGAGGATCCCCAGCTGCACGCATGTTGATGGACAGACAAATGATGTCCTGGGAAAAGTGTCTCCAGCAGTGAGAGTTGACAATGCTAGCATTAACAATTTGAGGACGTGATCCCTTCCTCACAACTGGCAAAACCTGACGGAAGTCTCCCCCTAGGACCATTACCTTTCCACCAAATGGTAGATCTGAGTCCATCAAGTCTTGGAGTAATCTATCAACTAATTCAAGTGCATGCCGGTGTGTCATTGGGGCTTCATCACATATTATCAACTTTGAAGTCTTGAGGACATCTGCTTTTTGTGAGTTTTTGGCAATAGAAGAAACTGAATGGTGTGATAGCCTGGGAGGAATTCCAAAGGTGAGATGAGCAGTCCTCCCATATGGAATGCTCATGGCAGCAATCCCTGTAAGATAGAAACAAAAATTAGTTGGAATATGTATGTTCAAATTGTCATGAAAATGATTCTTACCACTACCGGCACATGCAATAGCAATCCTTTGAGTTGATCTTACATGTGCAAGTAAGCAATTGTATAGGAAAGTTTTTCCAGAGCCACCAGGCCCATCAATAAAAAAACATTGTGGATGTTCTGAATTGCAGGCATGGAGAATTTGATCAAAGGCCAACCTCTGCTGCTTGTTAAGTTGATTTAAATTATCAATTTGACTTTGATCCACATTGAAGCTTGACCGCTCTTCATCCAACATCCAATTTCTTATTAGGTGGTTACTTCCAGCTGAAGGATTATATCTTGGAAGATCAGGAAATGATAAATCAATCCGCTGCAGACCATTCTGGAGTAGAATTGGATTGATTACTTCAATGATCCGGTTTGTCATGAGGGCATCATCTTGACAGCCTTGATGGATCCAATCTTCTGTCATGGAATTGTAAGAAAAATTCCATAAGCGTACAAGGTTTGAAGGTTGACATGTTCCAATAGTATACCAAATAGTCTTCTCAAGTAAGATGAACTCATGGAAGAATCAGCTTCTGCCATTGTTTGTTCCAAATAATGATCATTTTCCAAGAGACCCCTTGCTAAAGCAGCTGAACAAAAACTTTCATGAATAGTGCCGTGAAAGGTTCTGAGATCTTCAAAGGAAGTAGATCCACAGACATGATTCAACAATAAACGTAAATACCATCTTTCTGGGTCTGATGGAAATACAGAATAAATCCTTCCTATTGAGTTACCGCGTTGCCTTGGCTTCCATTCTTTTGTCCTGGGATGCCATGTGTAATACCTAGGGAATTCCGAGTATTTCTACAGCCTGGCATGTGGATCAATTCTGTTTCTTGCAAAGTAACCGGTGAGCATTGTATAACCTTCTGAAGCCCTTTCAATAATGTTTTGCAATGATTCATCTTGAGGGTATGTTACTTAATGTTGATTGGGCAAATGTATGTCCAATCTGTTGACCGATGGGTAGGTGGAAGATAGTTTAAAAGAGAATATCCTCCAGCAAGCTTCAGGAGTGGCAACCCAGCGTGAGTCCCTGAATCTATTGATTTCATCAATACTTTCCCCAACATCCAGAACTACCTTATCATGTCCCTTGTATATATATTTGTAAAGATACTTGACTGCGGATATTTCTGCACAAATTTCAACATTCATATGGCACTGATATGTTGCTGAGAGGTAGGAATTGTAAGGCACCACCCAACGATTGTCAATTATGAAGTTGTTCTGACCCCTACGTATTGTATTTCCATCTTGACGTCTTCTATACTGTGGATAGGAGTTTTCATTGAATGAAGATTCAGAACAAAAATTTTTTGGGTACTTCTTTGAGCAAACACCATTGACCATGCATGGTGCATTGGGGTTGTAAGGTCCACAGGGTCCATGTATCATATGTATTGATACAGCTTGGTAAAGAGCTGGATTGGCGAGCTGATCTGGAATTTCTGCAGTCACAATTTGATCAATTTCTTCAGTAGTGCGGGGTATATACTGAGATTCTAGGATGACTAAGATATGGGCATGAGGTAAGCCCCTCTTCTGAAACTCTATGACGTGTGTGCGACCTTTTATTTTGCCAAGAATCCCATCTTGGTAGATTTGATCACAAATTTTCATCATCTTTGAGTTGAATACACGTGTCACAATGTCAGGTCTGTCCTGTGCTGGAAGAAGGTTTCTTTGTATTTCAATCCAATTGGGGTTGGAAGTTACTGTTATGAACAGGTTTGGTTTTCCCAATGTCTGAACTAAAGCCATTGCATCCTGGAACCTTGCCTTCATATCACGTGGGCCTCCAATGAAAGATGTGGGTAAAACTACTCTTCTACCTGATAAAGAAAGAAACAAATGTAATAGAGTGTGGAGTTTCAATTCAGTGAGAAATATTTGTGGAGAAATCATACCTGATTCATTACCCATTTCTGCACCATTTTCATAAGCATCCACAACACCGTAAAATTGGTCCACACGGAAATCAGATTGGTTCAGCCTAATATATAGCAACCTTTCAGTCTCTATCTTCACATGTTGATCTACAAAATATTGCTGGAAAAGTCTACCAGCCCAGTGTAGAAGAGAATAGTCTCCATTGCGGAAGGCCAACTTGTAAGCATAATAGTTCATGGCAGTTGCAAGTGGCATTTCCTGCTTGAGTTCAGGACTCCAACCAAGATCTCCATTTGGATGTAATAGAACATAATGGAGAGGATCATATTTCCTGTCTAATTCAGATATTCTTGAAAGGGATTGGCCACGATACTTGATGATAACGTCTCTTGTGGCTGTTGTCAAAGGGTCATTGCCTTCAAGGTAAGAAATGTCAGAGAATTACCACTTGGTAGCATGACCACTTAGTGAAAGTGAAAATGAAAATGAAATACCTTCTACCCAGACAGCTGCAATTTGGTCCCCTGTTGGGAGGTTATAAACTCTTTGGTCCACATTTGTTGCTGTTTCTGTAAGCCTTATTGAGCGGTTTGGAGTGATTTCAGATGCTACATGCTCAAACCGGCGTATGAGAGGATTACACCGGTGGAGGATTGCTTGGATCCTTGCCATCAGCTCTGGGAGAAGATGTTGACCATGAATATGACAATTTTCAAACTCATTTGCATTATCATATATGTAGAGCTGCAAGAATTTTGGGACTTCTTGAGACATTGGGATCAAGCTGCCAATGTTGTGGTGAATTGTTCCCTTCACCTTGAAAGTATAAATACCTTGGCCTTGGTTGTTCAAAGCAGCTCTTGTAGCACAATTTATACCAAGTGAAGTAAATGCAAAATTGCTATTTATCAACCGTATGGATCTTATCAGTTGATTTCCTTGAGGTGAGTGGTCTTGAGTTGCATATTTGAAAAGCTGGAGTAAATCTGGAGGAGGGGGTGGTTGATTTATGTTGATCCTCCCAGAGCGGCAGCAGAGGGCATTGGTCTCTCCTTGAAATAGTATGGCCTGGCATAATTGACATTTCCTCTCTCTTCTCAGTGTGTGTGGTCTGAAAGTTGGATCCTCTCTCCAACCCCATGCAACTGGCCTGCGAAAATTGATCTGGGGGATGCTGTCAGCTACATAGAATTCATTTTCATTCAATACAGGACGGTCATCCAAAACAACACCTGAAGGATTATCAAATCCAATCTGGGACAAATGGCGATCAACCTGATTTAGAACATGTTCCAAATTGGTTTCTGGAATATCATCCTCCAAGTGTGGTGGTTGCTCTACAGGAGGAAGGTTTGAGGAGTTATCATAGTTGGTGTAGATATTAGGGGGTATCAAATATGAACAAATCCACAATTAAAACCAGTGAATTAGCATCTTCAACAAAACTTCACTTTTGGGAATTCTGAACCATTTTGTATTGGAATTCATGGTTTTTAAAAATGGTGGATTTTCAAAACCAGTTGATTAGATAATGGTGGATTTGGTCACATTTGATACCCCCTATTAATCTTATTTTTGGGAGAAAGATTTTGGGAATGGACCAAGTTGAAAATGGAAATTCTTGAGGGGTTGTTAGGAGTTTGATGAATTCTATTGGTCTGATGGGTAATTCCGCGGTGGTTCTGAGACATCAATTGAGTGATTTGAGACAATGAATGCCTTTGTGATGGGATATGATGTTGATTCAACTGGATTGGGGAGTGAGTTGAATGGTAGTTTTGATGGGAAGTAAGTGAATGGATATGATGAGATATCTGATGAGAAACTGGGGATGGTAGTTGATAAGATAATTGCCGGGACATTGGGGATGGAACTTGATGAGAGATTGGACGGGACCTTGAGGATTGAAGTTGGTGAGAGATTTGATGAGAATGTTGAGAGAATTGATGGGAATGTGGATGGTGTGTTTGAGGGTCATTGTGTAGCTGCTGAAGATGGGAAGGGTGATGATTATTGATTAAACTACCTTGGAAGTGCTGATGACTTGGAGAATTGTGAGAGTTGAAAAAATAAGAATGAGGTACAGGAGAGGATGGATGGTGAAAATGATTGGGGTTAGGGGTGGTGGGAAGATTGAGTTGAGAATTCAATTGCCTTTGCCAAAACCTAGCATTTCTTTTGGCGGAGAGAAAGGTGCTTTTGCCTTTGCTGTTGCGCCTGGGTGATCTTATTGGGTGGATGGGGCCATATGCCGGGTTCATAACGTTGGGCAAGCCGTTGTCAAATGGAGCAGGTTCATTGTCCCATTGAGCTGGTATGTTGTCAATTTGAGTGGGTTCTGGTGTGCGATGAATTTTTTGTGCCGCATTGTTTTCTGAGAGAAAATCTGACAGTTGTGGAGCGGTTGTTTGAGGTGGTGGGAGGTCTTTGGGAAGATCAGGAAACCAAGGAATGAATTGGTTGAGGTTAGGAGGTGGTTGGTTGACGTTAGGAGTGGAATGTTGGATGGTTTGGCTAGCTGGGGGGTCAAACGTGTTTGTTGGAGCTGGGCCAGTTGAGGACTCATGACCCTCATCTTCTGACTGCTTGTATTTGGCTTTTATTTTGTTGGCAAGAACTTCCAGATACTTGTATTCCTCGGGACTGCATGCGGGATGCTGAGCAAGCTCAGTGCATTTTTGCGGGCGTTGATAAACGCACGCCAAGCGCGCACGCCAACGCCAACCCGCACGCCAATTTTTTTTGGCGTTCGGGGCCTACACGCCAATTTTTTTTGGCGTGTAGGGTCTAAACGCCAAAATAAATTGGCGTGTGAGACCCGCACGCCAAAAATGGCGTGTGGTTCCCACACGCCATTTTTTTTTGGCGTGTGGGCCCCGCACGCCAAAGAAAATTGGCGTGTGGGACCCACACGCCAATTGTTTGGCGTGCGGGTCCCACACGCTCACGTAATCGAATGGCCCCTCCCATTCAATTACGTGAGCGGGGGATGTGTATATCCCATACACATAATACATACATGTATTATGTGTATGGGATATACACATCCCCTGCTCACGTAATCGAATGGGAGGGGCCATTCGATTACGTGAGCGAGCCCAAGTCTGTTTCCGGACTGGGGCTCGCTTATGGTCCTGGTTTTTTCAACCAGAACCACAACAAACACCGCCCACCGCTCTCCAATTTGATCAAAAAAAGCGATGAGTCTGAAAATCCAAAAAAATCAAAAAAAATCGAAAAAAAAAAAAAAAAAAAAAAAAATCAAAAAAAAAATCAAAAAAAAAATCAAAAAAAAAAATTAAAAAAAAAAACAAAAAAAAAAAATCAAAAAAAAAAAATCAAAAAAAAAAATCAAAAAAAAAAATCAAAAAAAAAAAATCAAAAAAAAAAAAATCAAAAAAAAAAAATCAAAAAAAACGAAAAAAAAAAAAAAAACAAAACAAAAAAAAAAAAATGAGAAATACAAAATGAGAAAAAAACCCCAAAAAAACCAAAAAAAAAGGGATTTTTTGGGGTTTAATTTTGTGGGAGAAAAAAAGCCCACAGGCCCAGGGCTCCAAGACCCAACTGGCCCAAAGACAGGGCCCAATGGCCATAAGAAGGGGCCCGCCTCTGCCCATCACCTCCCGTGGGCCCACAGGCCCACTTTGATGCTCCAAAGGGGCAATAAAACATTCAAAGGGGCCATTCAAACCCCCCAGGCAGCTCAAAGGGCCCCGTATAAGCCCCAGACGCACACCATCCCCCCCAAAAGTGGCCCATCTCAAACACATCTCTTCCTATTTCTATTTTTTTTTCACCGTAAATATAGTAACACGTGCTGACAAACTCTCCCATTCAAATTCAAACAGATTCCGCACAATTCACCAAATCACCAGCAAACGATGTCTCACACTGGTCATTGCAACTCCTCAAGCAATCAGCCTCCATGCCCATACGGATTCTATGAGGTTGACCCCAAACATCACCCTCACGCCCCACTTGGCAAGATGTATCAAAATCAAACCTCTGCGTATGGAAATTCACACGTGCTTGGCCAACCTGCAGCTCCAATCAATCAATCAGGCCACCTAGCTACTAACCATGGCTACCCAAGCAACCAATATGGCCAAGCCCCCCAGCCCCTTACTGTCCCCTCAGCCCACCCAGCCACCTACAGCTTCAAAGACAACAACTACAGACTGGCAATCCAGCCAAACCCTGTCCCCCCAGCCCACCCAGTAGCGCAGCCTGTGTTCTGCCCATATGAGGTACAATTGCCTCAATTCACCCATGACTATCACAATCAACCTCCAGCCTCTACCTATCAGCTTGATCCAGCCCAACCATTCTATCTGGCTCAGCCAGCCCTCTACGCACCACCTCATATAACTCAAGCCCCACCATCCCATCCGTTTCCGCAATCCCATCAAGCACCACAAATCTCAAACGACTGGCAGCCGGGACCCCAACCATTTTCCCACCCGGCCAACCCATTCACTCTTGGACCCACTCACTTCCAAGGCCTGCCAACCTCTCACAATTTCCCCGTTGGCCAACCATCAGTGCCTGCTCCGCCGCAGACAAATCAAGTCCCTTCCATACCTGTCATGCAAGATATGCAGCCATCTCTGGGGGAAATACCTCCTCTGCGCCATTTAGCCCTCAAATTTGGCCACCTGCACAACCAAGTCCTCAACATTTTCCCCCAGCAACGTTCAGCCCTCAAGTCCTTCAAACTGTGGCTGAAGGTGAGTTTTCAAATACTTCTCCACTTTGTTTTCATATTACCAAGAACTAATGTTTACCTACTCAATTCCCCAGTCAAATACCCAAGGATCACGGCTACATCTCCTGGGTATCAACCTGCACCACCCAGCCCTCAACTGTTTCCCCAAGCAAATTTCAGCCCTCAAGTCCCTCAAACTGTGGCTGAAGGTGAGTCTTCAAATACTTCTCCACTTTGTTTTCATCTTACCAAGAACTAATGTTTACCTGCACAATCTCCCAGTAAAATAATCAAGCGTCACGGCTACATCTCCCGGCGGGTATCACCCTGCACCACCCAGCCCTCAACCGTTTCCCCCTGCAACTTTCAGCCCTCAAGTCCCTCAAACTGTGGCTGAAGGTGAGTCTTCAAATATTTCTCCACCTTGTTTTCATCTTACCAAGACCTAATGTTTACCTAGTCAATCTTCCAGTATACCCGCTCAATCCTTTAGGACGTTCACCGCTGGCCCCCGCAATGTTACCCGCCGCCAATCAACCGCATAAAGTGTTGGTGAAATCTGAAGATGTACAATCTTATGATTATTCAGTTGGCAGTAAGTTCTTCTAGTTTCTTAATTCGTCCACTTGAGGCAGACTGGCTGAACTGCTTGTGTTTCCAGATGCAATGGATGCACCACCCGAATTCCTTTTCACATGTGTCACTGATCTCAAACACTTTGTCACCACATGGGCCCACGAGCATGGTTACGCTCTGAAAGTTTGTGCTTCCAAGCGGGACAAGAACATCTAGTTTGCATGCACAGTTGCCGGGGAAGACCAAACCTCAGTTGATGCTATCCGGTTTCGAGAATCTAGGAATAAGCGACTGGGGTGCTGCTTCAAAATATCCGGCCACAAACCGACTTCAGTAAAACTCAAGGATGCACCATGGGAACTCCGATGCCGAAAGACGATTGAGCACAATCATGGTCCAATCGATCTGGAACATGTAGTCATCCACAAGAAGCTCTCTGTCAAAGGCCAAACTGAGGTTGCTCGCTTATCGTCTCTTGGAATGCAACCCCAGGCAATCGCTGGACTCCTTACTAGCAGTGAGGGAAGGTTTGTAACCAACAGGACGATATACAACACAAAGCAGGCACTGAGGGCAGAGACGAGGGCTGGCAACACCCCAATCAAGTACCTCCTACGTTGCCTCAACGAATCCAATTGGACACACGAGGACGTTTACGACACAGACGGCAAGCTCCTTTACTTGTGGTTTGCGCACCCAGGATCGTTGCTTCTTGCTCGCAGGTTCCACCATGTGGTCAACATTGACTGCACTTACAAGACGAACCTGAACAACTACCCCCTGCTGCATGTGGTTGGCCAAACTGCAACCAATCACAGTTTTTCAATTGGTTTTTGTTTGATGCGAAACGAGAAGAATGAGGCCTACTCATGGGCTCTTGATAAGTTGAAGTGGGTGGTATATTTGACTAATCACCTATTCTCATCATAAACTGACTGTACTCCGGTGCCTGTGTGATACCCATAGATCTATATGGGACGCTGACCACGCGCCAAAGGTCTTTGTGACAGACAGGGAATCAGCACTGCGTAATGCTATCTCAAAGCACTTTCCAAATGCAACCGCGAACTTGTGCATGTGGCACATCAATCGGAACATTGTGACAAACTGCAAGCAATCCTTTGCTGGCAATGGCGAAGAATGGGCCAAATTCATGAGGCTCTGGCATGAGGTCGCACATGCCCCCATTGAGGACACCTGCAACTCAAAGTGGGCTCAACTGACGCGGTACCTAGTCACTCGAACTAACGTCTACGAATACCTGTACAAGAACGTCTGGAGCGAGCAACAGAAGTTCATGAATGTGTGGGCCGGAATGACACCCCATCTAGGAAATCTGACTTCGTCACGATGTGAATCTGCCCACAGCTGGCTGAAAACCTATGTGACGTCGGCTAGGTGCGACTTTGCAACACTTTTCATTACAATTGCTGCAGCAGTGGACCAACAACTTGACACAGCCCACACGAACCTGGCACACGAGTTACAGAAGGGATTAACCGGACTACCAAATGCCTTCAAGTCCCTCAGCTGCAAAATCTCCTGTCATGCGCTCAATTTGGCCTTGTCTCAGTACAACAAGTTCATCAAGATGAAGAAATCCAAGCCTGGGGATCCCAGCCTTCAATGCAAAGGTAATTTCCAGGCTGGCTTGGGCATTCCGTGTTCGCACACTATTGAATGTTTGGTCCAGGGGAAGGGAGATGTGGAGCCTTCTGATTTCCATGTCCAGTGGCATCTGGCCTATAACCCTGACGGTCCAGTGAGTCCTCCTGATGTATGACTTGTTCATGTCCCTCCTAGCTAATCTTCATCTATTTTCATTGCAGGCTCTTGATCAACCACTGGACGACTTTGACAACGATTTTGAGGATTTCAAGCAGGAGATCTTGGCTTCCCACCACCCCTTGGCGTTAGAAGCAACAATGAAAAAGTTACGAAGGGTCCATGCAAACACACACGTGGTTCCGCTTGCAGAGCCTGATCCTATTCGAGTGAAACACATACTGGAAAGGCCGTGGAAGAATAGAAAGGGTAGTGGGCGAGTTCAAAAGCGCGATGACACCCATGCGGAATTTGTGGAAGCGCAAATCCAAAAGGCGCAGGCAAGGAAAGCAAGACAGAAGGCCGGAGTATCAAAAGGAAAAGGGGGTAAGCAACAGTCCAAGCGCGCGCAGGCTCCATTGGACACCTCAGCTTCTTCCTCTGGGGACCTGGATGAGCTACCCAGTGTGGAGACACTCATGCGTAAGCAACTTTATTGCATGTCTTTTTAAGAGGCTGATAACTGATGGACTTACTAAGCAGTTAAGAGACATCACCCCACGAATTGGCAGCCTCACTATTGGGAAACGGAATCGGGGGTCTTCCAGTTCAGGAACATCACGGCGCAAGGAAACGTGGCAGCCCAAGTATGGTAGTATGGATGGTGTAACAGATGAAGATTCTGATTCTGCAGATGCAGTTTCAGATGAAGATTCTGATGCCCCAGATGGGGAATCAGATGAAGAATCTGATGCCCCACATGGGGCATCAGAAGAAGAATCTGATGCCACAGATGGGGAATCAGTTGCAGAATCTGACGCACAAGGTGGGCAATCAGATGAAGAAACTGATCCCCCAGTGGATTCCTCCTCATCTATTGAGATGCAGGATGAGGAAAAGCTGCTGTCACCTCCAGAAGCCTCAAGAAAAGCCTCAAGCTCTCATGATCAGTTTCCAGGGTGAGGCCAGGCTACATTCACCCCCCACAGCCAAGGTAAGTACTATAACTTTGACATTAGATTATCAGGGTCTGATTCCATTGTATGTTTCATAGGACCGGCATGTAGATGCTGAGGTTGCACCCAAGGCTGGCCGAACAAGACAGGGGAATACCAACCCTGATGTTGCAGTGAGTGACTCAAGCTTGACACGGACAAGGAGGAATGCACTGACCCTAACTGATAACCGACTTCTCATCATTCTTGTCAGGCGGAGCTTCCACCATGGATCTTAAAATACCTGCATTCCACTTATAACCCTGCAGGTGATGGGAACTGTGGTTATGCATGTGTGGCACATGCATT
This sequence comes from Puccinia hordei, assembly GCA_007896445.1. Taxonomy (NCBI): domain Eukaryota; kingdom Fungi; phylum Basidiomycota; class Pucciniomycetes; order Pucciniales; family Pucciniaceae; genus Puccinia; species Puccinia hordei. Next base: position 157,736 of record RDRW01000249.1, on the reverse strand, counting down.
GGCAGCAGATAGACCAGAGGGTCCCTACGCTAAGGCCAATGGGTGGTACCAAGTGCGAAAGGATGTGTTAGAAGAGATGGAAAAGAACAAGGCATATTGGACAAGATACCTTGGGGGGCCTTCAGAATTCGACCGCGCTTACGGACGTGTTCAGGTGACTGACCCACGTGGATCAGTCCCCATGAACAAATGGATGAGCAAGTTGGATGTGGGACCGATTCTGGCCAATGCGTATAACCGGCCATTTGTCTTCCTCAGCAGAACGGGCGGGAGCACCACATATATTCCCGCCACAGTTCCCCCGGACCCTAAACCGCTGCCAGCCCTCTTCTTATCATTGTTCAATGATAATCATTGGATACGTGTGATAGTCAAGCGGACCCCCACGATTCCCTTTCCTCTCCCTAAAGTCTCCCGGTTATTTCACAAGAGCCCAGCAGCTGCTTGGCTAGACTGTGTTTCCCCTTCCACTACTCTTCACTCTTTGATACCTAAATGATTAAATGTACCAAGTTACTGCAAGTAACACTAATTATTATTATCCTTATTAATATTTACCATTCTTATTATTCTTTAATATTATTCCTTTAAGATCTCTAGTGAATATTATTAGTATTATTAATTCATCATTATGACTTTAAGAAGTGATAACATAGTATTATTAAACTACAATCTTTACAATAAATAATATACTTAATTTAAATATACTTAAATTAATAATACGTTGATTAACTAACACATGAATAATTCAGGCTACTCTGTGATAATAAATAATAGAGTGATAATATAGTATGATTAAACTACAATCAATCTTTCCAATAAATGATATACTCAAATTAATAATACGTTGATTAACTAACACATGAATAATTCAGGTTACTCTATGATAATAAATAATACTTACAAGATGTGACAATAACAAATGACACATACACAATGATAAGTTAATATTTTATTAATATTAATAAAAGGGCCTTTAATATAATAAGGGCATTAATCAACAAACCCAGTTTTTCCGCGTTTACACCCGGTTTTCTGCGCAGCTGCGGCTGCGCAGTGCACCCGGTTTTCCGCATTTACACCGGTTTTTTTTTATTGTTAATTTTTAAGCAAATAGCACGTGGAGCGCGGCATTTGATGCGCGTGACCTCCCCAATCATCCTCATTTGATATTTTATTTAAAACAAATAAAATAAACAATCAAAACAAGGAATATAAACAAAACAAAACAAAACAAAACAAAAATATGGAGGGCGGCATTTTAAATAAGTAAAACCAGTAAACATTATTTATCAAAATTTTAAATTTATTTATTATACTTAAAGGGGTGTAGAACTTTGTGGTAATTTTTAATTTGCAAAAAAACTGTGTCTTCTATTTGTTTTGGCCAATCCACCCGGTTTTTTTTTAATTTAATTTTTTGCGGGCGGATTTTCATTATTTTTCAAAGTTTTAAATTTATTTCTCATACTTACAGGGGTTTAGAATTTGATGGTAATTTCTATTTTGCTAAAAAACCATGTCTTTTTTTTTTTTTGGCCAATCCTGCCGGTTTTTTCATAAAAAATCCTCACAGCTTAATTTCCAGGATTTCTCAACATTTTAACATTTTTTAAACTTTTTCAAAGCACTTTAAGGGATGTAGAATTTAATGTGACTAACAGTTTTTTTTTTAAATCACTGGTTGGATTTTGATGATTTTTGGACTCAATTTATTTCCAAACACCTTCACGTCTGTCTTTCAAGATATTCAGGGAGTTTGTAAATGGATTCATACACTTTAGAGGGTGAAGAATTCATTGGAAACAAATACTGATTATAAAATTAACTCCTTATCAGATTTCATGACAAAGAAATGGAAATACAATTATACACAGAGGTATGGTACATTGCATGATGCTTTGGAGTGTTACATGTTGTTTATTAAATAACCAAAAACCGGGTGTAAATGCGGAAAACTGGGTGCACTGCGCAGAAAACCGGGTGTAAATGCGGAAAAACTGGGTTTTTGTATTAATGCCCTAGAGTAAATGAAATGAATAAAATAAATAAATAAAATAAAAAGCAAGAGACATAATTGCAAGTTAATAATTTATTAGCACACAAATAATACGTATAAGAAAGAGAAATTGTTATCAACACTACTGATAACAGCTAGAAAATGCTTACAAATGGTGAATATATGCCTGAATTACATTCCTGAACTGATATGTAATGGGCAAAAAAAAATTGAAGCCATTGTTTTTTTGGGAAATAAAAAAGACCATAAATTTCTACACCCCTGGAAGTATATTAAACATTTTTAAAATGTTGAAAAAAAATCAAAATCCGCCCGCAAAAAAATAAAAAAAAAGGGTTTAAAAGCGGAAAACTGGGTGTGCTGCGCAGCAAATTTGAGGTCGCCGCTGCGTAAAACTGTGTGTAAACGCGGAAAAACCGGGTTTATTCCTTAATGCCCTATAATAATTATGATACCACTAAGGAATCCCAATAGCCCAATTCTGGATAATCTATAGTTTAATGCTGATATATCATCAAGAATTGGCCACAACCTACCTTCAATAAGGTAGAAACCACAAACCCACATGAGTACTCCTTGGATGCCTATTAATAATACTCTGTTTGGGTTATATTTCAAAAAACACTTAAGTCTGATGTTTCATTCAAGTGGATGAGCAAGACAGTGGTGGAAATTACAACTCAAGGGCATGTGAATGAGAAATATAAGGGAAACCAAAGAAAAAACAACCCCCGGTACATATATCAGAAGTGGTAGTTGGCTACAGCTATTTCTATATCTTGGGAAAACAAAATTTGGAGGTTTTGAATAGAAAAACATTTGTGAAACTCTTCATGGGTTTTTTTCCAATCAACCATTGGCAAACCATCATGACCAATCCGGTTAAATCCCATGGAGCACAAAAAGTTGAGAAAGTATAATCGGAGGTTATCCAAAGTCCCGTGAGGCATCACAGAAGTATTACCACTATCAACCTTATGTTTCAGAACATTGGCGCCAAATTCCAATAAGGCCGAAGCATTTGAAGTAGTCGGACGTTCGGACCCGTATTTGTTAGTGACAAAGGCGGTTGTTGGACCAAAAACCAGGAGACCAGCAAGCATCCGCATTTGCTCCCGCGTGTTTAATGTTGACCACTCATCAAGCTTTTTATACTTTGGTCTTGTTGGTGCCTGGAGACCACAGATGTAACACAAGGCTGACATAGCCCCCGTGAAGTATAGACCAAGGACCTTGCGACCGGAGGTGTTTGGTTGGGGGCTTGATCCATCCTTTGCGTGACTTCCAAGGTTTTCATAAGTTCGTTGGAATGCAAGATGGGCAGTATGCACCAAAGATTCGTCCAGGGGGAGAGGCTGCCATTCACTGCCCTGTTGCTCCATGTGTCGAAGGGCCCAGCAGTCTTGCAAAGCACTTTTAAGCCGGAGATAAGCGTGGTCACTTGGAGAAAAGTATGAGGCCAGATTTCGCCGCAAGTGTGTGGGTCTGGACACGTTTGGACGGCGGCGCCTTCCGGTTCTCCTGGGAAGCCTCGAGCTGTGCCATGTTGACAACTTCAGGAGTTATCAGAGAGAGAGCACCAGGTTGAGTGGGGTTAAGAATTCTCTCTGCATACCACACAAATATCAGCCTTTGTGATGTATGAACAAGTGAGAAAAAAAGTGATTAATTACCAGATTTGCATGCCTTCAGAAGTGTATCCACTTCCCTCCAAACAACTCGGCTGAACTCCTGTGGCATCGTTGGATGTGGTGTGACCATTGAGCGAAGGTGTGTGAGGATGAATGCTATGTTTTCAATCATTTTCTTGGATGAACGGTTTGACCATGCAATTCCACCCGCCAAATTTTCATTCAAATCATCTGCCAATGCTTTTGGAAGCATTGGGCAAGGGATACATAGACCCATAGCTGTGCGCAAAGGAGGGATGTTAATTACAAGATGGGTGTGCATAAGCGATGGGGAGTGACTTACAAGGAGGCGTCAGGACAGGGGGAGGAGGAATTGATTCGCCCGGTGGTCTTTGGGTGGGTGGCTTGACTGTTGATGGCCCAGCAACAGGGGGGTTCCATGGAATTCTGAGGCCTTGCAGTGATTGCGCAGTGATGAATTCGTGAGAGGTAGGATGAGGGGTGAAGAAATTATACATGGGGCCTGTATTTTTAGAAGAAGAAGCAGAGTTGACCAGGCGCGCCTTTTTGCTCGTCGGGTCTTCAACCGTAGGATCTTCAATTCGTACCATGTCATAGCAATATTGGGTTTGTTGTGGCACCGGTTCATGGACTGGCTCCTGGTGGAAGGTAGGTTTGGGACGTCCATGAAGGAATTGTTGGAGGACTTGCTGGTCTTCTGCACCATCTTCAGAGTCATCTTTTTCACCCTCTGCGTCAGGGTCTTCAGAGCTGTCCCGGATGGCTGGATTGTTAATTTCTCTTCTCCCGTCCGCATTGGGGGCTTTGGAGGACTTCTGGCCAATGAGTGCTTGGTCCCTTTGTACGCCTTGAAGGAAAGACTGGCCAAAGGTGTTGAGGGTTGTCTTGTGGCCTTCGACATCTGTCCGCATCTCTCCGCTTTGACGTGGGGATCCATCAGCTGGGTTTGTTGTGTTGGGCTGGCCATATTGAACATCCTTGTTGAATTGGTTTTCAAATTGATTGAGCGTGGGGATTGGGTTGGTTGCTGGAGGTAGGGGATCAGGAGTGGGTGCATATAAGTATGCCATTGAGTCGGTTGCAAATTCAGGGTGTGGGTGGGACTGTGGTGGAGCAGGCCTAGTGGCGCCTAAGGTGTTTCTAGCCGGGGCTGGGGTTCTGGAGACCTGTTCATTTTCATCGTCTGACTGCTTGTATTCAGCCTTTATTTTAGAGGCCCAATTCTCCAGGTTTTCACGTTCATCTGGTTTCAACGCAGGGTGCCACGCCAGCTCTGTGCATTTTTCCCAGAGATCCAAACCTGTGTAATGGTGGGAGGGTGGGTGGGAGTGAGCCAGGGACTTATATTATACACAAAATAAAGGAATGAATCTCACGTCCTAATTCACTGGTCTGATGTGAAGACATTGTTGATTGTTGAAGTCAAATTGGTGATTTGTGCGGAATCTGTTAGCATTTGAATGGGAGAGTATGTCAGCACGTGTTACTATATCTATGTCAAAAAAAATTTGAAAAAAAAATTGGAAGAGATGTGGGGGATTGATTGTGTTTGAGATGGGCCCATTGGGCCACTTTTGGGGGGGATGGTGTGCGTCTGGGGCTTATACGGGGCCCTTTGAGCTGCCTGGGGGGTTTGAATGGCCCCGTTGAATGTTTTATTGCCCCTGTGGAGCATCAAAGTGGGCCTGTGGGCCCACTGGAGGTGATGGGCAGAGGCGGGCCCCTTCTTACGGCCATTGGGCCCTGTCTTTGGGCCAGTTGGGTCTTGGAGCCCTGGGCCTGTGGGATTTTTTTCTCCCACAAAATTAAACCCCAAAAAACCCCTTTTTTTTGGTTTTTTGGGGGTTTTTTCCTCATTTTTTATTTCTCATTTCTCACTTTTTGTTTTGTTTTTTTTTTTTTTTTTTTGTTTTTTTTTTTTTTGATTTTTTTTGGATTTTTTGATTTTTTTTTGAGTTTTTTGTTGATTTTTTTTTTGATTTTTTTTTTTTTTTTTTTTTTTTTTTGTTACTCACATGTTTTTGATTTTAATCGGTGGGTGGTGGCGATTGTCGTTTGCTTGAATTCGTGGTCGTTCTGGTTGAAAACAACCAGACCAAAGGTCTGATTCCTGACAGGAATCAGACTTGGCGGGCTCGCTCACGTAATCAAATGGTCCCTACCATTCGATTACGTGAGCAAGGGGATGGATATGTATATCCCCATACACATAATACATGTATGTATTATGTGTATGGGGATATCACATGCAATATCCCCCCACACGCCAGACAATTGGCGTGTGGGACCCGCACGCCAATTGTTTGGCGTGCGCTCCCACACGCCAATCGTTTGGCATGTGGGAGCGCACGCCAAACAAATGGCGTGTGGGTCCCACACGCCAAATTTTGTTGGCGTGTAGGGTCTACACGCCAAAATAAATTGGCGTGTGAGACCCGCACGCCAAAAATGGCGTGTGGTTCCCACACGCCATGTTATTTTGGCGTGTAGACCGTACACCCCAAAAAAAAAGGTGTGTAGGCCCCGCACGCCAAAAAAAATTGGCGTGCGGGTTGGCGTTGGCGTGCATTTATCAACACCCCATTTTTTCCAGAAGTCCAAACCTGATTTGCAGTGTTTTGGGGTGGAAAGTGGTAAGCAGGAGGGTTATTGTCATACATCTTATGAGGAAACAGAACTTACGTGATTTTTCATGACTACCAGACATTGTTGTTGTGTGGAAATAGGTCTAAAGTTTGATGGAGGAGGAGAAAACGGTGTTGCTGTTGGTTGGATTGCAAAGTAAAACAGATGTCACCTGCTGCTCCTAAAATTATGTACCTTTTGTAGTGGGAATATCAGCCCTTGCGGGGGGTTTGGGGGGCACTTTGGGTGTGTAGGGGGCTTAGACGGGGGACTTGGGGCCTGATATGCATCTGTGGGCATTTCCCGGGGCCCTTTAGGCCAAGATGTGTCCCTCGCACATTTTTCCTGGGCCTTGGGTGCAATGGGGGGCTTGGGAGGGGGCCTAGTGGCACATTCACACCTTGAATGTGTCCGTAGGGGCCACTGGTTCTAGTTGGCCCCTTGTGGCCAGGCCCTGGTGGCCCATCTGGCCCCTTTTGGCCAGGCCCTGGTGGGCCATCTGGCCCCTTTTGGCCAGGCCCTGGTGGCCCATCTGGCCCCTTTTGGCCAGGCCCTGGTGGCCCATCTGGCCCCTTTGAGCCAGGCCCAGGTGGCCCATCTGGCCCCTTTGGGTCAGGCCCAGGTGGCCCATCTGGGCCAGGCCCAGGAGCGGGCGGGTTTTCGGGTGGTGGGCAGGGGGGACAGGGGGGGAGCGGGGGAATCAGGGGGAGGACATCGACTTACTTGTTGATGTCCTGGCGGCTAGCTCAAGGCTGCCAGGCGGCTGGGTCGTTCCGGCTGCTTGAGTTGTTGGTCGGCTGGGCTGGGCTGGGTGGGTGGTGGGTTGGAACGGCCGGTGGCTGCGGTGGCTGGTCTGGAAGGTGGGTGGGTGGTGAGGTGGTGGTTGGGGAGGGATTTGAGGAGGGGGGGGGGAGGTCTGATCGGCGAAGTATTGGGGGGAGGGGGCGGGGAGGGGTATGCTTATGTCATGGGTACACTCTGGTGTACGCATGACATCATCATGTATATAGGAAGGGGCGTGCCCCTTCCTATATACATAGGTCGGCGGTGCGCCAATCTATGTGTATAGGCAGGGGCGTGCCCCCTGCCTATATACATAGAAAGGGCGTGCGACTGCACGGCTGCAGTGTTGCACACCTGTAGATGGGCGTGCAGCCCGCACGCCCATCTACAGGAGTGCTGACGCCCAGGAATGGGCGTGCAGCCCGCACGCCGATTAAAAAAAGGCGTGCGGGCAGCACGCCTTTTTTTTTATCAGCGTGCGATGGGCATGGGCGTGTGCCCATCGGCGTGCGTTTATCAACGCCCTGAATTACTTATGAAATAATATAAAGAAAAGAAGACAAGTGAACAAACCTGAGGAACTGAATCAGAGAACAGTGACCAGAGAGGATGGAGACGAGTAAGAGGAGGAGAGCTATACCTGTGGTGAAAGAGAGTAAAAAAGAGGATGAAGAAAAAAAGAAGAGAGAGAGAAATACAAGACATAGACTAAATACAATGATAAAGTTAGGCCCAGTAGTTTCCAAAATTAAACCCCCTTTTGTTCCACCTCTTTAATACACCCCCTCACTTGTTACTTTTCTTTATAGCCCCCCCTTTCCCCCATAATCACCTTCATGTGAGACTTGAGTTTGTCCCCGGTAAGATTTTTCGTCAGCGCGTCTGCTATTAACTTTGAGGTGTGAATGTATTCTAGTGATAGTTGATTTTCTAGCACTAGGTCTCGGAGGAAATACAGTTTGAAAGGCAATCCTCTTGAGCCGTGGTGATAAACTTTGTTTTTGCATATATTAATGCAATTACTGCTGTCGGTGAATAATTTGAGGGACGGTTTGGATTGAGTGAGTTCTGTGATGATGTTCTTTGTCCACAGAAGATCAAGAGCGTTTTCAGTCATGGCAAAATATTCAGCAACAGTGGACGAAACCGCTGCTGTCTTCTGAATTTGACTTCGCCACCCCACAATTCCATGAAAATAGACTAGGGAAGCTGAGAAAAATTGCTTTTTGCATGCTCCTCCCCAGTCGGCATCAGTGAAGCCGAGTATTTTGTCTTCTTGTTGAGGTAGTTGATTTGCTCCTAGATTCAGGGTTAACGTCTTGGACCCATATATATAGTTTAGCACGTGTAATGCGGCATTGAAATGGTTTTTCATAGGAGTTTCCAGAAACTGAGAAAGGAAACTAGTGGCAAATGCTAGATCAGGCCTTGTGCACTGAACTAGCCATTGAATTTTCCCCATGAGTTGCCTGTAGTTGAACGGCAGATTAAAATCTTTTTCATCGGACGGGTTTTTGAGTTCCAGCCAGTTCCTGGGAAGAGGTGATACTGCATGCTTAGAGCTTAGGATATTGAAATCTTCAAGAAGTTGTGATATGTATTTATCTTGAATCAATTCAACATGATTATTGGTCTGAGTTATTCTTATCCCTAGTGCGTATTTTATCTTTCCTAAATCTTCTATCTTGAAATACTTGTTGATTTCTAATTTAAATTCTTCTACCCATGAACCACCAAAGATGATATCGTCCACATGTACATACAGAAAGAAAGGACGTTTCGGATCGTTAGAGTAATATAAACACAGATCACTCTTGGTCTTGGAGAGTCCAATATCTTTCAGAGCCAACGAGAAAACCGAGTTCCAACATCTTGGGGACTGCTTTAGTCCATATAGGGCCTTTTTGAGTTTGAGAATGTTGATATTTGGGTTTTCAACTCCGTCAGGGAACTTGATGTATAGTTCTTCGTCTGGTACTCCATTCAGAAAAGCACATTTTACGTCCATTTGATGTACGTCTAGATGAAGCTTGCTACACATTGTTAGCAGTATTCTAAGCAAAGCTAGCCGACCAGTGGGCGAGAAAACCGAGTTGTAGTCAATTCCTTCCCGTTGGTTGAAGCCTTGAACGCATAATTGTGCTTTGTACTTTTTCAGGTTTCCATCAGTGTCGGTCTTCTTCTTGAATACCCAGACGGTTCCAAGGGGCCGTTTATCAGGAGATGGCGGGATTTCCTCCCTTACTTTATGACGCTGAATGTTGTTGAGTTCAGTCTTGACGGCCGATTTCCAGTCATTCTGATCAGTTAAAGACATGGCTTCAGGGTAAGAGCGTGGATCGTCGGGGTAGCTGTACGCAGCATGCGCATGATAGTCGGAGCGTCTACTGTGAGTTAGGACATTTCGACTGTCTATGTCGCCGATGATTTCATTCAAGGGAATACTTGCTCCAATAGGAGATGAAGCAATAGGTGTTGTAATGACGACTGAAGAGGGAACGGCTGGGGAGAGACTTGTAGGTTCTTCTTTGTTGGAGACGTTTAAAGGGATATGTGATAGTACTGGAGGAGGACCGTTTGTGATAGGCTCCAAATCAACTAAGGTGTCAGGAAATATAAAGTCATTGTCAGGAGATTTGGATGAGGATAGGTACGGAAATATGTCATCGTGAAAAGTAGCATGATGAGACCTCATTACGTTACCTGTCACCAGCTCAACCATCCTGAAATTACTGTGTCCATCCTCGTATCCTAGGAAAGCTCCCTCCACTCCTTGGTCTCCAAATTTTCCAGTCGGCAGATTTATTTTCATAACAACCTTGCAACCAAACGGATGTAATGTCTGATGACTAGGGTTGTTGTTGAACCACCTTGAGTGTGGGGTCTCAAAGTTAATTGACAACTTTGGGGTGATATTCTCAAGGTATGTAGCGATATTTGATGCTTCAGCCCAGTATGCTGCGGGGAAATTGGATTGCTTAAGGAGAAATCTAGCTTTGGTGATGGTGTTGTGATTTCCTCGCTCGGAGAATGGATTTTCCTGGGGATGATATGGCGCGGTGAACCGTTGAGTAATGCCTTTGGAGATATAGTAGTCGTCAAGTATTTTATTTTTGAACTCGCCTCCATTGCTGGAAACAATGAAGGTAACTTTTTTGTTGGATTGATTTTTGATTTGAGGAATTAACCGTTTCAACTCGTCATAGACATCAGACTTGTTTTTAATAAATTTTGTCCAAACAAAGTGAGAAAATCCATCCATGATCCTAAGGATGAATCTTTTTCCGGAGATAGACACTGGAGAGATCGGTCCACAAATGTCCATGTGGAGGTACTCTAGTTTACGGTTGGCTTTTGTAAATTTTCCGGTAAAAGGCTGGGAGTGTGCTTTGCATATGTCACATATGGAACAGGTGAAGTCGGGAATTGGTAAAGATGGGAACATTTTCTGCAGGTAATTGATAGAAGGGTGGCCGGCAGCTCTATGAAGCTTTATTATCTGTTTGTTCATTGAGGTGGATGACAGGGCATGGGATACCAAGGATCAATTGATGACAAAATTTCCTCTGAGATAGGTACCTGAAATTGTTACCAATTCATCTGAGTCAACAACGTTGAACCGGTTGACTCCGTCAGGGACAATTGAGTGTCCGTTTCTGAGGAATGTGGCCATACTGATTAAGTTGAACTTTAGCTTGGGAACAAACAACACATCTTTAAGGGTAAGGGTGGTTTCAGGGGAATGTATGACGATGGACCCTTGACCTTTGGAGTATATTTGTTGTCCATTTGCCAGGTAGATAGGTTGAGAGTCATTGATCATTTCTCAAAAACAGGTACAATTGTTTACCATTGAGATTGAGGCCCCTGAGTCAAGGATGAATTTGCCATGCAATGCTTGAAAAGCAGTGATGAGAGCCTTTTCCTTGGGTCCCAATGGAGGATCACGTTTTGGGTAGCCAACAATTTCAAAACATTTTGATTCGGAATGAGCGGCCAACGGGTTGTGTTTTCCGTTCAAACATCTTGGATACAACAGATTTTTGAATCGGTTTCCGTATTGGGCCGCCGCTAGAGCTCGGGTTCCGTCTGACTGGCTATTGTATCTTTGTAAGTAGTTTTGAATTTCCTCAATTGTATTCTTGATGGAGGGAGAGGTTTTCTCAATTTTGCATTTCTTGATTAGGAGTTCTCCGGTGACTTGAAGCTCGACAGGGAGATTTATGATCAGCCACATGGCTATTACCATGTCAAGTAGTGCGGTGGGTTTCATAGTTTTATCATTGATTAGATTCATAAGTTGACAAGCATTCTCCTGTAGATCCTCAGATTCCTTTTGAATGGTCGAGAAACTGAAAGTTTGAGAGAAGATCTTGTTAAGATAAGAGGTTTGATTTTGGATTGTCTTAGGAAGAAAATGATTGTTTAAGGCTTTCCAGAGGATTTGAGGGTCGTTGTTGCTCTCATCAATTAGAGTTCCGACAAGTAAGGGATCACAGTTTAAGGAAATTAACGCCATGGCGTCAGACAATTGGTATTGATTAGTAGCATCTTGTTTGATTTTTACTTTGGATGGTTTGATTCCGGTAACAAGTTCCCATAGATGTTTAAGCTGTAGTATAGACTTCATTCTGTGTCTCCATTCTATAAAGTTATCGTTGTTCAATTTGTATTTTTCCAACATCTCGAAGCTTGATTTTTCCATGGCGAGTATAATTGACACGGGAGTGGCGACAAACGGTTTGTTTTAAAGTGAATCAGAAGACCAGAGTCTAAACCGGTCTCATAATCTGTTAGAGAATAATAGAGCTGAGGAACTGAATCAGAGAACAGTGACCAGAGAGGATGGAGACGAGTAAGAGGAGGAGAGCTATACCTGTGGTGACAGAGAGTAAAAAAGAGGATGAATTACTTATGAAATAATATAAAGAAAAGAAGACAAGTGAACAAACCTGAGGAACTGAATCAGAGAACAGTGACCAGAGAGGATGGAGACAAGTAAGAGGAGGAGAGCTATACCTGTGGTGACAGAGGGTAAAAAAAGAGGATGAAGAAAAAAAGAAGAGAGAGAGAAATACAAGACATGTCACGTGGGCGACCAAAAATCTGAAATTATGCCAAAATTGATGCTTACATGCTAGTTTATCAAAGCCTCTCGAACGCCGTCCCTACCGTAGGAGAGGAAGAGGTTGCTTCGCTTCCAGATGAACAAGCAATAAGCTGGCATATTTACATGCTCTGCGCGTATGCTCAGAAGTTTCCATAGATTTTCATGCATTCTTCATGCCTAGGGGACACTACATTGAAGCTGAGATGCCCGACTATCCGCTGATTTTCAGCTCGGCGTCTCACAATGAGCGAACCCTCAATGGTAGCTATCCTGACCAAAAAAAAACTAATCCAGAGGAGTTCTGATGGGGGCGAAGACCAATAGCTCCATGAGCCTCCCGTTGGGAATTGGACATGCTTTGCATAAGGGTGTTCTGCGCCCGTGTATCCGGGAGTCTAGGTTCCAAAATGATTTGAAACTTCAATAGCTGAGGGAAAATGGTAAAAAATTGAGAAACAGGTACAACACCTTCAGGAAACAAGAGAAATATAGCTATTGATGTATTTATTTATTCAAACAAACAGGGAGCTATTCCTGAAAAAAAAAAAGTCAAAAAAACTGCCCACACGGGTAATAAAATATCTGGTGTCAATCAGTAAACCTCCACTTGGTCATGGATGGCTTCACTGCTTCACTTGTTACCTACCGCTCCTGGTCGTGAGGGCCGAGATCCGATCGATTGTGTGATCGAAGGGGGATACTATATAAAAGATGTAACACTATCAGCTAGGTTGCGTTGGATTCTTTCATTCCAGGCAAGTCGTCGATGTACAGAACCGGCAGAAACTTGGTTACTGTGACTGCATTGAAGAGAGAGAGAGAGAGCTTGGCACGCCTCTCAGAAGATGTCCCTTAAGCATTGCTCATACCTTTTTAAGTAGAAATCAAAACCTAAAAGTTAGTCACTGGGAAGCATGTCGCACAACAGAATAGGAAGCTGGCAGACCATTCGTAACTTATTTCGTGTCTTCTCTGTTCCTTGTTCTTTTTTTTTTTTTTGCCAGTAAATCTCTCTCTCTCTCTCTCTCTCTTGGGTATATAAACCCTCGACTTTTCTTTAGCTGCTTGTCATCCAGTTACATAGCTGTAGTTTATTTTCTCCTGTTCCGCCTTTTTTTCGCGCTCTCCGCAGCCGCACTCGCGGGTAAAATCTTGTTCTTGCCCAATCCACCCACCCTCTCGAGCAATCGATCACTCCCAAGACTTTGACGTTGGCCATTGTCGATTCCAACTAGGAAGCTTTCCTTGTAGGTTTGCCGATGCTCGATCCCTGAAGATTATTAGTGAACCCATGCTGACTATCCCCCATCTCCTTCAGTTGAAAAGATACCTCAGACCGACCCCACAATGACCAAGACATCACTGGCCATTCAAGTAAAAGTGCTGATTATTGATAACTATGACAGGCAAGTTTCTTCAATCAAATTAATTCAGCTCCTGCCAATCAATGCCATCATCTTTTTACCAGTCTGACTAACTTGCCTTCCTTTCATCTCACAGTTTCACCTGGAACCTTTATCAGTACTTGTGTTTACTCGGCGCTTCCGTCTCCGTCATCCGCTCTCAAGCAAGTACCCTGGATGAACTCATAGCTTCTTACCCCAACATCACCCATCTCGTCATCTCTCCCGGTCCCGGTCATCCTTCTACCGACTCTGGAATCTCGATTCCAGCTATCCATCATTATGCCGGCAAGATCCCGATTCTTGGGATTTGTATGGGCCTCCAATGTATCTACTCAGCTTTCGGTGGTGAAGTCTCAAAAGTCGGAGAGATCGTTCACGGAAAGACTTCGCTCGTCTCACACGATTCAAAAGGTCTCTTCAATGGCCTTCCTCCCCACCTCCAGTGCACCCGCTATCACAGCCTTGCCGGTCGATTTGGTACTCTCCCCCCCGAGCTAGAAGTGACCTGCTGGACCAATTCGAAGCCTGAACTGGCTAACGATCCCGCCCCGTTTGACGACCGATCTTCGATTATCATGGGCGTCAGACATACGCTCTGGACAATCGAATCCGTTCAGTATCACCCCGAGAGCATCCTATCAGAACAAGGCAAACCGTTCTTATTCAATTTTTTGAATCTTCGAGGTGGACACTGGTCTGAAAATCCTAAGTTTCAAGTTCTCTCCATCTCCCAAGTCTACACCCCCCGCCTCAGTTGGTTCGTCGAATAAACAAACGATATTAGAAACAATTTGCATGCAGAGAGCAAAGGATCTCGTTGAGGCAAAGTCTATCCCTGGTTCATCCCCTACCGACCTCAAGCGCAAGCTTGCCGCTAATGTTCCCCCGGTCCAAATCGACTTCTATGAACGCATTCGTCAAACTACTACCGGCAGGGTAGCCTTGATGGCCGAGATCAAACGTGCATCTCCTTCAGAGGGTTCTTTCATGACTCCAACCACCCCGAGCTCACCCGCGATCGCCGTCTCGTATGCCGCTGCTGGTGCATCGGTCATCTCAGTCTTGACCGAGCCCAAATGGTTCAAGGGTACTCTGTTAGACATGCTCGAAGTCCGCCTGTCGGTTGAAAACATGCCCAACCGACCAGCAATACTCCGAAAAGACTTTATCATCGACCCCTATCAAATCGACGAAGCCAGATGTTACGGGGCCGATACTATCTTGTTGATCGTTGCCTGTCTCAGTCTTGATCAACTAACGATCCTCTACAAGCACGCCAAATCACTAGGTATGGAGCCCCTGGTTGAAGTCGCCAATGCTGCCGAGCTTGAAGTGGCCCTCCAGATTAGGGCTCGAGTGATTGGTTTCAACAATCGGAACTTGCACGATTTCCGGGTCGACATGAACACAACCTCGAAGATGTTAGATCAACTGAATGCACGAAACTCTACTCAGAACGGAAGCTCCCAGGATATCATTGCGTGCGCTCTCAGTGGAATCTCAAGTCGAGCTGATATTGAAAGGTATGCTGCCGAGGGTGTTGGTGCAGTGCTAATTGGCAAGGCGCTAATGAAGGCCGAAGATAAAGTTAGCTTTGTCCACGAGCTGCTAGGTATCCCACCTACCCCCAAAATTATCAACCGGAGACCACTCGTCAAGATCTGCGGGATCAAAACTGTCGAGGCAGCTGTCCACGCAACCAATGCTGGGGCCGACCTTCTTGGCTTGATCTTTGTTCCGAAGAGCAAACGTTACGTGACGCCACAGCAGGCCGATAAAATTATCAAGGCAGTCCGAAAGTCAACCGAAAGCTCTCCGAAAACATTCCTCGAATCAGACGAGATCGAGTTGGACATCACCGATTGGTTCAGCTTGCAAGCATCTCGACTACTCCAAAAACGTAGGACTCAGGGAAGACCCTTGGTCGTCGGCGTATTCCAAAACTCAAGCCTCATTGAGATCGAAAAGATCGTCAACCAGCTGGGAGATGCCATCGACTTGATCCAACTACACGGATCGGAAGACGTTCGAATGGCCAAGTTTCTCTCCAAACCAGTCATCAAAGCCTTCCACATTGATGTTGAAAAGAGTGCGAATTCCAATGAGCCCGAAGAGTCTGAGAAGTTTCAATCAGGATTTCAGAAAAACCTTGTCGATGATCAACGCCCCTGGCTTGCACTCCTTCTCTATTCTAGATAGCTCCAACCTCAGTCAATGTGGAGGGACTGGCCAAACCTTCAACTGGGACTCGGTCAAATCTCTCCTTGCTTCCTCTCCATCCATCCATCATAACCTGATCATCGCTGGCGGATTGAACGCTCAAAACGTCTCGAAGTGCATCGAAACTTTCAATCCTTTCATTCTCGACATTTGTTCGGGAGTCGAAATTGAAAACTGTGATAATCAAGTGGCCGAGAATAAAGATTTTAAGAAGATCTCCCAGGTTATCGACATCATCAAATCCCATTCTTGATCCGCCTTCTCTCTTTTCTCTGCTGTACTTTTATATCATCTTTCTTCTTGTTGTATCAAAAGCTGTGTTTTTCTTCTTCTTTTGCGTACAATCATCATATCTTATCTCATCCACGCAACTCTTACATTGTTTGATTACCTAGATAGATAAAACTAGAACGACCTTATCCTCATGTGCCGTCTCGTTGGTTGAAAAAGTTGGTGGTGGTCTGCATGGCAGTGTTGGAGCCGTTCATAAGGTCAACGCTGACGTTCGTCCACTTTCCAGTGGTATCCAGGTTCCATGATAGAGAGCAGTCACCACCCTCCTTGAAGGATTGACCAGGACCGGGTGCAGTGGGTACGACGCCTGTGGCTGTAGTTGATAGAGAAGGTGTCAGAGGGAGTACTAGCACAGGCTGGAAAGAGAGATAGTGAGAGAGAGCGATACAGACGTGTAGCACAGGAAGCAGCGGCGGCAAGAAGCGAGAGAAGGGAGCAAAGCGATGAATTTGAATAAGCCTGTGCAACTGGGCCAGACCAAGAATAACAAGCGTACAAGAACTATATCCGACTGACCCCTGCTTTGAAGATAGAATAACTTTGCCTGGTTGAATGGAAAATCGAGCTGGGACGCTCGGACGGGGCTGCCAGTCCGGTACACAGTGCGAAGACCTGCGCAGACGAATTGAAAACAAAGTCTGACGACTAGCACAGGCTGGAAAGAGAGATAGCGAGAGAGAGTGATACAGACGTGTAGCACAGGAAGCAGCGGCAATAAGAAGCCCTGGATAACTAATGACCTTAATGATGTTCACATTGCATCATAAGTCTAATCCTGCATTCAAGCAGAGGAGTCCTTGATGGGGTCATTGTAGAGCAAACTTCATGCACAGTAGCAGAATAATCAATTGTCTTAGCATGATACGAGCAGGTGAAGTGTCTTTTTTGGTGGTAATCAATTGCCTACTGTTGCCTTCTTCCCTGTCCGCTCAAGGCTGAGCCACTCTGGATTTGTTTTGTTCATTCCATTACTCCCTTTGATTCACTATTTATTTATTTAATTATTTAATTATTTATTTTCTCCAATATGGCCGCAACCAGCACTCATTTTGACTGGAGGCAGGCCTTAGTCAGCTGCCTTGGTAAACTCTTATCCGGTCAGTTCACTTTTTTTTTTTTTTATTATTATTTAAACACACACATTTATAACTTTTACAATGAAATCCATCCAGAAAAAATCCCCAACATCACGGAAGAGCACATCAAAAAATTTATATTATACTTTGAACTTTCTGCCAAATCAGGTCAGTCTAGATACATATTTATAAATATATTTTCCCCTTTTCTAACCTATTCTTTTGTCCCCCCTACAATAGACTCCATGTTGCAGGTCATACTGTTTCTTATCATGATGATCCTTTTGTATCAAATTCGTTGTAAGTTTTTTTATTTTATAACAATTTTTTTATTTTAACTAATACATGTTTAAGTTCTACAAACAGAGATTAGGGAGCAACTTCACAAGATCAATGCCATCCTTGCCGGACAAGGAGCTCCAAGGATTAACATTTGATTTTTTTTAAAACTCTGTTTTTCTTTATTATTTTGTATTTATTTAAATATTATTTACATTTTCTTGTTAAATAATATACAATTTATTTATTTACCCTTCAGGCCATCGACCCAACACTCGATTATCCCTGTCAACAGCACTAGACAACCTTCTAATCTTATAAACTCTCTCTCGCCCAACCTTAACACCTGCTTTCACAACCCTCCCAACAACTCTTTCTCTTAACCTCCTTGCACGACTCGCTCACTCCTTACCTCTTGTATCCTTCTGCTTTCAACCACAGTCCAGCCCAGCCCAACCCCCCTTCAACATGATCTCCGCTCTCCTTCTCTCGCTTCTTGCCGCCGCTGCTTCCTGTGCTACACGTCTGTATCGCTCTCTCTCACTATCTCTCTTTCCAGCCTGTGCTAGTACTCCCTCTGACACCTTCTCTATCAACTACAGCCACAGGCGTCGTACCCACTGCACCCGGTCCTGGTCAATCCTTCAAGGAGGGTGGTGACTGCTCTCTATCATGGAACCTGGATACCACTGGAAAGTGGACGAACGTCAGCGTTGACCTTATGAACGGCTCCAACACTGCCATGCAGACCACCACCAACTTTTTCAACCAACGAGACGGCACATGAGGATAAGGTCGTTCTAGTTTTATCTATCTAGGTAATCAAACAATGTAAGAGTTGCGTGGATGAGATAAGATATGATGATTGTACGCAAAAGAAGAAGAAAAACACGGCTTTTGATACAACAAGAAGAAAGATGATATAAAAGTACAGCAGAGAAAAGAGAGAAGGCAGATCAAGAATGGGATTTGATGATGTCGATAACCTGGGAGATCTTCTTAAAATCTTTATTCTCGGCCACTTGATTATCACAGTTTTCAATTTCGACTCCCGAACAAATGTCGAGAATGAAAGGATTGAAAGTTTCGATGCACTTCGAGACGTTTTGAGCGTTCAATCCGCCAGCGATGATCAGGTTGTGATGGATGGATGGAGAGGAAGCAAGGAGAGATTTGACCGAGTCCCAGTTGAAGGTTTGGCCAGTCCCTCCACATTGACTGAGGTTGGAGCTATCTAGAATAGAGAAGGAGTGCAAGCCAGGGGCGTTGATCATCGACAAGGTTTTCTGAAATCCTGATTGAAACTTCTCAGACTCTTCGGGCTCATTGGAATTCGCACTCTTTTCAACATCAATGTGGAAGGCTTTGATGACTGGTTTGGAGAGAAACTTGGCCATTCGAACGTCTTCCGATCCGTGTAGTTGGATCAAGTCGATGGCATCTCCCAGCTGGTTGACGATCTTTTCGATCTCAATGAGGCTTGAGTTTTGGAATACGCCGACGACCAAGGGTCTTCCCTGAGTCCTACGTTTTTGGAGTAGTCGAGATGCTTGCAAGCTGAACCAATCGGTGATGTCCAACTCGATCTCTTCTGATTCGAGGAATGTTTTCGGAGAGCTTTCGGTTGACTTTCGGACTGCCTTGATAATTTTATCGGCCTGCTGTGGCGTCACGTAACGTTTGCTCTTCGGAACAAAGATCAAGCCAAGAAGGTCGGCCCCAGCATTGGTTGCGTGGACAGCTGCCTCGACAGTTTTGATCCCGCAGATCTTGACGAGTGGTCTCCGGTTGATAATTTTGGGGGTAGGTGGGATACCTAGCAGCTCGTGGACAAAGCTAACTTTATCTTCGGCCTTCATTAGCGCCTTGCCAATTAGCACTGCACCAACACCCTCGGCAGCATACCTTTCAATATCAGCTCGACTTGAGATTCCACTGAGAGCGCACGCAATGATATCCTGGGAGCTTCCGTTCTGAGTAGAGTTTCGTGCATTCAGTTGATCTAACATCTTCGAGGTTGTGTTCATGTCGACCCGGAAATCGTGCAAGTTCCGATTGTTGAAACCAATCACTCGAGCCCTAATCTGGAGGGCCACTTCAAGCTCGGCAGCATTGGCGACTTCAACCAGGGGCTCCATACCTAGTGATTTGGCGTGCTTGTAGAGGATCGTTAGTTGATCAAGACTGAGACAGGCAACGATCAACAAGATAGTATCGGCCCCGTAACACCTGGCTTCGTCGATTTGATAGGGGTCGATGATAAAGTCTTTTCGGAGTATTGCTGGTCGGTTGGGCATGTTTTCAACCGACAGGCGGACTTCGAGCATGTCTAACAGAGTACCCTTGAACCATTTGGGCTCGGTCAAGACTGAGATGACCGATGCACCAGCAGCGGCATACGAGACGGCGATCGCGGGTGAGCTCGGGGTGGTTGGAGTCATGAAAGAACCCTCTGAAGGAGATGCACGTTTGATCTCGGCCATCAAGGCTACCCTGCCGGTAGTAGTTTGACGAATGCGTTCATAGAAGTCGATTTGGACCGGGGGAACATTAGCGGCAAGCTTGCGCTTGAGGTCGGTAGGGGATGAACCAGGGATAGACTTTGCCTCAACGAGATCCTTTGCTCTCTGCATGCAAATTGTTTCTAATATCGTTTGTTTATTCGACGAACCAACTGAGGCGGGGGGTGTAGACTTGGGAGATGGAGAGACTTGAAAGTTAGGATTTTCAGACCAGTGTCCACCTCGAAGATTCAAAAAATTGAATAAGAACGGTTTGCCTTGTTCTGATAGGATGCTCTCGGGGTGATACTGAACGGATTCGATTGTCCAGAGCGTATGTCTGACGCCCATGATAATCGAAGATCGGTCGTCAAACGGGGCGGGATCGTTAGCCAGTTCAGGCTTCGAATTGGTCCAGCAGGTCACTTCTAGCTCGGGGGGGAGAGTACCAAATCGACCGGCAAGGCTGTGATAGCGGGTGCACTGGAGGTGGGGAGGAAGGCCATTGAAGAGACCTTTTGAATCGTGTGAGACGAGCGAAGTCTTTCCGTGAACGATCTCTCCGACTTTTGAGACTTCACCACCGAAAGCTGAGTAGATACATTGGAGGCCCATACAAATCCCAAGAATCGGGATCTTGCCGGCATAATGATGGATAGCTGGAATCGAGATTCCAGAGTCGGTAGAAGGATGACCGGGACCGGGAGAGATGACGAGATGGGTGATGTTGGGGTAAGAAGCTATGAGTTCATCCAGGGTACTTGCTTGAGAGCGGATGACGGAGACGGAAGCGCCGAGTAAACACAAGTACTGATAAAGGTTCCAGGTGAAACTGTGAGATGAAAGGAAGGCAAGTTAGTCAGACTGGTAAAAAGATGATGGCATTGATTGGCAGGAGCTGAATTAATTTGATTGAAGAAACTTGCCTGTCATAGTTATCAATAATCAGCACTTTTACTTGAATGGCCAGTGATGTCTTGGTCATTGTGGGGTCGGTCTGAGGTATCTTTTCAACTGAAGGAGATGGGGGATAGTCAGCATGGGTTCACTAATAATCTTCAGGGATCGAGCATCGGCAAACCTACGAGGAAAGCTTCCTAGTTGGAATCGACAATGGCCAACGTCAAAGTCTTGGGAGTGATCGATTGCTCGAGAGGGTGGGTGGATTGGGCAAGAACAAGATTTTACCCGCGAGTGCGGCTGCGGAGAGCGCGAAAAAAAGGCGGAACAGGAGAAAATAAACTACAGCTATGTAACTGGATGACAAGCAGCTAAAGAAAAGTCGAGGGTTTATATACCCAAGAGAGAGAGAGAGAGAGAGATTTACTGGCAAAAAAAAAAAAAGAACAAGGAACAGAGAAGACACGAAATAAGTTACGAATGGTCTGCCAGCTTCCTATTCTGTTGTGCGACATGCTTCCCAGTGACTAACTTTTAGGTTTTGATTTCTACTTAAAAAGGTATGAGCAATGCTTAAGGGACATCTTCTGAGAGGCGTGCCAAGCTCTCTCTCTCTCTCTTCAATGCAGTCACAGTAACCAAGTTTCTGCCGGTTCTGTACATCGACGACTTGCCTGGAATGAAAGAATCCAACGCAACCTAGCTGATAGTGTTACATCTTTTATATAGTATCCCCCTTCGATCACACAATCGATCGGATCTCGGCCCTCACGACCAGGAGCGGTAGGTAACAAGTGAAGCAGTGAAGCCATCCATGACCAAGTGGAGGTTTACTGATTGACACCAGATATTTTATTACCCGTGTGGGCAGTTTTTTTGACTTTTTTTTTTTCAGGAATAGCTCCCTGTTTGTTTGAATAAATAAATACATCAATAGCTATATTTCTCTTGTTTCCTGAAGGTGTTGTACCTGTTTCTCAATTTTTTACCATTTTCCCTCAGCTATTGAAGTTTCAAATCATTTTGGAACCTAGACTCCCGGATACACGGGCGCAGAACACCCTTATGCAAAGCATGTCCAATTCCCAACGGGAGGCTCATGGAGCTATTGGTCTTCGCCCCCATCAGAACTCCTCTGGATTAGTTTTTTTTTGGTCAGGATAGCTACCATTGAGGGTTCGCTCATTGTGAGACGCCGAGCTGAAAATCAGCGGATAGTCGGGCATCTCAGCTTCAATGTAGTGTCCCCTAGGCATGAAGAATGCATGAAAATCTATGGAAACTTCTGAGCATACGCGCAGAGCATGTAAATATGCCAGCTTATTGCTTGTTCATCTGGAAGCGAAGCAACCTCTTCCTCTCCTACGGTAGGGACGGCGTTCGAGAGGCTTTGATAAACTAGCATGTAAGCATCAATTTTGGCATAATTTCAGATTTTTGGTCGCCCACGTGATATACATACCGGGGGAATCTAGGGTCCTGTTCTCTACCAGTTTCTAGTCAAACACTTCAGTATCGGAATCTGCCCTTTTCTCTCAGTGTGATTAGGCCTGTGTCAATGCGCACTATGAATCTGAGGAACATAAAACTGTAAAGAGACGCAGAATACAAAATGCCTAACACATCTGAGCTACGAAAGACGCTAGTGATACGGAGGCAACAATTATTGTGAGGACAGAAAACAAAAGAAGAGAAAAGAAAGGAAAAGCAACAAGAGAGTGATGTAGGCAATGTGAAAATATAGATTACATGATAAAATCGGTTCACACGGGGAAGTGTTCCGCAAATCAGCAGGAGTCAGAGGAAGACAGGTTTGTAGCCGACAACATGTGAGAAATCAAAGTTAGCCAAAACTAACTTAGCTGCGAGAATAGGTAAGCCTATACGCAGTCCAGAACCACGTGTTCACAGAGCTGATGACTTAATCATCATGCTTCCCAGATTCAGGCAGATCGAGTGCAAACTCAATTCTAGCTCCAAACCCAGGCAGAACAAGCTCAAACTTGATTCCAGCTCCAACCCAGGCGTTACCAGCGACCACCCCAGAACTCGCAAAGAGGATAACCAGCAACACTATAACTAGTAAGTTGAAAGTTTTCTCTTTGATGAAGATAGAAAAGAAAGACACATGAATATGTAGAAAGCTAATCAATGTTTAACATTGTGCAGAAAAAGCTCGAAACGATCATAGCGTGTAAAAGGTTTAACACCTATACCAAGACTATAGAACGTGAGTTATAGCCTAAATAGAAAGACCGCTGATTGCAGGAAGAAGCTGACTATGCTCTTCTGCCTTCTTCGATAGAACAACATCAACACCGTAGACCACTATCATTCTCCTCTCTTATCTCACTCAGTCTCGTTATCCCCTCTCGACTCTATCTTTCGTCTTACTCTTTTCTCTCTATCATCTCGAGTTATCCTGCGCTGCTTTCAGGTAATTATTCCCTGAGCTATCTAACTTGTAATCTCTTATTTGAGAGTCTTACTAAACAGGAAATGAATACTTTCAGTTGTTCCGATTCTAACACAACATGGTTGGCATACGATGGCTGATGGGTGACTTTCAAACGCACAAGTCTACCGGGTCCGCATCATTGGGTTGGGAATGGCAAAAAAGCCAAGTTGGCTTCATATCCCACCACCGCAACTGAAAAAAACTCGGCCCACCAACCGGTTATCTCGCCCGCCAGTTGTACTCCGTCGGCTCCAACGGAGTAGAGGTGAATATAATTCAGCATCTTGACATGGCCTCCTGAAAACTCGTATTTATACCTATTCATACGCAGCTTCCATGGCCTTGCTCTCTGAAACATTTCCAAACATTGAAGACGCGTTTTAGAATTTAGTGTCAACAGAAAATTATCAACGTGTATCCCGACGATCTCATGCTTGTGTCAGCAACCTTGCCCTGTTATCCACGTTGTGTAAAGTGCTCTTGAGTATATCCGCTCCGGTTTGATCGTCTCTCCGCTGATTGAAATCGAATGGCGAATCGAGATGTGGTAACCCGTCAGATCCGGTCAGCCTGACGATAAAATATGCTGTAGCGTGCCAGAGCTAAACCGTGACGTGTTTCTTTTCATCAGACTCACCACAGGTTCTGGCCACGAGCTATTTTTGGTTAATCCAGGTTTACCCATGGGCTAGGGACCAGTTACCATCGTACCACAGGACGGGACTTTTTCCAAAACGTGAATTTGTGGGTCTAACTTGCGAGCCAATAAGGAGATTCAACTTATTTTGAAAATAATCAAAAATCAATCTTGGGAACGCATTAAGATTTGGTGAGCCGCTCCCCTTTGGAAGCAGGATCCCACGATAAAACCTTGTAAAATCGTGCATGAGCAAACGCAACGAACTGGAAAATTATCCAAGTATGATAATGAACCCAACTCATGTTATGTAAATCTACATATCTAGAGTGGACAACGTGAGATCGGGAAAGGGCGTGACGATCAGTATTGCGAAAGAGCTCATTGTCGGCGCAGCGCTGTGGTCGGACATGTTTACAATACAAAATCCAAAACATCGCCATGATTATCAAAGCACGTATGGATCCTATTGAAATTCAGTTCAATTTGCTTGTTCTTTCGCGTGTCGTCATACCACTATGACTTTCTTTCGAACTTACTATTGCCAAGTGACAACGGCGGTCCTTAGTCTTATGAGGACAAGTAAGATACCATCATTAGCACAAACATAGGAGCTTGCATTGCGACGATGTAACTTGAAATAGTATGCAAAAGTGTTGAGACAACAGGTAGGGCGAAACAAAAGCTCATCGCTATGCTGGGATCAGCCCAAGAAGTTAAGAAAAGCTAAGTGGAAACTACGAAAACTGGACTATGTAACAGTACGCGGAATCAGGAACTGCGATGATATTTAGGGATCTCAACGGCAACGCAAAATTGATAAATCAAGCTCGATGAGTACTTACCGGTACCTGTCTTCCGGGAATCTGGTGAGCGCTGTCTAGCGCTCCTGAACCTAGAAAACGACACGTAACCCAAATTGTATGTTGCAAACACAAACCTGGAGGCGATCAAAATGATCTTTGCATTTTTCCACGAACTCCTGATCGCGTCGGGACAGGCCGGTGTTCTGAATCCCAGTCCAGGTGAGATTTTGCTTTGCGTTTTCAGGGTGTGGAATGAGGAAATGGGATGATCCTCGCATATCTTCCATTTGAGATTCGCATGACGAACGTCCCACCGTGAGCTGCAGGAACTATAGCTGTTTTCGGTGCAAGGAGTAACCCCAGTTTAAGATTTCAAGCTCTAGAACCCAAACATTACGGTGCTCCTATTACATCCGCTGATTTGGGATCCTCAATACCACGAGGCATTTCCAGTGATTAACAAAAAAGATTGGGTTTTGAAAGATTGGGTTTTGTGTTACTTAATCGCAACAGCTCCCGCCAAGGCCGGCCGCTGCAATAATCTTCAAGTTTTCCTGGTTTCTGCAGGATTGAGCCTTGTATGTAGGAGAAACAGTCCCCTCTCCCCATACGTATGCATACTCGGTGAGCGATTTTTTCCACCCCTGTATCTTGGAATTTTTGACCTTGCACCATGCACGGGTCTCCTCGATCCTCCACTAACCCACAAATTTTGTCGTTTTTATTTTTATTTTGACACATACTCTCTGCAAATCTTTCGTGTTGGGAAGACGTGACACCCTCTGAAAGCCAATGATCGACTGCTTGACCTTTTGATGGGGCTGACCTACCCCCTGGCAAAATGGCTATATAATGAGTGTCTTGGTCCGTTGACCCTCACTGACCAGCTTAGTTCCCCATAGCATTGAAGATTCTACCGCTTCTATCACAAACGTCTATCATTCAGCCAACCTTTTCAGATTAGTAAAGCATTGTTCCCTGTTTTCATTAATTCTTAAGAAGTTTAGAAGAATACATACCGAACAGTAAAGCTGAAACTGCAAGATGGCCAATTGGATGCAGCTATTTGGTGTGACCTTGGTCCTGTTTAGTATCTGTATCAGCTCAAGCTTAACTACAGGTGCTGCTAGGATACAAAGGTAGGCTATGTTTCGCAGTCATTCATATCTGTTTCTTTTTTCTTCTTGTCTGGAAACTGATTATGATAATGCCACCGCAGTATGGACCATGAAGAGTTTCGCCGCGTTCCTGAATCGCAGGGCCGCCGGAAAACCCGGAGAATGATGATGGGCCTAGGGTCAGAGGTATGTTTGATTCATCGATGAATTAAAGCGTATCAGGAAAGGATAACGATACCAGGTTACTGATTCACATTTTGGTATTTAATCACTAGATCGGTTGGGTCACTCCTGAATTTGGAGCCGGGCCGGGTTACACTCATCGCAAGCGCGCGCGGTCACTGGGATCAGGAACCGCCGCATCGAAGCCGGACTCTTTCCGCGATTCAGTGATTGTCTTGAAAAACAATAAGAGATCCGAAGTGCAACCGACTACATCTGTCTCAGCAGCGCGAAGCGCCGGGTTGAAGTCCAACTCTTTTGGCGATTCAGTCATTGTCCTGAGGAGCCATAAGAGATCGGAGGGAGAAGAGACTATGTCACAGACCGACGCCCTGCAGCCAAAAATTGTCCTGAAGAACGCTAAAAGATCACCTTCTTCCTCCTCCAACTCATCTTTCCGCGATTCTACAATTGTGCTCAAGCAGCACAAAAGATCTGCGTCGGATAAATCAAAGCCCTCTGTATCTGATTCCTCGATTGTACTCAAGGGCCAGCAACCGGGAAGCACTGCTGCTTCCAAGTCATCTATAAAAGATTCTGCAATTGTACTTAAGAGCCGCAAGAGAGCAGAAGACCAGGAAATTGATCTGTCACGAGACGAAACCGCTCAGCCAAAGATTGTGCTGAAGGACCACAATGAATCCAAGGCCGCTTCTGTTTCCACAAGATCCTTGCACGATTCGACCAGATCGCCGGAGTCCGCATCTTCGGGATCACCTGTTTCCGTGGTGGTTTAGGTTAGCCCTGTTTGACCAATGATTTACTACTGGGTACATATCTGAAAACTGGAGCTGAGAGTCTTATATTGGTTTAGCCGACGAAATAAAATAAGGCTTTAAATATCCTCTGCTCCAAAACGAAGACCTCGTCATTCGATGGAAAAATGTGTGAGACGACTTCGGATACCTTTTTCGGAACGCGCTACTTGTCTAGTTCAGAGTCGAAACACTTGTTTCTCCTTCGAGTTATTTACATCAAAGGTTTATAGCTACAGTAGAAGAACCACCTTGATAATCCAGAACCTTCAATTATGTAGAACTAATATTTTCAAGACATGCTGGTTCATTAGCCTCTTCGAACTATATTTTCCGCCAAAGCTCTCAGCAATAATCCATAATATAAATATGTAATTGACCAATCTTCTTCCAGAATATAAATATTTACGTACTCTTGAGCACCATCTATTTCCTAAGATCATACCGTTTTGAAATACACTATGAGAATACAATAATTTGAAAATCAGGTAACAGTTTCAGCTCAGAACTTCAGAATTATAATAAGAGCTGGGAAGATGCACTATGCTCCCCATGCTGCACACTTCTGAGATGGTACATGTCCAAGGCCTTCCTCTACCACCACAATATCTAAATGAATGAAAGCTCAAAAATTTGAAAATACCTCACCAAATTTGGGTAAGCTGTAATAACCTTATCATCAGAATTGGAAAAAAAATTGGATTACTGAGGTTATCTTTACCAATGAAAAAGCATTATTAATAAACTTTTGCAAATTTGCAGTGTAATATATCCATGTCAGGCTAGTAATTTTCAAATTCCTCCACTCTGATTTTGATGTTGATGAGAAAACTGTTTTATATGAGAATATTTGGTAGTGTGTTTTCAAGCTTTCTAGCTTTTCCAAATGGTGCCTAACAGTATTAATTTGTGGTCAAAAGAGGGCTTATTTATAGTTCTCCTTTTTCACCACTTTTCTGTTACTCAGATAGTTTGAACCTCAACTTAGGCCCCCTTTCAATATTGTATTTCCTTGTTCCCCACACAAAGATACCAACAACTATGACACCCATTTCTCAAAGTCAATCCTAAAAGGTTGCAAACAAATAGAAATGTATTTCTCTAATTAGATAATGCAGCTAACAAAATGTAAACGAATAAATGAGTTAATTTATTACCTAGAAGCAGGTCAAGGGTTGTATCTTGTCTATTCAGGATATTTGTCTATCTTAATGACTGTGGTCTGAGGTGTGCTTTATTGAGAATGAAAATAGGAAAGTAGAGATACTTGAGTGATAAGAGGGATTTGGTTGGGATAGATGTGAGGAGATGATGGAGAATGTTGAGTTTTCCTTGTTTTCTGTTCCTCCCAAAAATCATGTCTTTCTTTATGTTTCATAAATCAACTTGAACCAGACTAGACTGCATCACTTATACTAGTTTTTTGTTAAATAGAACTCTTAGTTCTGGTGATTGCTTTTTATATTTTCTGATTCATTTTCTGATTATTAAAAATTGATTAGTAAAAATTAATGCCTCTTATTGTTTGTGACTCATAAAGTATTTTTTCTTGACTAACTCATCTTGCCTGACTAAAAGAGATTGAGATGCCTTGTCTAGTTTTTTATTTCCAAGTACTTACTTTTTTGTCTCTCAGTTTTTATTCATTATCATTTTCTTATTCATTATTACAACCACAACTTTATCCATGTATTTAGTATTTATAAGTTAGACTTATCCAAGAAATCAATCCTCACTGGTTCTTAACCATCTTTTTCTGCTCCATCCTTGAGCCAGTCCAGTAAACTTCTTCAAAAGTTTGCTGCCCTCTCTTTTTCTCAGATTCCTTCAACCTAGAGGTCCTAAATTATAACAGAGAACAAGAATGGAATAACTGGGATTGCTTGAGAACAACAAGTATGATTAGCTCATAGTTCACCAGGAAAAAAAAGTTGGAACCTCTATGGAGGTGACTTCTCTGTATCCCTGACTTATCCCAGCTCTATCTTTTATGTATCCTTGGTGCGCACAAATGTTATCTACCTTCCTATCTTATCTGTATTATCAACATATGATCCTCATTCAGAGGAGAATCTTTATGTAGTTCTTTAAAACATTTCCCAAGATTCAAGTTTTATAGAAATTTCTGAGTCAAGGAAAGTTTGCATTCAAAACAATTTTCAATCAATGATAGATCTTTGAAAAATTCAACAAATGATTGTTTCTAAAACGTGAGTTATTGTTTGAGATTTTATGAGAAATTCATTCAACCATGTTTGATGTATATCACAGTCCTTGTGAAGCTTGACCGTATAAATCTTAAAAATAAGCTCCTCATAGTTTAAATGTGCAAACATCACCCCAAGATCTGTATCCACTACCACCACTTTCACCACATTGAAAGCTAAAATTGGAATATGAACATGAATTAAAACCCAAAGGAATAGTAAGTAGATTGATAAGGTGAAATTGAAGGTTCCAAAAATAGTCTTTGAAACATGGCTAACACAACTTCTGTTAGAATTAATTCTCATTTATATCATTTATTCCTTTTATTTCTGTGCTACATACCTATCACTCACATGTCACTTACATATCACATATTGTAGTAGCATACCTGGGCAGCAGACTCGTGGAAGGACTCTTTCTTCATCCTTCCACAACATCTCTATCTGCTGTCCCAGGTATAGTAGTTTCTTTGTTTTCTCTTTTTCTCTCATTTTCATATGTTTGTTTTATTTCTTTCTCATTAAGCTAATCAATTAATGATCCTTCCACAACATCTCTATCTGCTGTCCCAGTTACACTCAACAGGTTATGAGCTCCATCGCGCCGTAAACTCGCTAACAAAAAGGGACACTCGCAGGCCTTCTGAAGGATCCGTACGCTTTTTGTTAAAGCAGGCCGCTTTATGAATTTGCCGCCCTCGCCATTTCTCAAACCAGAATACTCATTATCCAACACCCCGCCGTTAACATTCAAATCGCTTCCATCGCAAACTGCCATGTCTTCTTCCACCGACCCCAAAGTATCCAGTCATCCAGCGCTGAAACTAAGCGGAGTCGAGCAGCTCAAACCACCGGGTTCCGACTCTAATTACCTCAATTGGAGTTGGATCCTGGAGATCCACTTTGCGGCGACCGATGTCAACTACATCATTGGCAACCCTCCTGAGGAAGCCAAACTTAGACCCACGTGGATGCGGGACAACAAAGCAGTTTGCGGAGTTATCTCCCGCACGATCCATCCGACCAACATTCGGAACGTTCGTCACTTGAAGAACGACGCAAAGGGTCTGTGGGACTCCCTTAAACGAGCGCATCAAGATTCGTCAGCTGGGAGAATGATGTACTGGCTTCGAAAACTTACTCTGTCAAAAATGGTCGATGATGATCTACCCACTCACCTGGACGAAATGGCGAAAACCTTTGAGCGTCTTAATGCTCTCATTACTGTCGATTCTCCACTGACACCGGACGACATCTATTTGACATCCATTCTCACCTCGTTACCACAGGACTACCTTTCCTGTGTATCGTCAATGATGAACGAGCCACGGGTTAGCCCAACCAGACTAATCGACGCTCTGAAGTCAGAATTTCTCCGCCGGAAAACCCGCGCGGATGACCCATCCAACCTCGAATCGGCGGCAGTTGCTAAATCCAGCCAAGGGAAGTCCAAGGCAAAGCAGTCAGGCCAACCACCCCAACATTGCACTTACTGCAATATGGATGGTCATGACCTCAACCGGTGCGGACACGTGGCCAGAATTATCAACGCCCACAAATCCACTCAACAAGGCGGCGCTTCACAACCCAGCCGCCCTCAGGGTTCAGGACAACGCCGGTCTAAATCGGGCAACACCGCCGTCGCCGGTCGAACTTCTGTCGCCGTCTTCACCGACAAGGCAGACGATGAAAACTCTGACTACTCCGGTTCGGAAATTGAGGTCACTGCTGGACAAGCCGTGGTTTCGCTGTCGTCCACAATTCATTCGGCAGCATCTGGAGACGCCAATCTCGACTCGGGATGCTCGATTTCTATGACGCCCGATCTTTCGTCCGTCTTCTCTCTCAAACACGACAACACCCCTGTTTGTCTGGCGGATCATTCCAAGGTAGAAGCAACCCACAAGGGTCTCTCCAGACTACCGATCGATCTCGACACAACCATACCCACCCTGGTGGTGCCATCACTGGCTGAGCCCCTGCTTTCCATAGCTGCCTTGTGCGACGCAGGACTCGCGGTCACCTTCAGCTCAACGTCGTGCGACATTTACTCCGCTTCACATTTCGAACCTCGTGGCCAAATTGTGGGCAAGGGGTACAGGAGGGGTAATCTATACTACCTCCCCTCTGGGCCTGTGAGCTCATCATCCTCTGTCTCCACCTCTCCAAGCTTTAAAGTTGATAAAAGCCTCTTGGGCTATCATTGGCAATTCTCCCACTTAGGACTCAAACCGCTCAAACGACTCTTGAAACTCCACTCAATTACACCAACTATTAACAACGAGATGGCAGTCCAACAATGTCACATCTGTGTACAGTCCAAGATGCATCGGAAACCTTTTTGCTCCCGTCTACCATATCGATCCGATACTCCTGGTCAGCTTATACACTCCGACGTATGCTCCTATGAGGTAGTTTCCCGCGAGGGTTACAAATATTTTTGACTTTTATAGATGATTGTTCTAAGTCCACTTCCATTTATCCTATGAAATCAAAAAGCGACACTTTTGCGTGTTTTAAAATCTTTCGAGCCTTCTTTGAAAAAGACGGCCGATTTACAATCAAAACTCTTCGCACCGATAATGGGGGGGAATACGTCTCGACTGAATTTGAGAAATACTTAACTGTATCTGGCATCACCCATGAGATGGGCCCACCTCACTCACCCGAACTCAATGGCATCGCTGAACGTACGAATAGGACAATAAGCAACACCGTTATGGCGTCCTTACTCAGCGCCCGTGTGCCCAAGTCATTTTGGGTAGATGCTATTCGACACGCATATTTTGCGCACGACTCTTTTCCTTGCCACACTTGGGCGTTGATAGACGCACGCCAAGCGCGCACGCCATTTTTTTTGGCCTACACGCCAATTTTTTTTTTGGCGTGTAGGGTCTAAACGCCAAAATAAATTGGCGTGTAGGCCCCACACGCCAAAAATGGCGTGCGGTTCCCACACGCCATTTTTTTTTTGGCGTGTGGGCCCCGCACGCCAAAGAAAATTGGCGTGTGGGACCCGCACGCCAATTATTTGGCGTGCGGGGCCCACACGCTCACGTAATCGAATGGCCCCTCCCATTCGATTACGTGAGCGGGGGGATCGATATGTGTATCCCCATACACATAATACATGTATGTATTATGTGTATGGGATATACACACCCCCCGCTCACGTAATCAAATGGCAGGGGCCATTCGATTACGTGAGCGAGCCCGAGTCTGTTTCCGGACTGGGGCTCGCTTATGGTCCTGGTTTTTTCAACCAGAACCACAACAAACCCCCGCTCTCCGACTCAATCAACCAAAGCGGTGAGTCTGAAAATCCGAAAAAAAAAAAAAAAAAAAAAAAAAAAAAATCAAAAAAATCAAAAAAATCAAAAAAAAAAAAAAAATCAAAAAAAAAAAAAAAAAAAGTCAGACAAAGAAAAAAAATCAAAAAAAATAAATCGAAAAAAACGAAAAAAAATCAAAAAATGAGAAATAAAAAATGAGGAAAAAACCCCAAAAAAACCAAAAAAAAAGGGTTTTTTTGGGTTTAATTTTGTGGAAAAGCCCACAGGCCCAGGGCTCCAAGACCCAACTGGCCCAAAGACAGGGCCCAATGGCCGTAAGAAGGGGCCCGCCTCTGCCCATCACCTCCCGTGGGCCCACAGGCCCACTTTGATGCTCCAAAGGGGCAATAAAACATTCAAAGGGGCCATTCAAACCCCCCAGGCAGCTCAAAGGGCCCCGTATAAGCCCCAGACGCACACCATCCCCCCCAAAAGTGGCCCATCTCAAACACATCTCTTCCTATTTCCATTTTTTTTCACCGTAAATATAGTAACACGTGCTGACAAACTCTCCCATTCAAATGCAAACAGATTCCGCACAAATCACCAAATCAGCAGCAAAAGATGTCACACACCGGTGATTACAACTCCGCAACCAATCAGCCTCCACGCCCATACGGATTCTATGAGGTTGACCCCAACCATCACCCGCACGCCCCACTTGGCAACATGTATCAAAATCAAACCTCTGCGTATGGAAATCCACACGTGCTTGGCCAACCTGCAGCTCCAATCAATCAATCAGGCCACCTAGCAACTAACTATGGCTACCCAAGCAACCAATATGGCCAAGCCCCCCAGCCCCTTACTGTCCCCTCAGCCCACCCAGCCACCTACAGCTTCAATGACAACAACTACAGACTGGCAATCCAGCCAAACCCTGGGCCCCCAGCCCACCCAGTAGCGCAGCCTGTGTTCCGCCCATATGAGGTACAATTGCCTCAATTCACCCACTATCACAATCAACCTCCAGCCTCTACCTATCAGCTTGATCCAGCCCAACCATCCTATCTGGCTCAGCCAGCCCTCTACGCACCACCTCATATAACTCAAGCCCCACCATCCCATCCGTTTCCGCAATCCCATCAAGCACCACAAATCTCAAACCACTGGCAGCCGGGACCCCAACCATTGTCCCACCCGGCCAACCCATTCACTCTTGGACCCACTCACTTCCAAGGCCTGCCAACCTCACACAATTTCCCCGTTGGCCAACCATCAGTGCCCGCTCCGCCGCAGACAAATCAAGTCCCTTCCATACCCGTCATGCAAGATATGCAGCCATCTATGGGGGAAATAACCTCCTCTGCGCCATTTAGCCCTCAAATTTGGCCACCTGCACAACCAAGTCCTCAACAGTTTCCCCAAGGAACTTTCAGCCCTCAAGACCCTCAAAATGTGGCTGAAGGTGAGTCTTCAAATACTTCTCCACTTTGTTTTCATATTAACAAGAACTAATGTTTACCTACTCAATCTCCCAGTCAAATACCCAAGGGCCATGGCTACATCTCCCGGCGGATATCAACCTGCATCACCCAGCCCTCAAGTATTTCCCCGAGCAAATTTCAGCCCTCAAGTCCCTCAAACTGTGGCTGAAGGTGAGTCTTCAAATACTTCTCCACTTTGTTTTCATCTTACCAAGAACTAATGTTTACCTGCACAATCTCCCAGTAAAATACCCAAGCGTCATGCCTACATCTCCCGGCAGGTATCACCCTGCACCACCCAGCCCTCAACCGTTTCCCCCTGCAACTTTCAGCCCTCAAGTCCCTCAAACTGTGGCTGAAGGTGAGTCTTCAAATATTTCTCCACCTTGTTTTCATCTTACCAAGACCTAATGTTTACCAAGTCAATCTTCCAGTATACCCGCTCAATCCTTTAGGACGTTCACCGCTGGCCCCCGCAATGTTACCCGCTGCCAATCAACCGCATAAAGTGTTGATGAAATCTGAAGATGTACAATCTTATGATTATTCAGTTGGCAGTAAGTTCTTCTAGTTTCTTAATTCGCCCACTTGAGGCAGACTGGCTGAACTGCTTGTGTTTCCAGATGCAATGGATGCACCACCCGAATTCCTTTTCACATGTGTCACTGATCTCAAACACTTTGTCACCACATGGGCCCACGAGCATGGTTACGCTCTGAAAGTTTGTGCTTCCAAGAGGGACAAGAACATCTACTTTGCATGCAGAGTTGCCGGGGAAGACCAAACCTCAGTTGATGCTATCCGTTTCGAGAATCTAGGAATAAGCGACTGGGGTGCTGCTTCAAAATATCCGGCCACAAACCGACTTCAGTAAAACTCAAGGATGCACCATGGGAACTCCGATGCCGAAAGACGATTGAGCACAATCATGGTCCAATCGATCTGGAACATGTAGTCATCCACAAGAAGCTCTCTGTCGAAGGCCAAACTGAGGTTGCTCGCTTATCGTCTCTAGGAATGCAACCCCAGGCAATCGCTAGACTCCTTACTAGCAGTGAGGGAAGGTTTGTAACCAACAGGACGATATACAACACAAAGCAGGCACTGAGGGCGGAGAAGAGGGCTGGCAACACCCCCAATCGAGTACCTCCTACGTTGCCTCAACGAATCCAATTGGACACACGAGGACGTTTACGATACGGACGGCAAGCTCCTTTACTTGTGGTTTGCGCACCCAGGATCGTTGCTTCTTGCTCGCAGGTTCCACCATGTGGTCAACATTGACTGCACTTACAAGACGAACCTGAACAACTACCCCCTGCTGCATGTGGTTGGCCAAACTGCAACCAATCACAGTTTTTCGATTGGTTTTTGTTTGATGCGAAACGAGAAGAATGAGGCCTACTCATGGGCTCTTGATAAGTTGAAGTGGGTGGTATATTTGACTAATCACCTATTCTCATCATAAACTGACTGTACTCCGGTGCCTGTGTGATACCCATAGATCTATATGGGACGCTGACCACGCGCCAAAGGTCTTTGTGACAGACAGGGAATCAGCACTGCGTAATGCTATCTCAAAGCACTTTCCAAATGCAACCGCGAACTTGTGCATGTGGCACATCAATTGGAACATTGTGACAAACTGCAAGCAAGCCTTTGCTGGCGATGGCGAAGAATGGGCCAAATTCATGAGGCTCTGGCATGAGGTCGCACATGCCCCCAATGAGGACACCTGCAACTCAAAGTGGGCTCAACTGACACGGTACCTAGTCACTCGAACTAACGTCTACGAATACCTGTACAAGAACGTCTGGAGCGAGCGACAGAAGTTCATGAATGCGTGGGCTGGAATGACACCCCATCTAGGAAATCTGACTTCGTCATGATGTGAATCTGCCCACAGCTGGCTGAAAACCTATGTGACGTCGGCTAGGTGCGACTTTGCAACACTTTTCATTACAATTGCTGCAGCAGTGGACCGACAACTTGACACAGCCCACACGAACCTGGCACACGAGTTACAGAAGGGATTAACCGGACTACCAAATGCCTTCAAGTCCCTCAGCTGCAAAATCTCCTGTCATGCGCTCAAGTTGGCCTTGTCTCAGTACAACAAGTTCATCAAGATGAAGAAAACCAAGCCTGGGGATCCCAGCCTTCAATGCAAAGGTAATTTCCAGGCTGGCTTGGGCATTCCGTGTTCGCACACTATTGAATGTTTGGTCCAGGGGAAGGGAGATGTGGAGCCTTCTGATTTCCATGTCCAGTGGCATCTGGCCTATAACCCTGATGGTCCAGTGAGTCCTCCTGATGTATGACTTGTTCATGTCCCTCCTAGCTAATCTTCATCTATGTTCATTGCAGGCTCTTGATGAACCACTGTACGACTTTGACAACGATTTTGAGGATCTCAAGCAGGAGATCTTGGCGTCCCACCACCCCTCGGCGTTAGAAGCAACAATGAAAAAAATTACGAAGGGTCCATGCAAACACACACGTGGTCCCGCTTGCAGAGCCTGATCCTATCCGAGTGAAACACAAACTGGAAAGGCCGTGGAAGAAGAGAAAGGGTAGTGGGCGAGTTCAAAAGCGCGATGACACCATGCAGAAATTGTGGAAGCGCAAATCCAAAAGGCGCAGGCAAGGAAAGCAAGACAGAAGGCCGGTGTATCAAAAGGAAAAGGGGGTAAGAAACAGTCCAAGCGCGCGCAGGCTCCATTGGACACCTCAGCTTCTTCCTCTGGGGACCTGGATGAGCTACCCAGTGTGGAGACACTCATGCGTAAGCAACTTTATTGCATGTCTTTTTAAGAGGCTGATAACTGATGGACTTACTAAGCAGTCAAGAGAACTCACCCCCCACGAATTGGCAGCCTCACTATTGGGAAACGGAATCGGGGGTCTTCCAGTTCAGGAACATCACGGCGCAAGGACACGTGGCAGCCCAAGTATGGTAGTATGGATGGTGTAACAGATGAAGATTCTGATTCTGCAGATGCAGTTTCAGATGAAGATTCTGATGCCCCAGATGGGGAATCAGATGAAGAATCTGATGCCCCACATGGGGCATCAGAAGAAGAATCTGATGCCACAGATGGGGAATCAGTTGCAGAATCTGACGCACAAGGTGGGCAATCAGATGAAGAAACTGATCCCCCAGTGGATTCCTCCTCATCTATTGAGATGCAGGATGAGGAAAAAGCTGCTGTCACCTCCAGAAGCCTCAAGAAAAGCCTCAAGCTCTCATGATCAGTTTCCGGGTGAGGCCAGGCTACATTCACCCCCAACAGCCAAGGTAAGTACTATAACTTTGACATTAGATTATCAGGGTCTGATTCCATTGTATGTTTCATAGGACCGGCATGTAGATGCTGAGGTTGCACCCAAGGCTGGCCGAACAAGACAGGGGAATACCAACCCTGATGTTGCAGTGAGTGACTCAAGCTTGACACGGACAAGGAGGAATGCACTGACCCTAACTGATAACCGACTTCTCATCATTCTTGTCAGGCGGAGCTTCCACCATGGATCTTAAAATACCTGCATTCCACTTATAACCCTGCAGGTGATGGGAACTGTGGTTATGCATGTGTGGCACATGCATTGGCAGCAGATAGACCAGAGGGTCCCCACGCTAAGGCCAATGGGTGGTACCAAGTGCGAAAGGATGTGTTAGAAGAGATGGAAAAGAACAAGGCACATTGGACAAGATACCTTGGGGGGCCTTCAGAATTCGACCGCGCTTACGGACGTGTTCAGGTGACTGACCCACGTGGATCAGTCCCCATGAACAAATGGATGAGCAAGTTGGATGTGGGACCGATTCTGGCCAATGCGTATAACCGGCCATTTGTCTTCCTCAGCAGAACGGGCGGGAGCACCACATATATTCCCGCCACTGTTCCCCCGGACCCTAAACCGCTGCCAGCCCTCTTCTTATCATTTTTCAATGATAATCATTGGATACGTGTGATAGTCAAGCGGACCCCCACAATTCCCTTTCCTCTCCCTAAAGTCTCCCGGTTATTTCACAAGAGCCCAGCAGCTGCTTGGCTAGACTGTGTTTCCCCTTCCACTACTCTTCACTCTTTGTTACCTAAATGATTAAAGGTACCAAGTTACTGCAAGTAACACTAATTATGATTATCCTTATTAATGTTTACCATTCTTATTATTCTTTAATATTATTCCTTTAAGATCTCTAGTGAATATTATTAGTATTATTAATTCATCATTATGACTTTAAGAAGTGATAACATAGTATTATTAAACTACAATCTTTACAATAAATAATATACTTAATTTAAAGGGCATTAATAAAAAACCCCGGTTTTTCCGCGTTTACACCTGGGTTTCTGCGCAGCTGCGGCTGCGCAGTGCACCCGGTTTTCCGCATTTACACCCGGTTTTTTTTAATTTTTAAATTTTAAGCAAATAGCATGTGGAGGGCGGCATTTGATGCGCGTGACCTCCCCAATCATCCTCATTAAATATTTTATTTAAAACAAATAAAATAAACAATTAAAACAAGGAAAATAAACAAAACAAAATAAAAATATGGAGGGCAGCATTTTAAATAAGTAAAATAAACAAAAGTAAATAATATAAAATTAAACAAATAAGAATGAATGAAATGAATAAAATTAATCAATTAATTAAAAGAAGAGACATAATTGCAAGTTAATGATTTATGAATAACGCAACTTCCCCAATTATCCTCATTCAATATTTTTTTTAAAACAAATAAAATAAATAAGTAAAACAAGTAAAATAAACAAAACAAAAGTAAATTAAATTAAACAAAATAAATGGAATAAATGAAATGAATAAAAGAAATCCTGGAAATCAAGCTGTGAGGATTTTTTATGAAAAAAACCGAGTGGATTGGCCAAAAAAAATAGAAGCCATAGTTTTTTTGCAAAAAGAAAAATTACTATAAAATTCTACACCCCTGTAAGTATAATAAATAAATTTAAAATCTCCAAAAACAATGCAAATCCGCCCGCAAAAAATTAAATAAAAAAAACCGGGTGTAAATGCGGAAAACCGGGTGTACTGCGCAGCAATTTGGACGTCGCCGCTGCGTAAAACCGGGTGTAAATGTGGAAAAACCGGGTTTTTTTATTAATGCCCAATTTAAATATACTTAAATTAATAATACCTTGATTAACTAACACATGAATAATTCAGGCTACTCTGTGATAATAAATAATAGAGTGATAATATAGTATGATTAAACTACAATCAATCTTTACAATAAATGATATACTTAAATTAATAATACGTTGATTAACTAACACATGAATAATTCAGGTTACTCTATGATAATAAATAATACTCATAAGATGTGACAATAACAAATGACACATACACATTGATAAGTTAATATTTTATTAATAGTAATAAAAGGGCCTTTAATACAATAAGGGCATTAATCAAAAAACCCAGTTTTTCCGCATTTACACCCACTTTTCTGCACAGCTGCGGCTGCGCAGTGCACCCGGTTTTCCGCATTTACACCGGGTTTTTTGTATTGTTAATTTTTAAGCAAATAGCACGTGGAGCGCGGCATTTGATGCGCGTGACCTCCCCAATCATCCTCATTTGATATTTTATTTAAAACAAATAAAATAAACAATCAAAACAAGGAATATAAACAAAACAAAACAAAACAAAACAAAAATATGGAGGGCGGTGTGAGAACTCCTTTTGGGACGGGGGTAGTTCTGTGAGGGGGAAATAACAGTTATAGTATTTCAGGTATGTATGAATTTATTACAACTGTTAAGGGTGGTTTGAAAGACCTGCCCCTCTATTTACTACAAGAGTTAACACAACAATTTTATTTATTGTTGTGGCTGATAACTTTCTTTTTGTTTTCTTTAAGAGAACTATTTATGTAGTAATCTCTTATCAGACAAAGATCTAATTTCAACTTACAAATAATCAGCAATGGGCTTGATGAAGGGATCAGGGAAGTAGATAGTGGATGGATTGTTACAGAAAGTTTGACAAATGGAATACAAGCCTTTGGAATTGATGAGGAACAGTATTTATATGTTTTTAGTGTTTATTTTGTTTTTATGTTTAGATGCAGTCAGAGAGAATGAGTAGATGGATGTTTTGGTATAATGTGAACTATTCAATGTGTTGTACCCTCTTCCTTAACCTTTAGTTAAAAGAGCACAATATTTCTTTTTTTTGTTATATATTTCTGTTGTGTATTTTTAAACTGGCATGAAAGATGTTGTTGTGGGTCACCTGATTAAGATCACACTATTTTATATGGATGAGTAATTTTATTTAGTTTGCTTGCTGGATGATGGGGAGTGGGATCCTCTGGGATGTGGCTGGGATGCTACTGGCATCCTTTTCTTTCTGGGAGGGAACAACCTCCCCTTTATATAGTAAAATGTGAGGGATTTTTGCTGGTGGGATGTCTGATTGAGGTATTTATGCTGGTGGGGTCTCTTCTTCTACGCTGCCTTCATGCATGGAGTGCATAAAGTGAGCTATTTCTGCTGGTGAGGTTATGTACTTAGACTGTGCCACAGATCATGTGCTGTGCCCTGTGACCTAAAGTGAGCTATTTCTGCTGGTGAGGTTATGTACTTAGACTGTGCCACAGATCATGTGCTGCGCCTTGTGACCTAAAGTGAGCTATTTCTGCTGGTGAGAGTATGTACTTAGACTGTGCCACGGATCATGTGCTGCGTCATGTGACCTAACACTAAACTATATACTACTTCTATATATATACTATGTACTTATTATTCACTATAATTCTTTTTAACTGTATAACTTTTGATTTAGCCGTGCAAAACCCTAACATAAATGGGTGACTTATAGATTAAATTTACCCTAGATTTCAATTATGCATTTATATTGCTACTATTTTAGCTT
This sequence comes from Puccinia hordei, assembly GCA_007896445.1. NCBI lineage: Eukaryota > Fungi > Basidiomycota > Pucciniomycetes > Pucciniales > Pucciniaceae > Puccinia > Puccinia hordei. The sequence goes on along the minus strand of RDRW01000249.1, from coordinate 117,002 downwards.
CTGAAAGATAATGAAAGAATATAATCCTGCCTGATACTTGAAACAGGGTTTGGAATACCACATCCTCCCCCAACTTAATGCTGTCCACAGCATTCCTGTTTCAAGGATCACCATCTAGAATAGGTTGATTTATCCAACTATTCTTAATTTAATCCCTTGTTTCCCACAATATTTCATACTCCTAGACATGCTTAACTTAGATTTCTCTTTCCCCTCCTGAATTCTGCTTCTTGCCTTGATTTGTAACTAGTGACTCTAAACTTCTTCACTCAAAAATAATAGCTAAACTAATAGCTCTAAATCTCCAATAATCCTATCTCCCTCTAAAATCTCCAATAATCCTATCTCCCTTATAAATATCTCTAATAATCCTATCTCCCTTATAAATATCTCTAATAATCCTATCTCCCTTATAAATATCTCTAAAATTTTTCAGTTTGTTTAGTACACTGTCATGAATCTTGCCTCTGCTTCTCTTCCTTGGTAAATAAAGCTGATCTTTTGCTCTGTATGTTTGAAGTGACATACTGTTTTCTGTATCTGTGATAAACTGAACAATAGAAAGTTCCTCTTCCATGTCCTGTCTGGGTTCATGTAAACGTGTAAAGAGAGATAATGTGGAAACTTGTCCTCTGTTCCTCTGGTTGCTAGGATTTGAATTTGATCTGATCTGTTAACTATTGTTACTATCACTACTAATTTATTTGACTCCTGAGGATCTTACTGTGGGTATACCACATCCTCCCCCAACTTAATGCTGTCCACAGCATTCCATATCAATGATCTTTCTAAATCCTTCTTCCCAGCCCTTGTTTCCCGCAAGGCTTTATTTTATTTTATCGGAGTTTGCTAATTCTATGTTTTCTTGATCTCTTTACAAGTGAAATTGTTCAACTTTCCTGCTTCTACTTCAAAGTGACTCCAAATACTGGACCTCCATTATCTGACTGATTTCCTTCTGCTTATACCAAATTATAGTATACGTATGTCCTAGATAACCTTTCCCCCCTTTGTCCACGTCCAAATCCCAGGATACTAATGCACACTCTTTCATTCTCTTTCATGGTGATTGCTCCAAAAGAAAAGGCCCATGGTTGATGCTTCTGAAGGACCTCTAACCAAAAAAAACACTAATAAACTCCCTAATTTCCTATTAAGTTTCCCCCTTTTGTCCTTCACATCATTTCTCCTTTTAAGGCCTAACTATACTTCTGTTTGAATTAAACAAAGTGATCTCATTTCATCCTTCTTCAGCTTCCTGTTTTGTGTCCCTCTCTGTTCCCGCATACTTCATTGTGTCCAGAAATCTTCCAATAGTCCCCATAAAATCTCCAAGTTCTACCCTCTTTGTTTATTATTCCCCTGTTTCTTCCAGCTTTCCATGGAATTATTTTCATTATTGATCCTCCAGGAATATTGATGTAACTGATTGTCCGAAATATTGATTGGCAGCGCCGCTGGACCACAGTAGTGTAATTGATTACTTCTCTTGAAGTTGCAGTTTATGGTCACACAGGACATCAAAGTTCCTCTATTGTAATTATCTTCTTTATTTTCATTATACACATTTATATATATATGATTTTCCCTTAATAATGTGGGATAACAGTGGTAAAGCATTGAAGTCTCTTTTCTTCTTCTTCTTCTTTTTATTATTATTATTTAACTTTAAGAGGCTGGTTTGCAGTTTTTGGTCATGCAGGACCAATCAGCTTTGCACAACTATTGCCATATAAAATTTTCACCACACGCGCCATAAAAACTCAGGTTTTGTTAAGGTAAGTAAACCTCAAATGTTATGTATATTTTAATCCCAAAATGGCTAGTTGTCCAAAGTATCTTCAAGATAATTCCAGTCCAGGTGTTTTCCAATAATTCTTCCCTCAAAACTTGTGCTGAAATTCATCTTCAATCCCTTTTTATCATGTTAGATTGTTCCATCAGTAATGTGGGCATTCCAAGAAAAAATGAATTTTCATTTGTATTCCTTCTATCTTTTTTTATTTTTATTTATTTATTTTATTTATTTTTTTTATTTTTCAATTTTTTTTTTATTTGCGGCCGCCATTTCTAGCAAGGTTGCGCAGTGCGCAATGATGAGAGGGCTCCCTTGGCACTCTCTTTTCTGCCTGGTTTGAGCCGCGCGGGGGCCTAGTTGCTTCCAAAGTTGAGGCCTAGCCTCCCGGGTTCGGGTTTGGCCTTCGGTCCGGGCCCTTTGCTTGGAGTCGGGCCTAGTTCGTTCAGCCCAGGTGAGTCTCAGCCGGTACTGGAATACAGTATGATCGACCCCCCTTTGGCCAAAAACATTCGTCTCAATACAACCCCGCCGATTGCGATCTCGCCTCGCTATCTCCGATTTCAATCTTGCCTCGCTGGATGGTCTCGGTCCCTGCACCAAGTAAGTAATCTCCGATTCTTTCCTTTGTTTCTACATATTCATATTCGAGCTGATTCTGATTTTTTTTTTTATTGATTTCTGTGCACAGGCCTCGATTGCCAGGAAAGAAACAATCGAGATTTGGAAAGAAGTCACCCAATCGAATACAGGTTGATCAGGCGGTGCTTCTGTTTGGCTTCATTGCCTTGAAAAGAAGCTTCGATATTCGATACAGGTTAGGCTATGCGGTCCTCGTCCGACTATTCCGTCAGTTATTTTGTCACATGATCTTCTCTATTTGTGTTTGGAGGCAGTGCTAATAAAAAAAGCACCCCAAAAACTTTACTCCGCTTATCGATTGGAGTTATTGTTGTCAACGAGGCAGTCTGGCCAGGGTATAAAAGGAAGGGTCTTCTTCATCTCTTCGCTCCTTTTTCCCCCATCCACCATTTCATTTGTCCTCTTCGCTGCGAGTCAAAAAAAGTTGCTCTCCTGTCATCGTTCTATAAACATTACGATGGTGCTAGTCCAACTGATAGGGTTGAGGTCCTGTCATCTCCCCTTTTGTCTCTTGTATCATCATCCACGTCCAACCCCTTCGCCATCCAATTCAAATCCTTTCCCCCTGTAATATCGTTCTAACTAGTATACCCCAAAAAAAAATGTAGTACTTCATGTTCATGTTCTCTTTTTTTTTTTTTGTACTATATACATACATACATAATGTATGTATAATCAGAGGAATCTTCCTCTTATTCTTTTATCAATAAAAGCTGAAATAAATATGGAACTCGAAGCCTTACACATGATTGCTAGTGTTATTATTATTATTTATTTATTTAAATATATATATATATATATAGATAGATATATATATATATATTTGCAACAAAAAACCAATAAAATAAAAAAATATACATTTTAAATACCATAAGAATTGAGCTGAGTGGGTTATATTTTTTATGCTGAAATCCTACTGTAGTTTGAACTACAGTAAAATTTCTCAAATTTCTTGGGAGATTTGCAAATATTTTTCTTATACCATGATTTTCCCCCTCCCCAATAAAGATTTTGCCTTATATTCTGACTCACAAAGCCATACCTAGATGGCCAATAACCTTCCTTTAAGAAAGACTTTTCCCCAACATAACTTAGTAATTGGATAAAGTCCAAAGAGTCTGTAAGACCACCTGGCAGTTCCATAAGCCAGTCTTGCCCTTTTCTGATCCTCTTTGGCCGGGTAGTTTCATCAAAAACAATCCTGAACCTATAAGGAAGGCTGGCTAGCTCCCAATAAAACTTTTCTTGATAATGGTCCTCATTTCTATAAACAGGTTCTGCGCCCCAGGCTGCCTCTACCTCTGCTCCCTGGATACCAATTCTTGTTTGTTCTTCATTATTAATCTGCATGGAGCCCAATTCTTCTGCCCAATTAACTTTCTCTGTAAGCTGCACATTCCAAGGGTATTCTATTGATACCTCTGTGGTTGGTTCACTTTCCTTCTCCCTTGATTCTGAGGATGCTGATACTGATATTTCTTCCTGTAGTATCTCTTCTCTCTCCTTACAAAGGTGCAAATTTTCTAACCTTTCCATATCTTCCCACTGAAATTCAGGAACATTCTCATTCCTTTCAGAATAGGAAAGTTGATCAAGCAGCTCCCAATCCATTATTTGAAAAGAGCAGCTTTGTCTGAACGCAGGTGGTTCCTTATGCCACCCAGGGGTGTTTGGTAAACATATTGGAATACATAGTCTTTTCCCGTCTGTATCTTCAAAACTCAGGATTTCCCCTTTTTTATTGGATAATTCTAGCCTTATGTTGTGGTCTGCTAGGAAAGGTCTGCCTAAAACTGTATGTACTGATCCTTTTACTATAAAGAAATTTGCCAGATTTTTATATCCTGGAAATACACTAATTTCTACATTTTCTGCAATCCCTATTATAGGCGTGAAGTGCCCTCCAATCCCTTTGAGTCTCATAAAAATCTCTGTAGTTACCAACCCCAATTGGCTAGCTAACTCTTCAGGAATTATGTTCATCTCTGCTCCTGTGTCTACCAATGTACGTATTTTCCTGTTGGCTAAGGTCATATCCACCATACCCACTGGACATGCATAAGTGAGGCCAATTTTCTCTTCCTCTATATCTTCTTCACATACTCCTTGTTTAAATTTGCCAATACTGATGCTTTTGTCCATAAAGTCCTCATCTGCATAGGAATTTTGTAGATTTTTAAGAAACTGGGGTGCCATCTTGACAATTTCTTCCAATGTGAGTGTATAAGTTTGTTTGTAGAACTTCCTCCTCACTGATTCTGGTACTTGAGTTGACGGGGCTTCTAATGTTCTATTTTGTTCTGATATAATCTTTTTCTTAAATGGATTTATCTTTGGTTCCTTTTCCTTCAGGGGTATACTGACTTCCTCCTCTGATTCAGCTTCTTCAATCCATGCTCCTGGATAGCTTTTTCTTCTTACTGGTTTAATTGCTTCTTGGTTTGCTGGAGGCTCCTGTGACTGGCTTCCACCCACATTTTTATCTTGGATCCTTTGAGATTTCCTTATCCCAAAGCCAATATTATTCTGTAAGGAATCCTCTAAATCATGTGTCTGAGGTGGAACCCATGATCCCCACTCTTCAATCTCTGCTATTGCTGACGTTGAATCCTTTGTTTGTTGATTTACTTCCTTAGCTTTCTCCTCCTCTTTAGCCTCTTCTTGTGCAAATTTTTGTACCATTTCTCTTATAGATGCATCTTCCCGCAACACTACTGGCAGGCGGTTTGGATAATAATACACACCTTGGATCCGCAGCACTCTCCTATTTGAAAGTCCTGTTGTAAATTTTCACAGTTTGTTACCATGTGCTTACCTTTGCAATAATAACACTCAGGAGGGGAATATCTTGGCCTATTTTCTAAAAATCCTGGAGATGGGGGTCTGTTAAAATGAGGAGGGATCCCTTTCTTCTGACTTTCCACCATTGTGGTCAAATGTTTGACTTGCTCTTCCAAAGAAGCTTGGGCAGATACCTCCTTAGGGTCTTGTAACTTCACGTTCTTCTTAGGAGTTTCTGACTTGACAGTTTCTTCATCCTCAAAATCCAAAAGATCCAAAGCCAATTCTGTATATTCTTTCAAAGTTGGTAAGTCTGGAACAATTGGTCTCCCATCTTTGGTCTTCTTAAGTTTCTTTTTATGTGACAGTTCCCTCAGGACCTCATTTTTCAACTCCTTGGACAATGTCTTCCACAAGGGCTCCCCATTGTTTTCATTAATATTTGGGTATTCCATGCGTAAAAAATAGTCCAGCATTTCTTCATATTCCCCAATGAATTTCCGGTATTCCTGTTTGGTGTGGATTCCTCCTGAATCTTGGATTCTTTTGATAAGTTGAGGTATGGACTCTTCCTTGAATCTCCTATGTGGTGTAGCTCTTCCCCATTTCCTAATTAAATCTCTTTTTAGAACTTCCCAATCACTAGTCTCATGTCCCTCCATTAGTTCAATGGCTTTGCTTATTTTTTGGTTGGGAATGATGAAAGGTAACTGTCTTGCTAAATCTCTACTACCACAATCTTGAATGGATGCCATTTTTTCAATTCTTTTAATGAAGTCTTCTACTTCTGTTCCATCAAAATTTAGATTTGTTTTCTTTGTTTCCAGATATCCCCGCAAGGTTCCTTCTTCTGGCAATGTGATAATCCTACTCTTCTCAAACTGGGAATCTGCGGGACTGTTGGATGGTGTTTCTTGAGGAGTTCCTCTAGGAATAAAGGCTGGCCTCATCCTGGATCTGTTAATGCTGTAAGCTGCTGAATTTTCATATCCTGTTTGTGGATTAGGTGTCTCTGGGAATTCTTTTCCTGTGAACTGGGGGAATGGTGTTGACGTGGCAAAACTTGTTTGTTGTACATGTGTCCGGCTTACTTCAGGATAAGACCCTGTGGCTAGGAATTTTGATTGTACTTGTGGAGTCTCTGGAATGGGAATTTGCTGGGGTTCAGTACTCTTGCCTTTTCCTGCTATCATTTGAATCATTTCCTCCATTTTTCTAATCTTCTCCTCCATTTCATGCCTTTCTTTTTCCATTTGTTCTTCCATAAAGGTTATCCTTGATTTTTGCTCTTCATATTCTTGAAATCCTATTGTTACTGACTGTTCCTGCATCCCTGGATCTGCCATAGTGTCTTCCTTGTACCTAGTTCCAAACCAATTGTTGAATAACTTGATAAGTGCTTCCTTTTCTCTTTGAATGTGCTTTGCTGAATGTCTTGACTTTGAAGTGTGATCTTGATGAAGGTTTTCGGCCACTGTTGGGACACCAGATGTGAGAACTCCTTTTGGGACGGGGGTAGTTCTGTGAGGGGGAAATAACAGTTATAGTATTTCAGGTATGTATGAATTTATTACAACTGTTAAGGGTGGTTTGAAAGACCTGCCCCTCTATTTACTACAAGAGTTAACACAACAATTTTATTTATTGTTGTGGCTGATAACTTTCTTTTTGTTTTCTTTAAGAGAACTATTTATGTAGTAATCTCTTATCAGACAAAGATCTAATTTCAACTTACAAATAATCAGCAATGGGCTTGATGAAGGGATCAGGGAAGTAGATAGTGGATGGATTGTTACAGAAAGTTTGACATTTGGAATTGATGAGGAACAGTATTTATATGTTTTTAGTGTTTATTTTGTTTTTATGTTTAGATGCAGTCAGAGAGAATGAGTAGATGGATGTTTTGGTATAATGTGAACTATTCAATGTGTTGTACCCTCTTCCTTAACCTTTAGTTAAAAGAGCACAATATTTCTTTTTTTTGTTATATATTTCTGTTGTGTATTTTTAAACTGGCATGAAAGATGTTGTTGTGGGTCACCTGATTAAGATCACACTATTTTATATGGATGAGTAATTTTATTTAGTTTGCTTGCTGGATGATGGGGAGTGGGATCCTCTGGGATGTGGCTGGGATGCTACTGGCATCCTTTTCTTTCTGGGAGGGAACAACCTCCCCTTTATATAGTAAAATGTGAGGGATTTTTGCTGGTGGGATGTCTGATTGAGGTATTTATGCTGGTGGGGTCTCTTCTTCTACGCTGCCTTCATGCATGGAGTGCATAAAGTGAGCTATTTCTGCTGGTGAGGTTATGTACTTAGACTGTGCCACAGATCATGTGCTGTGCCCTGTGACCTAAAGTGAGCTATTTCTGCTGGTGAGGTTATGTACTTAGACTGTGCCACAGATCATGTGCTGCGCCTTGTGACCTAAAGTGAGCTATTTCTGCTGGTGAGAGTATGTACTTAGACTGTGCCACGGATCATGTGCTGCGTCATGTGACCTAACACTAAACTATATACTACTTCTATATATATACTATGTACTTATTATTCACTATAATTCTTTTTAACTGTATAACTTTTGATTTAGCCGTGCAAAACCCTAACATAAATGGGTGACTTATAGATTAAATTTACCCTAGATTTCAATTATGCATTTATATTGCTACTATTTTAGCTTCTGAAAGATAATGAAAGAATATAATCCTGCCTGATACTTGAAACAGGGTTTGGAATACCACAGCGGCATTTTAAATAAGTAAAACCAGTAAACATTATTTATTTATCAAAATTTTAAATTTATTTATTATACTTAAAGGGGTGTAGCACTTTGTGGTAATTTTTAATTTGCAAAAAAACTGTGTCTTCTACTTGTTTTGGCCAATCCACCCGGTTTTTTTTAATTTAATTTTTTGCGGGCGGATTTCCATTATTTTTCAAAGTTTTAAATTTATTTCTCATACTTACAGGGGTTTAGACTTTCATGGTAATTTCTATTTGCTCAAAAACCATGGTTTTTTTTTTTTTTGGCCAATCCCGCCGGTTTTTCATAAAAAATCCTGACAGCTTAATTTCCAGGATTTCTCAACATTTTCACATTTTTTAAACTTTTTCTAAGCACTTTAAGGGGTGTAGAATTTAATGTGAATAACAGTTTTTTTTTTTTAAACCACTGGTTGGATTTTGATGATTTTTGGACTCAATTTATTTCCAAACACCTTCACATCAAACACCTTCACATCTGTCTTTCAAGAGTCAAGCTATTCAGGGAGTTTTTAAATGGATTCATACACTTTAGAGGGTGAAGAATTCATTGGAAACAAATACTGATTATAAAATTGACTTCTTATCAGATTTCATGACAAAGAAATGGAAATACAATTATACACAGAGGTATGGTACATTGCATGATGCTTTGGAGTGTTACATGTTGTTTATTAAATAACCAACAACCGGGTGTAAATGCGGAAAACTGGGTGTAAATGCGGAAAAACTGGGTTTTTTTATTAATGCCCTAGAATAAATGAAATGAATAAAATAAATAAATAAAATACAAAGGAAGAGACATAATTGCAAGTTAATAATTTATTAGCACACAAATAATACGTATAAGAAAGAGAAAATGTTATCAACACTACTGATAACAGCTAGAAAATGCTTACAAATGGTGAATATATGCCTGAATTACATTCCTGAACTGATATGTAATGGGCAAAAAAAAATAGAAGACATTGTTTTTTTGGGAAATAAAAATAACCATAAATTTCTACACCCCTGGAAGTATATTAAACATTTGTCAAATGTTGAAAAAAATTCAAAATCCGCCCGCAAAAAAAAAATCAAAAAAAGGGTTTAAAAGCGGAAAACTGGGTGTGCTGCGCAGCAAATTTGAGGTTGCCGCTGCGTAAAACTGTGTGTAAACGCGGAAAAACCGGGTTTGTTCCTTAATGCCCTATAATAATTATGATACCACTAAGGAATCCCAATAGCCCAATTCTGGATAATCTATAGTTTAATGCTGATATATCATCAAGAATTGGCCACAACCTACCTTCAATAAGGTAGAAACCACAAACCCACATGAGTACTCCTTGGATGCCTATTAATAATACTCTGTTTGGGTTATATTGCAAAAAACACTTAAGTCTGATGTTTCATTCAAGTGGATGAGCAAGACAGTGGTGGAAATTACAACTCAAGGACATGTGAATGAGAAATAAAAGGGAAACCAAAAAAAAAACAACCCCCGGTACATATATCAGAAGTGGTAGTTGGCTACAGCTATTTCTATATCTTGGGAAAACAAAATTTGGAGGTTTTGAATAGAAAAACATTTGTGAAACTCTTCATGGGTTTTTTTCCAATCAACCATTGGCAAACCATCATGACCAATCCGGTTAAATCCCATGGAGCACAAAAAGTTGAGAAAGTATAATCGGAGGTTATCCAAAGTCCCGTGAGGCATCACTGAAGTATTACCACTATCAACCTTATGTTTCAGAACATTGGCGCCAAATTCCAATAAGGCCGAAGCATTTGAAGTAGTCGGACGTTCGGACCCGTATTTGTTAGTGACAAAGGCGGTTGTTGGACCAAAAACCAGGAGACCAGCAAGCATCCGCATTTGCTCCCGCGTGTTTAATGTTGAACACTCATCAAGCTTTTTATACTTTGGTCTTGTTGGTGCCTGGAGACCGCAGATGTAACACAAGGCTGACATAGCCCCCGTGAAGTATAGACCAAGGACCTTGAGACCGGAGGTGTTTGGTTGGGGGCTTGATCCATCCTTTGCGTGACTTCCAAGGTTTTCATAAGTTCGTTGGAATGCAAGATGGGCAGTATGCACCAAAGATTCGTCCAGGGGGAGAGGCTGCCATTCACTGCCCTGTTGCTCCATGTGTCGAAGGGCCCAGCAGTCTTGCAAAGCACTTTTAAGCCGGAGATAAGCGTGGTCACTTGGAGAGAAGTATGAGGCCAGATTTGCCGCAAGTGTGTGGGTCTGGACACGTTTGGACAGCGGCGCCTTCCGGTTCTCCTGGGAAGCCTCGAGCTGTGCCATGTTGACAACTTCAGGAGTTATCAGAGAGAGAGCACCAGGTTGAGTGGGGTTAAGAATTCTCTCTGCATACCACACAAATATCAGCCTTTGTGATGTATGAACAAGTGAGACAAAAAGTGAGTATTTACCAGATTTGCATGCCTTCAGAAGTGTATCCACTTCCCTCCAAACAACTCGGCTGAACTCCTGTGGCATCGTTGGATGTGGTGTGACCATTGAGGGGAGGTGTGTGAGGATGAATGCTATGTTTTCAATCATTTTCTCGGCTGAACGGTGTGACCACACAATTCCACCCGCCAAATTTTCATTCAAATCATCTGCCAATGCTTTTGGAAGCATTGGGCCAGGGATAAATAGACCCATAGCTGTGCGCAAAGGAGGGATGTTAATTACAAGATGGGTGTGCATAAGCAATGGGGAGTGACTTACAAGGAGGCGTCAGGACAGGGGGAGGAGGAATTGATTCACCCGGTGGTCTTTGGGTAGGTGGCTTGACTGTTGATGGCCCAGCAACAGGGGGGTTCCATGGAATTCTGAGGCCTTGCAGTGATTGCGCAGTGATGAATTCGTGAGAGGTGGGATGAGGGGTGAAGAAATTATACATGGGGCCTGTATTTTTAGAAGAAGAAGCAGAGTTGTCCAGGCGCGCCTTTTTGCTCGTAGGGTCTTCAACCGTAGGATCTTCAATTCGTACCATGTCATAGCGATATCGGGTTTGTTGTGGCACCGGTTCATGGACTGGCTCCTGGTGGAAGGTAGGTTTGGGACGTCCATGAAGGAATTGTTGGAGGACTTGCTGGTCTTCTGCACCATCTTCAGAGTCATCTGTTTCACCCTCTGCCTCAGGGTCTTCAGAGCTGTCCCGGATGGCTGGATTGTTAATTTCTCGTCTCCCGTCCGCATTGGGGGCTTTGGAGGACTTCTGGCCAATGAGTTGTTGGGCCGTTTGTACGCTTTGAAAGAAAGACTGGCCAAAGGTGTTGAGGGTTGTCTTGTGGCCTTCGACATCTGTCCGCATCTCTCCGCTTCGACGTGGGGATCCATCAGCTGGGTTTGTTGTGTTGGGCTGGCCATATTGAACATCCTTGTTTATTTGGTTTGCAAATTGATTGAGGGTGGGGATTGGGTTGGTTGCTGGAGGTAGGTGATCAGGAGTGGGTGCATATAAGTATGCCATTGAGTCGGTTGCAAATTCAGGGCGGGGGTGGGACTGTGGTGGAGCAGGCCTAGTGGCGCCTAAGGTGTTTTTAGCCGGGGCCGGGGTTCTGGAGACCTGTTCATTCTCATCGTCTGACTGCTCGTATTCAGCCTTTATTTTAGAGGCCCAATTCTCCAGGTTTTCACGTTCAGCTGGTTTCAACGCAGGGTGCCGCGCCAGCTCTGTGCATTTTTCCCAGAGATCCAAACCTGTGTAATGGTGGGAGGGTGGGTGGGAGTGAGCCAGCTACTTATATTATACACAAAATAAAGGAATGAATCTCACGTCCTAGTTCACAGGTCTGATGTGAAGACATTGTTGATTGTTGAAGTCAAGTTGGTGATTTGTGCGGAATCTGTTAGCATATGAATGGGAGAGTATGTCAGCAAGTGTTACTATCTATGGTAAAAAAAATTTAAAAAAAAAAAATGGAAGAGATGTGGGGGAATGAATGTGTTTGAGATGGGCCCATTGGGCCACTTTTGGGGGGGATGGAGTGCGTCTGGGTCTTATACGGGGCCCTTTGAGCTGCCTGGGGGGTTTGAATGGCCCCTTTGAATGTTTTATTGCCCCTTTGGAGCATCAAAGTGGGCCTGTGGGCCCACTGGAGGTGATGGGCAGAGGCGGGCCCCTTCTGACGGCCATTGGGCCCTGTCTTTGGGCCAGTTGGGCCTTGGGGCCCTGGGCCTGTGGGCTTTTTTTCTCCCACAAAATTAAACCCCAAAAAAAACCTTTTTTTTGGTTTTTTTTGGGGTTTTTTCCTCATTTTTTATTTCTCATTTTTTTTTTGGTTTTTTTTTTATGTTTTTTTTTTTTTTTTTTTTTTTTTTTTTTTTTTTTTTGTTACTCACATTTTTTTTTGGGTGGTGGTGTCTTGAATTCGTGGTCGTTCTGGTTGAAAACAACCAGACCGACGGTCTGATTCCTGAAAGGAATCAGACTCGGCGGGCTCGCTCACGTAATCGAATGGTCCCTACCATTTGATTACATGAGCGAGGGGATATCGCATGCGATATCCCCATACACATAATACATGTATGTATTATGTGTATGGGGATATCGCAGGCGATTTTCCCCCACACGCCAAACAATTGGCGTGTGGTACCCGCACGCCAATTGTTTGGCGTGCGCTCCCACACGCCAAACGATTGGCGTGTGGGAGCGCACGCCAAACAATTGGCGCGCGGGTCCCACACGCCAATTTTCTTTGGCGTGCGGGGCCCACACGCCAAAAAAAAAGGCGTGTGGGAACCGCACGCCATTTTTGGCGTGTGGGTCTCACACGCCCTTTTTTTTTGGCGTGTAGACCCTACACGCCAAAAAAAAAGGGCGTGTAGGCCCCGCACGCCAAAAAAAAATGGCGTGCGGGCTGGCGTTGGCGTGCACGCTTGGCCTGCGTTTATCAACGCCCGCCACACTCCTACGGGCTTCACCACTCCCGCGTCAATTCTCCAACACCCAGAGGTCGATCTCCGCTTGCTCCACCCTTTTGGGTGTCTTACCTATTACAAGGTCCCGGAACCTAACCGGAAGAAACTGGACTGCAAGGCAAGAGCAGCCATACTGTTATCGTATCTATCAAATGGTAACGGCGTTTGCGTTTGGGATCTTGAACGTCGTCAAGTCATCAAGTCGAGGGACGTAGTTTTTCATGATGATATTTTCCCATACGGCTCAATGCTATCCTCACCCGAGAACCCGGTTATAGTTGAGCTACCCTGGCCAGATAAATCAAAACCAACTGAACGTTTGCCCGTTGATCAGGCGTCACTGGACGCGGAAATGGATCTTCCGCTGTTGGACATACAACTTCAGCCACGCTTCGATCGACGACTGCAAGCCTCGATTCATGCTCCCCAACCTTCCCCTCCAGCCGTCACTTCTCTACCAATTGTCGATGTCGTCCCGCCGCAACCACCACCTCCAGAACCAGAACCATCTACCATTCATCTTCCACCGTCACCACCACCACCTCCGTCGAAACTCCCGCCCTCTAGCGAAGCCTCTGCACCACCTGCTCCCGATGCGGATCGCACGTCCTCCTCCCCTCCGCGACGTAGATCCGGTAGGGAAAGGAGGGCTCCTGACCGCTACGGACAGTGGTCAAAGGCCGCCAAGGCGTTGGATGACGTCGATACGCCTAAAACCTGGCGTCAGCTACTCAAATCGCCCAACAAACACCGTTGGTTGAAGGCCGCCGACGAGGAATTCGCTTCTTTACTCGGTATGCACACGTGGAAATTGGTTCCCCGCCCGGAAAAACGGAAGATCATCAAATCCAAGTGGGTATTCAAGGTCAAACGTCGACCCGACCACTCCATCCAAAAATTGAAGGCAAGATTAGTCGCCATGGGCTACTCACAAGTCCGTGGTGCGGATTACGACAAAGTTTTCTCGCCTACGCTTCGTCTTGAAACCTTACGCCTGATTCTATCTCTTCTGGCATCTAAAAACTGGAAGGGCAGGCAAGTCGACTTTAAAACCGCCTTTCTTAACGGCGACTTGGATCATACGGTTTTTATGGAGCAGCCTCCTGGGTTCCAAGACCCCAATCACCCCGACTGGGTGTGTCAACTCGATAAATCCCTCTATGGTTTGAAACAATCCCCCCGTCAATGGAATCACAAACTCAACGCCGCCCTTCTAGAACTCGGCCTCACCAACTCCCAATACGACCCAACACTGTACTATAAGAAGCAAGGATTGAAACTAGTTGGTGCCCTTACCACTCACGTAGATGACTTGGCAATCGTGGGCGAACCCGCTTTTGTTGATACTCTGATTGCTTTGTTGGGAACCAAGTTCAAAATAGGAGCGGACGAAGAGCTCAACCATTTCCTTTCCCTTAAAATTACTCGCGACCTCGAACATCGCCATGTGTTTCTCAACCAGTCTCACTATATCGATGAACTTGCCGAACGATTTTTGCAAAACAAGTCTGTACGTGTACTGAATCCGGCGGATTCAGCTTTTAAGGACCTCCGCAAACGTGACCCGTCCGATCCTGTCTCGCCCGGCCCGTACAATCAACTTATCGGCTCTCTCTTATGGGTTTCACAATGCTCCCGGCCTGATGTCTCATTTGTCGTCAACCGGCTGTCCCAACACCTTCGTGATCCATCTGAGGCACACTGGCTAGCAGCAGTTCGGGTCCTGAACTATCTCATAAAAACCAAAAACATTAAACTTCGTCTAGGTGGGTCGATCGATCTCTCGGGTTTTTCTGACTCGGATTGGGCCGAAGACAGGGATGATCGGCGGTCAACATCGGGCTACGCTTTCAGGATCGGACAAGGTGTTATCTCATGGAAGTCCCGGAAGCAAGCAACGGTATCCTTATCGAGTACCGAGGCTGAATACAAAGCCATCTCGGATTTGTGCAAAGAGGCACTCTGGTTGAGAAGAATCATGTCGGAACTCGGTCTTCGCTCCAAGACGGCAATACCTATCCATGTTGACAACAAGGGCGCTGAGGCCCTGGCGAAGAATCCTGAACACCACGCGCGAACAAAGCACATACATGCTCAATATCACTTTGCACGCAAATGTCAACAACACGGAAAAATTGCTCTCCAACATGTCTCCACTAAAGAAATGTTGGCTGATATGCTCACCAAGCCTCTCAATCGTCTTCTGCTGGAAAATCATTGCCTCAAGTTCGGTCTAGTCTCCTAATATTTTTTTTCTTTCTGTCTTTGTTTGTTTCTTTTTCTTTCTCTTTTCTACTTCTTATTCTCAGTTTCTTTTCTCTAGGTGTGCAGCAAGGGGGGGTGTTAGAATTAATTCTCATTTATATCATTTATTCCTTTTATTTCTGTGCTACATACCTATCACTCACATGTCACTTACATATCACATATTGTAGTAGCATACCTGGGCAGCAGACTCGTGGAAGGACTCTTTCTTCATCCTTCCACAACATCTCTATCTGCTGTCCCAGGTATAGTAGTTTCTTTGTTTTCTCTTTTTCTCTCATTTTCATATGTTTGTTTTATTTCTTTCTCATTAAGCTAATCAATTAATGATCCTTCCACAACATCTCTATCTGCTGTCCCAGTTACACTCAACAACTTCCTTGTGGTATCCAACTCTGCTACAATTATTGCACAGTAATTTAACTACAATTGATATTTTATTTTGTATAAATTTGACATTTTGGGATTAAAAATGGAATCAAAACCAATCTTGATAATCAAATTGAAGTAAAAAAAAACATGATTCAAAAGCAATCTATTGCAAAATTCAACTTCCCTGTTGAGAAAGAACATAATTCTTATTCCATCCCCCTTGTCTAGTGTGAAACTGTGCTTTGGTAATAATAATTGTTTTGTATCATCATTTATTCAATTTAAATCCAATGTGGCATTGTTTTCTGAAATGTTTTTAGTTCCTCCATATCCACAAGTTTCAGAAAAATAGTCATATAATATTCTTGTTACTTCATCAGATTATTTGTAATTATTGAAAGGGCAAGTTGAACTAAGAAAAAAAGCTTAAAAATCTCCTATCCACAAGCATCTGTGGAAAGTGGTCCTTTAATTCTGTGAAAATTAAACAGAATATAGAGGTTTTCTTAAAATCAAATTGAATACCCTAGTTGGAATCAGGAAAACCTTTCCAGGGGTAGGATCATTTTTTTTCCTCACATATAAAGACATCCATTTGAGAATCACAATTTGAACCTCCTAATAATTTCATATAGACTCTATCTCTCATTTCTGTCCCAATACATTTTAACCTAACACATAAGTTTAATTTAGAAACAACAAGATTTCAGGTGGGGATTAATTTCTTTTTGCATGCTCTCCTGAAATCTATTTAACATATCTTTGAGTCCCAAAAGAATTGTAAGAGAAAAGATTTTGTTGATCCTACTGAAATTTGGCTATTTAATTACATGAGAATTTCCAAATATCCACAAAAACAGGTTAAATCAATTACTTGGACGCTTCCCGCATGGAAAAGCCCTGTTGGGCATCAAATCTCCTGTCTAATTTCATGGTTTTGTTGAAATATATACACCATCCTTTTTCTGTGTTACTGCTCTGAATCCCAGATTATCTTTGGATTATACTTTAGATACTTTTCAAAAACCATGTGCAGTCCTCCAGTAATTTATCAAAAATTATTGAGAAAGAGAAATAAATTGAAAATCATTGTGATTGGCTTGGTGATATATTCCTTACCACATCTCTTTCTGCTTCATTCTGGGAGCCTTATGATATCACCTCCAATCATCATTCTCTTTTTTTCCAACAAGACCCCAGGTTCCTTATTATCAAAGAAAGGTTGACACTGGAACCTGGTTTGCATCAAGAAGACTCCAGTGCAATTCTGATGAAAAATTAAAGGACTCACGGATCTTCATTTCCTAGGAAGAGCACCCTGACAAAATCTGTATTAAAATATGTATCACTTTGGGAAAAGTTAAGGTACATATATGTGGTGTCTATTGTAGAACTGGATGAAATAACCTGGAAAAATCTAACTTCCCCTGTATCTATAACTAGAACAAAACAGGGAAGCCACAGCAAGTGTAAACGAATCAAGAAGGTATTCCCCTTATTCCTTGAAAAATCATATGGTTCCACATTCTAATAATCACTTCTGGTACCTTGAAGCAGACCCAAATATCAATTGGATATTATCCAGATACCAGTTGTTTTACTAGCTCTTGTAGTTATGGATTAGCTTTTCAGCTTCCATCTGTCATTTTGTAATATAAATTTTGGTTAGAAATGATTCACGTGATTTGAAAAATCTAATACTTTTTCAATGAATAATCAATCAACTTTGGATTCAAACCAAACACTTTTGCCATATTCTATGATTTTATGTGGAATCCCAATCTTACTTACCCAATGACTCATAAGCTGGCCAGGTGTTTCTGTTGTAGATTAAGCCCACCGGTCTTAAAAAGAACCCTTAATTTTCCTTGCTGTCCTGCACATAAAATGTTTTAGTCCAACCATCTTTAAGCCCGCGGGGCTTAATATCAATGAATTTTGCATTCAAACCAAACACCTCTGATATATTCTATTATTTTATGTGGGACCCCAATCATACTTACCTAGTGAAACACAAGCCTGCCAGGAATGTATTTTTTAGATTAAGCCTGCCAGGCTTAAAAAAACCGCTGTGCTTCCTTGTTGGCCTACACTTGATTTGTTTGAGTCCAAGCATTCTTAAGCCTGCCAGGCTTAATATAAATCAATCTGGATTCAAACCACACAATTGGTCTATATATTTTATGATTTTATGTGGTTCCCCAAGCTTACTTAATTGGTGAGCCATAAACCCATCAGGCTTCTGATTTAGATTAAGCCCGCCGGTGTGGAAATAAAGGCGGCCCCGGTAACAGAAATGGTAGGTTGCCCTTCTTCCTGGTTGGTTCCGGTGGTTCTTTGATTTCCTCTGTGGAATGAACAACTGTTAGCAGATAGTTAACTGGATTCCCTGCAACACCTTTACTCAGCAAGGGGACCGTTCCTCTTGTGTTTGTCTTCCTGATGTTGCCCTTTGCAGTTCCGCTTGTCTGCACACACTGAAATTTGCTCAGAGAGTTCTAAAGTAAAGTGATTTCTTATATGCGCTGTAGTTTATAGCTATCTACTTTGATGATAAGATAAGATAAGATCCCGCAACCCTTGTACAACACTCCCCCAGTCCTGACCCGCAATCCCTGGTACCATCCCTGGAGCCCTACTTGCCCATCTCCTCAATCCCACATCGCACCGCAGCCTGTCCCCAACTACTATACCCCGTTGACCCCCACAGTCTTCTGTCGCTCCCCTGCGCACAACTCCGCTCCTTCTGCCCCCGCTCCGCTTGCAGGCCTGGTGCCCCGAACCCCGTGGTTCCACCCGGTCCTCTATGTTGCGCATACTGAAGCGGCCTTCGTCCGCCCGACCAATTGACCGCACCAACTATAGAATGTCACATGCTGCGCCCTTGTGCTTTTCCCTGCAGAATGTCTGATGACATTCGGTAAATACCCCCTCTTACCTCAGCCTCAGTCTGCCGCTGAGCCCGTGCTGCGGGCTCAGCTTCAGTGCTGCACCTCCTGTATATAAGTTCTCCCACACCGTGCTTAGCTAACTGAGCTTGTAATTTTTGGCCTGGCCCTTGAATTGTTGTAGTCCAACCATCCTTAAGCCCACCGCGCTTAATAACTAAGATGAAGCCCTAGCTCATGATTCTACTTTTATGCTACAGTAAAGCAGCAATGTCAGATTCTACAGGACTTTTTGAAGAGATATTGATCAAGGGGAAATAAAGAGGATGTGGCAAGAAATTCTGGATACAAAAACCTGAGTAAGGAGAAAACAAAGAGATCCATTCTGCTAGATTGCATGGCAGAAAAGAACTCATCCTACAAGAGAGATTGACCTTGAGGAAATGTGTATAGACAAACAGATATTTTGATTTCTATCTAAATGTTAGATTTATAATCTACAACAACTTTGGGGCCAGATTTTAGGAAAGAAGATGGTGGATTACATGCAAATTCAATCTTGATGGAGCAGATTGAGTGACAGGAATTGAAAGGAGTGATAGATATGAGAACAGAGAAAACAAGGAGATAAGTGAATGTTGAAATTGCAACACATTTAGTGCAAATTGAACTCAACTGCAAGTTGTTTCATCTGGGTTTCACCTCCATGAAAGGATCTTGAATAAACACATGCAAGCTGCACGCTTCTTGCATAAACAACCACCGACAAAAATACTTATTTGTGGTTTGATGAAAATTCAATGATTGTTTGTATAAGGCAGCTCAAATATTGCATTAAAATAACTGATTGGACATTTTCAAGGAGAGAGCTTCTCTTTTCATGTGGTATTTGCACTAGCCTTGGGGGAGGCAGGTTATGTCACCGCCAAGGCATGTAGTTGTTAGAGACCACATGAAAAGAATGATAAATTCAACCCTGCAGTATGATATCTTTAACAACTAGATACATATGAGTGAATTTAGGTAGGCAGAAATCAGACATAAAACCTGTGGATCTCTCTGCCATCCCTTGCATCAAGGGATTGATATATGTTGGATAAAAAGTGGGGACAGCATGGTGAAATACAATTACCTTGTGTTCCCTGAAGCATATCCCTCTCAGGCTTCATAAATTATGATCAACTCTGACCAGAAGTTTGCAATTAAACTTTGAAGGCTTATGTGGGTAATACATTGCAACTTTGGTTCACAGAAAACCACCTTAAATATGTATCCATTCAATTCACTCAGCTTAGATGATAAATTAAAAGATATGAATTCCATGGTATTCTACTTGAGGTTTAATTCCCCCCAGCACCAACTCTACTAGAGTAAAAATCAAGATTCTGACCTCCTTTGAATTTTGAAGGGCTGCTGAAAAAAGAGGAACACTCTGAGTTATTTCATGTATGATCCATTATTGTTAATCTCTTAATATATTCCAAGGAATGATGAAATAATATGATATTTATAGATGATTTCACTATTGGTGGATTTTAGTTGGCAACCAAAACTTGACATCATGAATTTAACCTTACAGGTGAAACCCCCAGGAAATTCAATACCAGAGGAATTTGAAATAACTCAAATCAATTATATATGCAATCAGAAGATTAATTGTGCTGGATGAAACATTTTGATTGAACATATGCTCAGTTGCTTTGATTTTGGTGTGAAAACTTTAGAGTTGTTCATTTGGATCATAAAATTCTTATTTGATCCATTGGAAACCATAATATTTGCTGTGAAATCCAAGCACACTAGCTCTTTGGGCCAAGAAATTTAGCTCATGTATTTCACGTCCTCTATCACAAGTACTCTTCTCCACAGTACCCTTCAGAGGTTACTTTTCAGAAAAAAAAGTCAGGTTCAGCCTTCTATATCAACAGATACACAAACTTCAAAGCTTGGATAATAAAATCACCCCTAAAGCATCTTGTTTAATTACTCCCACCATCCTCCAGCCAAACCACCAATTATCAACCTGAAATTACATCTGATTTAGCATAATAAAATCAATACCATATCCCATATATACCAAGAAAGATATGGGGTTTAATTTTTTAAGGAAGCTGTTTTATCATTTGAAGCCATGGTTTATTTCATGAGCCAGATGAGCTTGGAGGCCATGATTCAAAAAAGAGGATACATTTTATCCATTGTAACTATTTCCACCAAATTAATGAATCATGGAATGTAATATCTCAATGTTGCATGGAACAGATAAACCACTATTACACAGTCCCTAATGCCTTAGTAATTTGGAATATCCATAGAATGCACTTGGGTAGAGGTACTTCAGTCATATTTTGGAATTTGTTTAACTTTTTACCGAAATTTCCAGCTTCAAATTGCATCAGAATCCATGATTGGAAAACCAAACAAAATTTCAGGTTAAAAATTACCAATTTTAACCATTGAGGAAATAAATATGCAGGTCCTGTGGATGATTAGTTGAAGCCCACTCAAATTTAAGCTCTTTTTTGGATGTAATTTCCAGGATACATATAGAATCACTCCTATTGGCTATGTTCAATTCACACTAACCATATAATTAATTTATTATCCAGGATTTGGAGTTTTTTGGTTTAACTGCCACTAAAATCAAGCTGTATGAGTTTTGACCTGACAGTTGTGAATTTCTCCATTTTATCTTCATTCATCCCCTTGCCATCTTTACTCCTTTTTTCTTGTTTCCATATCATTCTGTTTTATTGCCAAAATATTTCAAGCAGTGATAATACAACATCAGATGAATAGTACATTTTCTCTTCATGCACAAACATTTTTTAGACCTTTTTCTATGTGAAGGAAATATTTACACTTGGTTCATGTGCTTGAAATTAGTGTATTTGTACAGCTGTATTCACTTCATTCAATTTTCCTATTGCCATTTGGCCTGTGAGTGATTCCCTTTTAGAAAAACTCTGGAATTCCTATCCCTGAATGTCATATTGATCAAACTTAGTCAAATTTGAGGCTACAAGCAACCCCATATTCTGGATAGAAATTTCTAGATCCACTTGCATCATTTAAAGTATCTATTCTTAAATATGTCTTTCATAAGATATTATCATGAAATCATTCTTACAAGAAAATTATCTTTTGAAAGTTTCTTTCATAAGAAATTAATATGAAATACCTACATATTATAATTATGTTTGAATCAATCCAAATCAAATTGTTAGTACACCATATACCATTCATTAGAATTGTTTTATTTCAAATTTTCAACCCAGGCTAAGTTGTTAGCAAATCTCAACCCAGAATCACAAGTGATAATTTGACTGGCATTTATTCTTTTCCATGTTTCCTCCTGGATTGTAAGTTTGAAATCAGCCGGTATGATCCATTTTTCTCATTTTTTTAACTTAACACTTGTACATTCTTATCAATCTATATCTGGAATAAAACCAATCACCAGGAGAAAACAATGCTCACTTGATGACAAGTGACATTCTGAATCTTTGGTTGCAGCTCCAAATCTGCTCCAATCCTACTCTTCCAGTATATTTGATTCTCACTGGTGGTTTAATTTAATAGCTCCTTTTTCACTGGCTCAGATCACACTTCACTGATACAGCTCAGTTTACACTGATTCTCCTCAGTTTCCACTGATTCTGCTCAGTTTCCACTGATTCTGCTCATTTTCCACTGATTCTGCTCATGTTCCACTGATTCTGCTCATTTTCCACTGATTCTGCTCATGTTCCACTGATTCTGCTCATTTTCCACTGATTCTGCTCATTTTCCACTGATTCTGCTCAGTTTCCACTGATTCTGCTCAGTTTCCACTGATTCTGCTCAGTTTCAACTGATTCTTCTCATTTTCCACTGATTCAGCTCATTTTTGACTTATTCTGTGCATTTTCCACATCCTGCTCAGTTTTAACTTATTCTTCTCATTTTTACTGATTCTGCTCATTTTTTACTGATTCCACTCATTTTTCACTGACTCTGCTCAGTTTCACTAATTCTGCTCATTTTT
Organism: Puccinia hordei; assembly: GCA_007896445.1. Classification (NCBI taxonomy): domain Eukaryota; kingdom Fungi; phylum Basidiomycota; class Pucciniomycetes; order Pucciniales; family Pucciniaceae; genus Puccinia; species Puccinia hordei. The sequence continues at coordinate 94,542 of RDRW01000249.1, read as the reverse complement.
CACTGATTCTGCTCAGTTTTTACTGGTTTCATTTATTTTCTGTTGCTCATCAGTTTTCCCTGGCTGAGCACAGGAGTCACCAAAGCAAAGCTCATTGCAAGCTCTGGCACAGATGAGTGTTCAGTCTGGCACAGCTTATAAGTGTTCACTCCAGAATAGCTCAATATTCCCCCTGGGGAAGCTCAGTTTTCACTCTGGTAGCTCAGTGTTAACCCTAGTGTAGCTCATTTTTCAGTTTGGTGCAGTTCAGGGTTCAATCTGGTGCAGCTCAGACATGACTGTTGGGCAGAAGGAAGGAAAATCAATGAGTGTTGGAATGAAGTTTCCACTGATCTTGTACCTATTTCAATCAAAGCTGAGTAGATGCCCAACACTTATATGCACAGAAGGCATAAATAGCTGTTGTGAGCAGGCACAGCCTCTGGTTGTGCAAGGTAGAAAAATGAATACCCAATTTTGTTCTAAAGTAATTCAAGTAGTGGTAGTGGATAGATGGAGGATAGATGAGTGAAGTTGCCCAAATGTCACTTGCCATCAAGTGATCATTGTTTTTTCCTGGTGAATCAGTGTTCAATTTTTTTTTTAAAAAAATAGGGGGTCAAATATGGCCAAATATGCTTTTAAAACCAGGCAATTTTCCAATTTCATTTTTTTATCCAGTGGGTTTCAAAAGGGTGTAGGGAAAGGACTAGCATGTTTTGTAAATGGTGGATTTTTTGAAAAAATTAAATTACAGAATGGTGGATTTGGACATATCTGATACCCCCTATTCAAGCATATTCAATATGCCTTGAATCCTGAGTCAGTGTGGTCAGAATAAATTAGTATCTACTCTCTATTTTATTTTTCCTGGCAGCTGAATGATTACTGCTTTCCACCCCAAATTGATGTATATAATTAAATACTTATTTTTCTTTCTTCAAAATATTTTTGTGGGTTGTGTTTCCTACATCAAATTTGTTTTCCTGGGTGAGACTGTCTGAATTTTATTATCATCAGCAAATATAAAAAAAAATTCCCGGTTGAGAAGATCAGATATATCTGATGTACATGATACCCAAAGCATAATAAAAAGGAAATAAATATAACAAATCCATATTTACTCATCAATCAAGCCAAATTCCATGAGGACTGTTTTTATTGTTGAATAAAATTCAAGCTCATGAGAGGCCATAATAATTTCTGGAGGGTGTAAGTGATTGGTGATACCATCACGTCAAAATTACATGTTCAGGATTCTCCCAGATATACCAATTTGAATTCACTGATCCTCATCAAAAATAACTCAAACCCTATAAAATGAGTACTGTTTCCCTTGCTGACTGAAATGTACCCTCATGAATGTAAATCATAATTTCTGGAAGGTGTAAGTAATATAATTATGTCAAAATTACACATCATCAAGATTCTCCCAGATATATTAACTGATCATCATTGAGATAATTAAAAATCTATACCAAAAATTATGCAAATATGCCAAGGGTTCTACAAAAGTGATAATAGAACAGCAAGCACAAAGAAGAGCAGGGTATGGATCTTCATAAATCAGGGCTCAAATGTGAATATATTTTTAAATAAAGATAAATTTCTTGATACAGGAGAATATATATGTATATTATCATTGGAATTCTTACTTGGAAGTGTTACAAATAACCTGAATCAAATAGTATGTTATTAGGATGCATTTTGAATTCATTTATTTGCAAGAGACTTTTTTTGTTTAATTGTTTGATCCATTTTCTATAATGGATAAAGACAAAGATTTTCATCTGGAGTTTTTATTTTGTGAAGTTCATAAGGAATAGGCTTACCATTTGAAAGATTATTAATTAAATATATGGAACTAATTCAACTTTGGAGGAGTCATGTGGAAAACAATACCTCATTGATAAATTCTGTAGCAGTGGGGGATACATTCTAGATACAGTGTCAGCCCTAGAGATACTCCAGAGTATCCTAAAGACTGACTTCAATGTAAAATATTAATAAAATATTGTATTAGCAATAATATATACTATAATATTATTAAAGTAATCAACTTGTTATGTAAAATTAGGTGGGGTACCTCACTCAAACCACCACCAAATTACAACTCCTTCTATTACTTTACCATATCTCAAAAGGTACTTACTAGGAGATGGAATAACCTTAAAAATATAGATTATAAAATATTGTCATAAAAGCTGAGAGACAATAAACTTATTTGCATAAATATAATAATAATACAGTTATGCTTATAAGAAAGAAATTACCTAAGTGCGTGGTAAATTCCCAGTATTGTTCTATTAAATGAATTGGCCCATGATGTGATTGGTTATACATACATGTCATGAGGTCATGGGGACATAGAAAATACTGTGCTCAATTCAATACAATTCCCATTACATCATTGTACATTTGAATTGTAATACATTAGAGCAGAATTTAGAATAAACATTCTAGAACATTCCTCAAGGAATCTCTAGAATATAAAAGGAGGCCATTTCTGGCCTAGGATTGGTTCCTCAGCATATTCCCCCAGTACCATTTTGTAAGTACTCTGAATATTCTCCTCCTACTATTATAGTAGTGTATCCCCTTCATATCCAACCCAACCTTTATTACTGGAATAGTCTCAAGTTACCTTAGAATTCCCCATCTTTTGGCCTTGATCTGTTCCTTAGAAAGCAGTTGCTGCAAGACTACCACCTCTGACAGTAGCCAATCAGCTTAAGTGCTTGCCAGCTGCTTAATAGCAATTTTTATTGCTATATCTTTCCCAAAAAGACAAAGAATAGCCAAACCTACACGGTTAACTGTTAGTCTTCTCCAATTGAGTGATTTGTATATCAAATCTTCAATTAAAAGGAGTTTTAGGTTATCCTCTGTGCATAGTTTGGACACTATAGAGAGAATAAAATCACTTATTTATTCAGATAACCTTTCAGCACAGTGACAGTACCTGGTTTAATTATAAAATTAAGCCAGTGTTTCATACACATAGCTGACATACAGTGTTGATATGTTGCAGTTGGGTAAGAGATAAGCAAAGGCACCTCCATAGAGGTTACAACTTTTTTTTCCTGGTGGTTGTCTCTGGTTCTTGATTTCTGGAGACCATGCTTGACTTACAATAGTTTTTCTGACTAAAATATTAATCTAAGCAAGTGATTCCATGTCTTTATGAATGGTGATTTCATATTAGTCTTTTGTTTCTGGATACTACACCTTAGGGCTTTTCTAGCTTACCTGTAGTTGTGCTAGTCAAGATTCTTCCTAAGAGTGAGCTTGTGGATGTTGATCCAAATCTGTTGGCAAGTTGCCTTGTTTTGGTTGGTTCTGGTCTGCCTGAATCTATTGTTACAACCAATACATTGTATCAGTTTCATCTGTGACAATCTAGGTTTAGGTTTAGGTCTAAGCTGCATGAGGGGCTTAACTTTCCATGCAGCTGGGTCTAATCTTGGCAGCTTCCTTGGAGGCTCTTGCTGCAAGTCTAACTGAGCTGCAATCTGACAAATCCATGCTGGCAAGATCATAGGAAGTTATTTCAAATAAATGGTACCAGCAGCCTTTGAAAATAGTCAATCTAAGATAAAAAAGTATAACATTCCTTCTTTTTAATCCCTCCACCATGGGAAAAAACCTGGTCCCTTTTCCTGTTCACCAAATCTTAATTTTACTACTGATGGCTTTTTCAATCCATCTCATATTGATGGTCAAGCTATCTCTGGTTTTGCATTCATATTTTTTCTTCCTAATTATTCCTCTACTGGTATTTTAGCCCCTCCTGATTCATGCTATCATGTTTCAGCTGGTTCAGTTGTCTTCTCAGATCACAAGTTATCAACTTTGATAAACAAAATGGGATATTTGAAATGATCTGGCAAGCCAATAAGTGCAGAAATTTTACCCTTCCTCCTACTACTAGCTCTTCTTTCCATTGCCTAGGCATGTCTTTGCAGATTAATCTTTCTGTTTCAAATTCTTGTAACAATTACCAAAAGTGTAATTATGATGATCCTCTCAATTATTTTGGTGATCACCTCTTTTATTTTAGGCAATGTACCTTTTCCTCAGCTGCAGGTTTTTTTTCTAGTGGTAGAGGTTGCTTGTTCCCTTGTACAATTGAAAGATGTTTTAGTAGTCACATGTGGTTGAAAGTAGGTGTACAATCAGTAGGCAAGTTTGCAAAAGCACAGAGCATTATCAACTTTTATGTAGATTTTTTTTTAAAATACACAATAGCATTGGTTCTATCTTGCTTTTTTGGCTTGAATTTTTTAAATTACTATATTATCAAAAAAAAAAAAAACCTACTTTAAACTCACATTTAGTGTAACTTTTAACATTGCTTCACTATCTGATAGGGTAGCTGAGAATACCACTACGCTAAATGCTAGCATAGCTTTTCTTCCCACTACACCCGCTTCAAAACTGCCACAATAATTTTTATGTAGCATTAACTAGTTCTTGGGAGTAGCTCTAACAATATGCTAACTGCTATTTTTCCAAAAATAAAATTTCTTTAGTGTTAGCTGCCCAAATTTTCAGCTAACAGTAAATTTTGGTTATTGTATCTAAAAAACCTAAAATCACGCTACACTACCACTATCATTAGCGCAGCTGGCCCAAAGTTGGGAATGCTGATACAGGTTTGTAGATAATCAAGGATTTTCTGGGTCCACCAAAGATCCTGACCTGTTTTGGAGCAAGCTTGGTATTCTGCCTCAGTGGTGGATAGCTCTGGTCTGTCATCATCCTGTTTGGAATAACGCCAGCCAACTGATCTGTTAAAAAGGACCAAGGAGCCAGAGAGGGACCCACATTGAAAACATTAGCATAAATTGAGTTAGAGAAACCCACTAGGTGTTGTTCCTGAGAGACATTCCCTAAGTTCAAGCTGAGAAAATTAGAGGATTTAAGATAGCAAAGGGTGTCTAAAAACAAATTTTGATGTGTTTTTCTAGGAGAGTTCAAGTACTGAGACAGGAAGTTGCAGGTGAACGCTAGATCCAGACAGGTACACTGAATAAGGTAATTTAACAGTCCCACAGCTCTCTGGTAGTTGAATCCAGGACTGACAGGAGCTTTTTCAATCAGAAATGTGAGTGAGTTTAGAGGAAATGGAGAAGTGATCCATGTTGAATTCCTTGAGAACTTGAGTGATGTACCAATCTTGACATAAAAACACAATCCCCTTGATTTTATCTTGAGTGACTCGCATCCCTAGAACCCACTTTCAATTGCTCAAGTCTTCCATCTCAAATTTTTTCTTGATATCATCTTTAAGGAATCAGACATTGGGACCAAGGAAAACCATGTTTTTGACATGTAAACAAAGAAAGCAAGGTTGATTCTTGTCTTGATGGATGAAGATAAATGGATCTGCTGCAGCAGGTTTGAAGTTATCCAAGAGAAATAAATCCCTAAGGAATTTTTACCAACACTGTGGCCCTTGTTTCAAGCCATAGAGGGCCATTTCAGGTTAAGGTTGTGGACAGGTGGTAGATCAACATCCACCCCATTAGGAACCTTGATTAATATTTTCTCTTCAGGATCCCCATTGAGGAAAGCGCATTTGACATCCATTTGTTGAATGTCCCAACCCCTTGCTGCAGCCAGCCCAAAGATAATCCTTATTGTTGCAATGCAACCAGTTCAGGCAGAAGTATGGTTGTAGTCCAAACCCTCTATTTGGAAAAAACCACAGACAAAAAGGGAATATTTGTATTTCAAGAGTGCCCCATCTGCATTGTATTTGCGCTTAAAAACCCACACTGCTTTGAGTTTGTTTGTGCCTTGGACCAGAGGTGCCACCACCAAGACCTTGTGATGCTTGATATTATTCAGCTCAACCTCAATGGATACTATTCACTCCTCACCATCCAGGAGTCCAATTGCCTCTGCATAGGTTATGAGATCTTTCAGAGAAGCAGGTTTTTCAACAAGTAGCCTGGCCATGTGTTGCCTGCCTCCAGCAACAACGTTTGAGGAGTTGATGTTTCCAGGGATATTCTTTGGGTTGGTGTTGTAAAAAGGTACATAGACATACCCCTTCCTGGAATCTTTACTTTTTCCTGGTTCTACCCCAGCTTTATCAGTGGGAGAATTGACAGGATTCTCCTGGGGAAATTCAGACTCCCCATCAACTGGAGAGATTGAAATCTCTCCAGGGTCCATTGCACACGGTGAAACAAGAACCAGATTCAGAAGAAAACCCAGGGATAGCGGTGGGTTTGACATTTTCTTTGGAAATGTTTGTATCCAAATGGGTCACACAGGCAATACTAAAGTCAAAGAGAGAAGTGGCCTCTACCTTTTCACTGGTAACAGTAAGTTGAGGAAAATTACCAGGAAAACACTTAGGGTGGTATGAATTTTGAATAAGGTCAGTCAAGGGAACACGCACTTTGGAGGAATGATGGCCTTCATGATATCAAAGGAAAATTGCCTCAACACCTGAAGGAGAAAATTTTGATTTTTTACATTTCTTCTCCTTGTAGACAACCACCCAACACCCAAAGGGAAATATACAAGAGAGATAAGGCTTTCATTGATTTCAGAGTTCATAAGGGGAGATCCAGATAATTGAGCTGTCTGGAGTACCATTTTCAAGATAAACCGCAGTTGTAACAGCATCACCGCACCAGTGCAGGGATAAACCACTAGAAAAAAGGAGAGTGCAGGCCTTCTCAATTGTAGTACAATTGCCATGTTTGGAAAAGGGTTTTTTGGGGGGGGTTTAAAGATCTGTAGTGTGGTGAATGATGTCTTTTCTCTTGTAGAGTTTCTTAAACTGTTTGTTAACCAATTTTCCTCCATTATCCAATACCACTGATTTAAGTCTACAATTGGTGTAATTTGCAGCTTGGTTGAGAAAGGTGAAAAAGAGCTGAAAGGTGTTGGAGTTACATTGCATTGGGTATATGAAACAATACTTGCTGAATACATCAATAATTTTGGGGAAGCATTGATTTCCGCCTTTCTATGCTGGTGTAATAGGTCCAGAGATCCATGTTTATACATTTGAGTGTAATTGGAATTGCAGGCCTGTTGGCTGCAAAAACTGACAAGTTGACTAATTTCAGACTGGAGAAGTAGCTGCAGTTTTTGTGGAAGTGAGAAGCACCATTGTCTAGGATGATTGTTTCAGTCACCCTGGAAGCCAAATTGAGACCAGATTTTGGGTTGACTCCACCAGATGCCCGGTCAAGTGCAGCTTGATAATGAGAATTTTCCTTCTCCAGGTGGAGTGATAACAGTTCTCAGCCAAATGAGAGCAGTCTGGTTTTGGAAAAGGTTCTCACAGATTTTTTGTCCCTTCCAAGGTTACCCATGCAAGTGTGGCTTCCCATGCAGCTTGGTGCTTTAGAATTCCAAAGCATTTGACACCAAATCCAAATTGGTTTCCCATTTGATTTCTTGCTCAAGATCACCAAGAAAACCACCCCGCAAAAAATCCACTTCTGGCTTGCTTGGTTTGGCAAATTTAAGTATCCAAAACAGAGCAAGATCCAAAGGTAACTTGATCAGAAATCAGAAGATCTAGGGAGCTTCAACAGTTTTCTTGTCAAATTTATTCACTGTAACCTCCACAAACAGTTTGAAGGTGGCCCAGAAGTCCTCAAGCGTTTTGGTTTATGCAAGGTTGGTAAAATCAAATGCTTCTAGTTGCTGCATAAGTTTAGCTGTGATCTCCATTGATTTGGTGGCATAATGCCCCATATAATATCCCATAACTCCTTAGGATCATACACCGCTATGTTGTTGTCATTGATTCAAAAAGAAGATTTCTCTCTTTCAAGGTGCATCCAAATGATATTGGTCACTTGTTTGTAATAGACTTGTGACTGAATTACTGTCAAATAAAAACCAGAGACTAAGAAAACAAGATTTAAGAAGCCTGAGAATCAGAATAGAGATAATGAAATAAGATAAGACTGAAACAAAACCTAGAAATGAATATGATTGATAGAAGTAATGACAGATGAATAGTAGACTCTAGAGAATCAGAGGAGTGAGACTAAGAGATGAAATAGTGATGATTAGTTGTTGGTAAGAAGAATGATAGTGATAAGAAAGAGATAAAAAACCCTAATATAATAGGTACTAAACAAGATATTGATGAGTTAAACGCAAGGAGTAATCTGCAACAAGTTGACTATATATTTTAATGTAGGAATTTTTTACTCTAACAAGTTTTAAGTGCTGCTGGCCCTGTGGTTTCAGAGAGTGACTATGGGTTAAATAACCGGTAGAATCCAATTTGTCCATGAACAAACTAGTAGTCTCCCTCCTTATTGATATAAAAGAGTTAACAAGAATTAGTGAGTGAGTGAACCAGGGTGATATTTTTTGGATTTCAGGAACTTAAGGAATGTGTATTTCAGCAAAAAGAAGGAAAATTACAAAAACAAATACAAAGAAAGAAATATAGAAAAATACCTTAAGGCAAACTGTTAAATTTTTGGCGAAAAGAATAGAGGAGAAGATTTTTGAACAGACTCTGGGGTGACTCAAAAGATGGGGACTTTGATTTTTGAGGAGAACTGATGATGTTATTGCTTGGACTAGGCTATGTTTTTATAGACTAGTTACAAGTGTGACAAGTTGTGGTTGAGAAATGAAAATGAATAAAAACTAATTTTGAATAAAAACTGAGAGGAGTATAATATGAGTACTTGGAAGAAATAACTAGTCAGGCCTTCTCAGTCTCTTTTAGTCAAGCTAGTATATTAATCAAGAAAAAACATATTACAAAAACCACAAATACTAAGAGGCGTTAATTCTAGTAATCAGTTTTATTAAATCAAAAAATGACTAAGGAAAAAGGAAAAAACAGCTATAAGAACTTGAGTTGTAATTACAAAAAACAAGTATAATATGAGGTGTAGTCTAATCCAGCCAAGTTGATTTGAAGAAAAAATAAGAAGAGAATTTTGGGAGGAACAGAAGACAGAGAAAACTCAACACAAACACAACAGAGCAACAAGAAAAGTGGAGCAGGAAGTGAAGATAAGAGAAAAAGAAAAGTCCTAATAGACTGATTGGGCCGAGTTACTGATTGAGTTTGTCTTATTATGAGAAGGCAAAGTAAAGGTGATCAGGTGGAGAAAGGAGGCAGAAGAGATAATGATGATGGTGATAGAAGTGATTTGCTGTTGAGTGAAAATGATGTGAGAGATAATGTCAACAGCTGGAGGAACACAAGAATTTACCAGAGTGAGAAGAAAGATATGAGCAAGTGACTCGAGTGATGAGTGTTGGAAGTTCCCCAAGGAAAAGGATTTCAGAGGAGAGAAGGTCATGTATTTAAGTCATATAGGGGGATCTCTTGAGGTTGTGGAATGTTGAAGACAAGCAAGCTGGATTTCCGTGATCCAGATGCAAGGAGTTAAGGAGTTAAGATGATGAGAAATGCAAGGACTTGAGCCAAAGGAAATATAAACTATTAGGGGCTCGAGTGTGTGGATGGATTAGTCAAGGGGTTCCAGACTAGAGGAATCTGGAGTGTAATGATTAACAGAAATGAGATAAGTGTTGATAAGAAATTGGATGATTAAATTTCTCACCAATTTGGAAGCTACAAAGGCTTTCCGAGTTAAAGCCTTGCACAAAGTTGAGATGATGGTGTGTCAAATGTTGAGATCAGACAGAGTTGAGTGTCAATGATGAACTTGATGGACTGAGTGAGTAGTTGAGTATCAAGATGGAGTGAGCAAGAGATATGAGGAAGAGATGGGGAAAAGAGCAATACAAATTGAGGTTAGGTTATGAGGATGTTACACATTTGATGCGCAGAGAGTGCTAGTACAGTGCAAGTTTCAACAGTTTGGATTTCTTTTTTTGTAGTTGGTCTTGTGCTCAGACGTGGAAGCAACTGTTTCCAGATCCTCTGTAGTGAAATTGTCTAGATTGGGTAGACTGATTGAGGTAGAAAGTTCTTGCCTCCAGGTGGGAAAATTAGTTCCATTGAGCCTTTAAGTGAAATGTTTGATAGTAGGGATTGAGACTGAGGCAGTCATGATGAGAGTTTTTGAGGTGACAACATTTAAGATGGGGTTGGCTTGACTTGCTGAATGAAATCTCCCGAGATATCAGAAGATTTAGAGTTTGTTTCCTCCTCTGGTTTGATAGTTTGAGATGATTTGAAATGATCAAGAGGGGGTACTGATGATTTGGGAGTTGGTGGTTCAGCCACAGTGAGGAAGGTTTGCCTGCGGTTGAAAAGAAGGGGAAATGGTCCCATCAGGCAAAAGCTCTTTTAGGTTGGCTTCAATCATTATTAGAGGGCTGGGCTCATAACCTATGAAATGCTATTGACGGGCAGTGAGCTACAGGATTGAATGATGGGGCTGGTAAGAGCAAACAAGAGAAAAGAAATGCACCTAATGTCACCAATGGTGACAGCAGAAATGTTTACGGAAACAAAAAAGAAAAGAAAACATTGTTGGAATACATCCAGTCTCCGTTTCCTCTAGCCGGGACCCCGACACATTAAGTAACCCCGCAAATCTCGACATTCAAGCTCTCAGATAATTTTCCCGCCTTTCCAGTCCACCTTGCTTTGATTCCTTGTTCCTCTTTCATCTTCATCTCCTATCCTGGTCTAGATTGCCTCAGCAATAGACACAAGCAATAAGTCATAGCTAGCTGTATCAAATTCTATCTCATCTCACGCCTATTTAAAGACAAACCTACTTCCCCAAAGATTTCCTTCTCCGAGGAACCTGAATTAACCATCATCACCATAGTCACTCCAGCTTCACTTCCACTTCCAAAAGGTCTGACCCGTTCCTCCAATCCTCCTTGTCATTTGTCTCATCTCTCTTCCGACCCATCAGCACTCAACCCAACTCGCGACTGTAGGTCGAAAACTGTTTCTTTGGCTTGCTGTTCAGATCATTGATGTTATTCTTTTCTAGTTCCGTCCTGTTTCTTTCTTCCCTTTTGCCTCCATCTTTTGTCCTGTTGTTCTCACCGCCAGACAGTGTTTGCCTTTAGGTATATTTTTCTTTCTGTTTTGTCTTGTGCTATTTTTTGTTGTCACTCTGTTATCTGATTGAAAATATTACTTTAGTTTCTTTGAATCTTAAAAACATCTAGCCGGTACAAGGAATCTAAATACAAGTTCTAAACCTAACTAGTAGATGGATTACTGGGCCGCGGTAATTTCTCCTTGCACTACCGTTGACACCTTTGGGTTATGACATGTTGCTACAATTCAACAATATTTTCCTAGTTATTTTACTTATTTTACTACAGCTCGCTTCTTTGAGGTGGAGTTGGTTTGAGGAAGGGATGCTCCTCGCAGTGTGAGCATGCTAAAAGAGTGGAATCAATTTGTTAATTCCCTTCAAAACACCCAAGCAAGTTAAATTGTCAACTTACAAACTCTGACATTACTCGGATCAGAAGGCTTCACCCAACGGCAGCTGTATTCCTGTCCATTTTCATCCATGATTTCTAATTGACAAGTGCGATGGCTAAGCGATCAGACGGAATCTTGCAACTAGTTCTGAAGGGCTTACCTATGGCACCGGCTACATTCGCCGCTTTGTATCTAACAGCCAATATCCGAGGGAGAAGTTCTTCAATGCCCAGCCGTTTGCAGTCGAAGAAGTAGAGCTCCTTGCTGGCCACTTGATCATTTCGAGCATTAAGATCACCATTTCCCTGTTACTTTTTGTGTGTGGTATCTATATGATATTAGACCGGAAACACTTGAGATTGACTTACACTTCTTTGGATCCTTCCCAACGTAACATGTTTCTTCCTTGCACTGGTATTGCCATTCACCATAATTTGTACATGCTGCCAGCGAACATATCCATTTTGTCAGGAAAGATTCAAAAAATCCGTCTAGATGGAAATTACTGGAGGCCCACAGGCCCAACCTTTCCCCACTGGATACGTCTTATAGTCGTTCCCGCATTGGATGTCGACCTGGGCGAGACGAACAGCGGGGTCGGATTTTGTGCCAACATTCTTGGTGGCGTCGTGCTGTCCTTGGGCATCGACCATGGTGGCAATAGCTAATGAAAAAAGGAGGTCACTGATCTTGAAGCTGAGCATGATTAAGGAAATGGATACGTTTTTCGTCAACTGCCGACAATCCGTGGATACTTTAAGTACAGAGGCTGCAGTGCGCTTCCGGGGCTGGACATACTGTAGACATATAATGTCCAGGTTGAATGTCCACGCCACTTCCCTCGGGACAAGTTCCACATACAGGACGGTTGCAGAAATGGGTTGTCATACTGCCGGTCTGACGCGACGACTGGTCGATGTGCACACCCACTGTCACCATGACAATAACGGTGACCAGTGGATTTTAGTGACGAGCCGCCGACGCCTGTAGTAGGACGGCAACACAACTTTTTTTTTTCTTTGAACTTTTTTTTTTCAACTGTGTATTTTCGCCATTGGCATTGCACACTTAAAAGGCCATCGAGCAGCATAAGCACAATTTAGAGTAGGTAACATGGCCAAATGGCTAGGATAAAACAGGGCGCGATAATCAAAAGGGAAACAGGTTGAGAGAGAAAAAAACAGAAAAAAAGGAAAAGGGGAAAAAAACAAGTACGGGTGAGAATCAGATGAAAACATCATTCATAGGATTTAAGATGTAGCTTCTGATCTTTTGTGTGAGGAAAGGAAAGCTGCGGGATTCTCGGGCATAATCAATGAAAATAGGATGGGCCTTTGGGAGTTTTAGGAGGAGATGAGGTTTGTTTGGATTGACTGGAATTCGAGCACCGCGGGCCTTTCTGATCAAGTTGCCTCGGGTTAGTCGATATTCGTGGCAAAAGTCCAGAAAGTGATAAAGTGTTTCCCTAGCAGGGCAACACAACTTAAAAACCTAATTTATCACTTATCGAAGCGTCCCGGTATGCACTGTGGCGACTCACTAGGCATCCCGAATGAGTACCGGTTATATCGGCGCACCGCGGTTAATTGCAGAAATGTTCAAAAAGGGTTTATCAAACATCTAATATGATAATTTCTAGTCTTTTTTTTGGCTTCAAGCCAATTTGGGGGATATAAATACAACATGAGGCACACATTTTTCGCTGAACAAACAGAAGAGATCTATATGCATATTGACCCTTTGTATTGGTGCTAGTAAATTAATTATGCAATACACGTAGTACAACAACATGGAATGATAAGGGGTAAAAGAGGAAGAAGGCAAATCAGCCACAAGAGAGATGCTGAGAGAGGAAAGAAGAAAAGATTATCGTTGATTGTGGGCGATAGGTTTGAGGTTCTTGGCAAGGTTGTAGCGGAAGATCCCGCCGGATTTGGGGATAATGAAGAGGAAGATGAGGAAGAAGTTGACGAGACAATATATTCCGAAGGTTTCCAAGGATCGATAACTCTGATCGAACTCAGTCTTGAACCGGTCTAGTAAAAACTCATCCCCAGTCGAGAATCCACAATATCCACAGCTCGTTGCTCTTGCGATTGGATGACCTGGTTTGCCGCTGTCCATCGAACTCATCAAGTATCCACTGTGGGTGCGGATGAAGTCGCGAGAGTAATCCTCACAACTTCATTTTTAGAAACCAGCAAATAAACACCGTGAAGCCAACTTAGCAAAACTTGCATTTTCACTGATGAATCATAGAGTGCTAGTCGAAGTGCTCGATGAATGATATTTATTTACCTGGTGGATTTGGGTGCAAGGAATTGAACTGATTCGCCGGGTTGACAATTGACAACTTGGCCATGGAGAACCATGGAAAGTACCGACTTGACGTACCATTGGAAGGGCGAAACTTCAAGAAGCATATGAACAAAGCAAATAGATTCAACGTGTGATCCAATACTCTTTTTCCTTGCATGTTAAACAGGATAAAACTCAAAGGCTTACCCCAATACATCCACCTCCAATAATTTGGCATTTGATCATACGGCCTGAGTTAGTGTAATAATGACCCCATCTCATTGCCCTCAGCACAAGGTTAAACACTTGATTCGTGCTAGAAGGAAGAACCAAACTTACAGTAAGCTACCGTTGAACGCTTCCATTGAAACCAAGAAGAATGGTAGAAGGTTGGCAACGATGCCGATCGTCGGAGCCAACGCAGCGATCCAAATTGCCCATGTCATCTGCGTAAATATCAATCGATCCAGTAGACCACAAGATTTGTTTAGCCCATGTGTGACGGAGATATTCAGATTATCGTGCAACTAAAGGCGAACCGCCCGACTAGTATCTACGATTTTACTGACCTGGAAGAAAAAGAACATCTGGACGGCCAGAAGACCTGTTTTTGATAGACATCAATAGCATTAGGATGACGTATCATTTTCCTTGGAGAGAAGGAGAAAAGCTCCACAACGATCACTTACTGAAACAAATTGTTTCCACTTCGATCCTGAAACCAACTGGATAGAAACCAAATCGGCGAGGGACAAGAAAGTTAAAAGAGAAGGAAGGTGGATGAAAGTATAAAGGGAGGTCTTACGACAAAAGAACCAAATCGTCCAAAATATGAATCCAGAGAGGATGCTGTAAGGTAACTCGGCAAGAAAGAAGCCGATGACCAAGCTGATTTCGCGATAAGAGCCCGAGAGTTTCTCACGGGTTTCATAGATGGACTTGAACTGGAACCATTTAGCGATCAATTGGTTCATGAAGACAGGGGGGATGAAGAGGATCAAGAAGACGCTGAAGACTTGATTTTGAAGGCCCATCAAGCTCGTCTTCCTACTACTGTCAATCGACCCCCATGAAGGAGATGAGGACGAAGAAGCTTGCTGGAAGAAACTTAGCCCAATCAGGATTGAGACGACGGTTGCAGTAAAAATTTGGGTAAATCCAAACGAACTGTCTCGCCAGAAGTGCCTCGAAAATCGCTTGGTGAGTTCCTTGATCTCCGTGAATACCACTCCTCCCCTTTGGTTGTTAAAGATCGACTGGTCTAGACTAAACGCCTCTGAATTCAGTTGGCCAATCGTCTCCACCGTCGTTTGATACCCGGATGACGAGTTCCAATCCTGGTCAATCAGCGGATCTTGATTGTCGTGTGAGTTTCTCATTGAGTCAATCAAATATTCTGCTGGATGTTCGGTAGCTAGGCATTGGCGTGAAGATTGGGCTTCGAAGTAAGCCACTGCCTGATCTTGTGGGCCAAAATACGCCAGATTGCCGCCCTTCTGCAGGAGGAGCAGTCGGTCAAAGCTCTCAAATATTATCACCGATGGTTGGTGCACGGTGACAACAACAGTCAATTTTGATTGCGAGGCAAGTCTGCGGAGGAGCTGGATGATGTGCGTTGCGGATTGAGAATCCATCCCACTAACAGGTTCATCCAAGCACAAAATCTTTGGTCGCGCCACGAGCTCAACAGCAATACTGAGCTTCTTGCGGTCTTCCAAGCCCAATCCTGCACTAGGGGTCCCAATGACCGCATCCTCTAGCTCTTTCATGCCGAGCCATTCAATGATCAGGTCCACATCCGCCAGCTTGGCCCATCGAGGGGTCGATTTCGGCTGTCTTAGCAGAGCAGACAAGACTAGGGCCTCTCGGACTGTCGCATATGGATCTGGGAAAATTTGCCATCAGGCTAGGTTTTCGTACGCATTGAATACGAGATAACTCATGCACACCATGACAGTCTGTCTGTTCGACATATCCGATCGACCGGTAGCTATCAGCGGTTGGTAACCTGCCATCGAGCAAGAGCTCTCCAGACATCTGAGCATAGTTGACTCGTCCGGCCAAGGCATTTAACAAAGTCGTTTTTCCTGATCCGGATTCTCCCATGCTTCAGGGTCGTGGAAGATGCGGTAAGAATCAAAGTTTATATTATCGAGTGAGCATAATTGAAACGGCACAGGACTTCAGAACTTGACTCACAGTGCGGTTAGTTCACCCGGTTGGAAGTAACCTGTGACTTGATTCAAAAGAATTCGCGTTTCATTATGGTCCTTGACACACAATTTTAGTTCACTGAACGTCAACACGGCTGGTTCGAATTGAGCTGAACTTGACAGTTCCTCATCTTCAGAGTAAGAAGCCATGTTAGCAAGTCCAACTCTTTCGCTAAGCGTTTGTCGATCAATTACAATGCCTTCTTCCGTGTTTTCGCGATCGCGTTGAAGTGTCTCCTTCATCCTTCGTAACTTACTCCTCACCGAGGCCGAATTTTTGAACAGTCTGGTTGATCCAAACTTGGTGAAGGAGAGGTATTCCGTGAAAATCACACTGAGTATCAGAATCACTGCACTCGAGCCAATGATCATACCCAAATTATACCACAGATGTCGATACTCGAATCCGTAGGATCGGAATAAATAATCATCTCCTAATACTACCAGCGAATTGGGTCTGGATCCCAGTGTGGAACACGTTTGGTAGGTGGGATCAGTATATGACGGGCCACGAGGTATGATGTGCTGTGGAGAACACGAAAGCTCCAAGCCGTGGAACTCATTCGAAAGCACCGCCTAGAAAGATTCAAATTCAACTCTCTGGACCAGATTTCAAGTGAAAAGAATTTTCGAAATGATTCTTACATCGAATGCATGAGAGATAGGATCCAAGTAATACCGGATCCACTTGAGCTTTGATCCCATGGAAGGGGTTGGAATAAAGTAGCCTCCGAGGCTGGATATTAGGAACGCAGCATCACGGTCAAACAGCGCTAAGGATATTCAGTAGGAAAACGACCAAACATGATCGAATGCTAACATAACAAAAAGATTTAGCACCACTCCACAGTATCTCATGGCTTCGTCGAATGAGGACGATACTGCAGCAAGCATCCTGAACACAGCTGTCAAGTTGATTGCTGTTGCATCGACTGATATGGGGTGATGCATCACAATTCAGTATTGTAGAGTAGCAAGTTGAAGGAAAGATCATTATGTAGATTAACAAACCAAGCAAGATATATGTCCCAAAGCGAACAGGATCCTTTTGTAATCCGGCAAGTCCATAAGTGATACTAGCAAACATCAACACTTGAGCCGTGATCAAAGGTATATCGCCTAAAGTCCGTGCAAGCGCCAGTGCCCCGGGGGAGTAAAATCCAAACTTCCCGTGCCTCTGAGTGATCTGTCTACCCATCAAAGTGTTTCCTAATTCAGAGAGCTGGAGGTATCCGTTGAACAGAACCGATAGGAACAGGACTGAGCCTCTGGAGAACGCCGCTTCGGTTGTCTGGGGTAGTTGGTAAAATAACGTTCCGATGATGACCGATAAGATCAAGTTGATCATCGTCTTGGTGATATAAGGTTTGAAATCGGCTCTAATCAGGGCATATTGGCGTGAGGTGAGATAAACTAGTTGCCGTAAATAGTTGCTCGTCCAGGGCGACCTTGCGCCGACCAAAGTATCTTTCTCGACAGGTACCGAGTAAATGAGATGTTGGGCGGCACCTGAGGATGGGTAACGAGTGTCATACTCGATCATTTCTAGCTTGAGGTTGGCGAAGTGCTTTGAGTGCTTGAAAGCTGCAACAAACTCCACCGGGGTCCGAGGGATTTCATGAGGAGCGTCCGGCCGAGCCTTGGCTGTCAAAGGGTCAGTTACTGAACAGAGGAAGTCCGCAATTGGCTGATTTGGGATATGCAGGAATCCAAGCTCCTTGAAGTATTGGACGGCCTCGGAGGTCGGTCCAAAGTAAATCTGATGTCCTTCATAGAGTACAGAGACGTTGTCGAAGAGGTTATAGAGACTATCGCTTGCCTGTCTTAGCCCGATAGCCGCGCTGGTTCGGTCGATCTTACACCATTCTTTGAGAGACTTGATAAGTTGGTAAGAGTTGGCCGAATCGAGACCCGCAGTGGCATTATCGAGGCAAAGCACCGCACATCGTGTCAATAGTCCTTCAATGATGCTCACTCGTCTGCGTTCCCCGCCGCTGACTCCCCGGATTGCCTCTGAGCCGATGCGAGTGTTTAGGGTGGATGAGGAGAAGCCCAAGATCTTGGACCAACTTTCAAGTTCTAATTTTGCCCAGTCGGCGCGACTGATCCCATGGGGCCTAGTTCTTGGCGTTCGACAGTTTGCGGCAAGAGCCAAGGTATCAAGAACTCTTAGGGATGGGAAATGTTCGTCATGTTCCTCGATCATCGTGATCAACGGTTTGAGGCCGAGAGACTCGAGCCGCTGGCTGGATAGAGAGCCAAAGTCGAGATGACCGGAGACTGTGGAGAAGCTTTCATGGTTGAGTGAGATGGCGCGTAGGAGGGAGGTCATGCCACCCTTGGGTCGAGCAAGAACCAAGAGTAACTCAGACTGATTGATGAGGCCATCGATGTTGCTCAGGATGGGAATCTGGGTCTGATTCGGCGATGGCGGGTGGACATTCGATTTGGCACCAGGTATATTACTACTGGATATAGTCCAAAGTGTGTGGATCAATACCAACATAGGCCGGGTGAGGGTACGATAAATTGCCCGAGGCAAGCTTTCGACGATCTCATGATTGATCTTGGAGCTAAAGACCGAAAGATCTCTATACCTGATCGGCAGACCCTGGCATTTAAGACCGGAGTCTTCGGATTGGGTTAACCGATTGAGAAGGAAATGGGTGCAGATAGTTTGCTGAGAGGGTTCGGGAAGACCCTGAGTGAAGGATTGGAGGCCATCCAGAGTGATGCTAGCGTTCGAGTGAGGCTCGGATAGGGCGACTTGAGGTCTATGATCATCGTTGTCGTCGTCTCCCTCGCGCTGATGATTTTGGTTAGAGGAAGACAGAGTGGATACGGCCATTGGGTGTTGGTGGGATAGGATCCAAGCAACTGGCTTATGATTAGTTTTGGAGGAAAACCCTACAGTTTGTTTTTTATATGGACAGGTAAAAAATGTTAACTCATCTGAGATTTCAACCATCGATCAATTGAATTCTGAAGAATGGATGGATGGATGGGAAACTTCCTCGGGGCCTCCCCCGGGGGGACAGACGGTCACTGAAACACTCCGACACGGTCCCCATCTATGGGCACTTCATCTCCGATATTGAACTAAGAATTCTTTCTCCAATCTTCCCGCTGCTAAGGTAATACTTGATCTGGAGCTGCCTGGATCTACAAACGAAATATCTCCGTGCTGCGCAAAACTGGGCTCTACATGGGTAAGGTACTGTTTTAGTTGCCAAATCAGCTATACTAGTTTTACTTTTGATAATAAATCTGAAGTCTAAGATAACGGAAAAGATACATACCATAGATGAATCTTTTGACATTAAGCTGAATGTATCAAAACTAGTTTCACAAGGGTAAGAAAACTAGGGTATTACAAGAACAAATGTTTCATACTAGATGCCTTCAAAATTGAAATGATAAATGCATAAAAATGGCTTCATAAAAAAATTGGGCTTGCAGGCACCTCTGGGCTAAAATAAAAATAGGGAGTTAATAAACGTACCCAGTTTTTCCGCGTTTATATCCGGTTTTTCCGGGTTACATTTTTTCCCCTGAGCCCGCGCGTGTACCCAATTTTTTTTCTGGGTATTCTAATGGCCAAATTGGACCAATTTTTCTATTGAAAAACATTCAAAAATTATAATATTAATTAGAAGCACAAGAAAACCACAAAAAAATCAATTTGATTTTGAATGACTTTGTGTGCCTGGTTTTTTTATTCTGCGTTCTTTTGACATTTCCAATTAGTAATTTCAATGATACACAAAGAATCAAATTTTGGCACATATATTACAAGCATAAAAATTTCAGGACACAAAGAAATGTGCCTAAACTTTGAACTGTGGAATTTTAAAAATATTGTGGCATCAGAACATAATGTTGCACAGGGGACTGAATAGATAAAGGTTTGGAAGTTGTATAATTTTTTACAAGCCCACACAGTGCAAAAAATTCCGGAATTCTTGAATCTTACATATCATATGTTGCCTGAAATATTTAGCAATTGAGTGGTATCAGAACATAAGATATAAGGAGTGTGTGGCAGGTTAGTAGGAAAACCTTTTTGATTAAATGTCTCAGAAAGCTATAAAGTTATAAAAAAAAAAGTGTACTGTGTATAAACTATGTGCTATTCAATCATTGGCAATGACATGGAATCTGAGGGTGAGATATAAGGGGTGTAAACTAGTAGGTATTATGACCACTGTGCATCTCTTATAACTCATGTTTGAAAGTATTGCTATTTCCAAGAAGTTCAGGGCACATAAGATATACAAAAATGAAAATACTATGAATTTATTAGCCTTCTGGACAATTTAATGAAGAAATTATGCACTTGGCTAGATATTTACTACTGACCTTCTCCACACCTCTTATATCTCATGTTCTGATGAAACTCTATTGAAGCTTAACCAGCCTATATAGTTAGACCTTCAAGCAAGTTGCAAGATAGTGGGGGGCTTAATTTCATGAAGTTTAAATTGGTTAGGGTTCACATTAGTCACTGAAGAAGTGCAGACTCATCCTCTACAGATCCTGAATAAACAAATATCTACTAATTCAAACTCTCTATTGAATAATTCAAACTGGTTCCCCTCTAGGTTCTCTGAAGGTTACTTATTATTTAGGACTTGGTTGAAGCATGAAAGGTCCTCAAATACAAATCACCACTTCTCACCTCATCTTCTGAATCACAGCAATACAACACATCTCTCAGTTGGTCTTAATCTTACACACTTTCTTTCTTTTCATTCTTAATATCTGTTATGGTTGGTCTATGGAGAGGAAGGCACTGGGGTTCTGGGGTATTTGGGATCCTACAATTTAGATTTCAGGATGAGGAAGAGATGTGGATCCTTTTCCTTGCAGACTATAAGTGGTCTGTCTGTGACATGTATGTGATAGACTATGTACATATGGTGCGGGAAGGCCTGCGCTATGGCTCATGACAATATCTCCATGCTAAATATATTTTTCTATCCTGTTATATTTTTCCTTCTTTCTCTTATCTTGCCTTCTATCCTCTTCCCCTTACAGTCTTTTTATAAAGTTATCTTCACTCTGTTCTTCATCATAACAGTTCTTACATGCAATCTACAGTGTCCAAGTGGTACAACCCTGTTTTTTCTCTACAATTGTACATATCTCTCATTCAACTCTGAATTATTTTTCTCTCTGACTTTCTTCTGTGTTCTGTATGGTTTTGGTTTTAAGCAACCTTATAGTGTTTCTTTAAATCCATTGCTAAAAATTTCAGGGAACACATAATATGTAATGTTAAAGAATTCCTGAAGTATTTCACTGTTTGGGCTTTTTTTTAAAAAAACCCACCTGATCCCATGCCATTGCCAATAATTTAATGAAACATAGTCTATACACAATTTTAAGCTCTATGATCTTCATAGTTTTCTGAGACATGCAATTGAAAATATATTCAATTTGCCAGACTTTTCCTATTAGCCTGCTGTACACCCCTTATATCTCATGTTCTGATCTCACTCCATTAAGAATTCTAGGGCACATATATTATGTAAGATTAAAAAATACCTGAATCTTTGGGCTTGAAAAACAAAAAAATTATACAGTTACCATTTGCTTCTCTAATACATCCCCCACATAAACTTATATTTTATGTTCTGATGCCACACTATTTCTTAAACATTTAGGGTTGATGGTTCATTACCAGCTCTTTGGGTGCTGAAAATTCTGTGGTTGTAATGCATGCACAAATATTTTATTCTTTGGGTATCACATATTTCCACCCACCTGTGCAAAATGCCATCAAAAGAGGGGGGCCCACTGGAGCATATTTCTTTCAGGCCAGTAGAAATTTTAAATGCTTAGAAAAGCCAAAATAAACATAAAAATTGGATATGCAAATTTATTCAAAACATTATTTATTTTTTGCCTTTTGTTCACTGATAATCAATTGCCTAGTTTTCAATGATATTCAAAAGTAATATTGGGCCTATTAGGCCATTAGAATATCTTCAAAAAAAACTGGGTATAAACCCTGGGGCAGGGGGAAAAATTTACCAGGAAAACCTTATTTCAAAGTTCTTAGGTACTTCTCAAACCTATTTGTTGGCAATATCCAAGAATTTTTTTGTTTCTATTGGGGAAATTTGGTTTTGGAGAAGATATTTGATTCTTGGTATTGGCAATTTCGGAGAAGTAGAACATGTGATTCAATTGATAAAAGAATTTCTCCAGATTTAGGAATCTGGGCTCATAAACTAAAGAAAAACAACAGAAACCATGACACATTAGACTAATGCTGAAGGGTGGTGATAATTACGGGCATAGTGAAGCAAACTCATAGATGGTGAGTCAAAAGATGACAGGAGTGAGTTGATGATAAACACAGTTGATAGTTACAGAAACAATGATATTGTGGATGACATTTTATTTAACTATTCTACTTAGATTTAATCATACAACTACTGTGGACTTTAACTGTGACTATCGAGATAAACTGTCTAACATATATGTATGGTCATAGACCATACCTGCTTTTCTTATTGAATAGGCCAATTTTAGGCTTTGGTTTCTCCTTTTCTTCACAGAAGTGTGGGCTTTTTGGGCTTGCTGGTGTTGCTAGCCACCTGCAGCATGCAGGCTTGGAGACTCTCATGCCTCACGGTGCTAAATTTCTAAATGTGAATAAAACTTCATTTGTGTCACTGGAAAATGGGGTAAAAGGATATATGTAATTACCTACCAGCACACAGGTCACTCATCCTTCAGTTTACCTGAGGTACACCAGATGTTCACAGGAAATGGAGATCTCACCAGTAGGGAGTGAGGCAGTAATAGCAACCTACTCCTACCCTGAGATCAATAGCTTATTATACCCAAATGGCAGGGTAGGGTTTTCCATAACTGGGGCGCTAAATGTAGGATAGCCACCGGGTTTAGCACCTTTGATGGAGCTGGCCTGAGACCTTGCAGACTGCAGAATTTAAGTATGAACAATCAGTTTGGGGTCTGTTTGGGGCTTGGTGGACGGACGTCGCGGTAGTTGGTGGTGGTGTGGATACTCTATTGAGAGTAGGAGAGTATATAAACACTCGAACATCCAAATTCCCAACAAATAAAAAATTAAAATTCCCAAAAAACAACCAACAACCACAGAAAACCAAAAACAAGATGACGACTCAAGAAGAACCATCCATCTTAAACGAAAGACTAACACAAGAATACTCTGACCTATTCGCAGTCTCGGGTAACTCATTCCTATCACCAATCGATCAAAACACACTCAACAGTATCAACATCCAAACAAACCCAACAGGCTCACCACCACCACCACCACCAACAACAACAACAACAACAACAGAACTCATCGATCTCACAACTCCCAAACGGAGAAACTATCAACATGAACTAGAACCAGTCCAAACCAGGACCATAAGAACATCCGACACGCTTGACCTCATGGACCACTCCATCTCATCCTTCGAGCTATTACCAAAAGCACTCAGCCCATCCACCCCAGTCAGTCTTTTCATCCCTCCTCAAAAACTTCATTATTCTGACTCTGATTACTTTGGAGTTTATTTTCCTAGTCATCTCGAAGGACGAACCATCTCCTCCTCAATCAAATCTCCTCTCCTCATCTCCACTGGACTCCGCCCACCTCACCTAAACCAACCCACAAAATTCTATCACCTCACCTCACCCATCCATCTACCCCAGATAGACCTAAAAGCGTTCAGCCCAGTAATATCACTCGAACACATTCAGTCGATCTACTTGGTCTCTACGATCATCACACACCTCGCCCACCCATCTCACGATCCAAATCTACTACGGCCATCAAGAACCACGAGGAAATTGAATCAAAATTCCTACCATCCGATCATCATTCTCAACAACAACAACAACACCCCAAACCTACAAAATCTATTCTCAAGAGACCCAACAGTCCCTCGAAAGGTACTCGCGCCCGTTTCTTTAGTCCTCGCGTTCTATCTGATCATACTGGAGATGAGGAGAGCGATGGAAACGAATCTAGCTGGATAGATGAACAGGGGAACTGTCGAGGACGGGAAATCATTCACGAGTTTCAGAAGGATGAACCTCCGATGACGCGTCCCAAATCGATCCTCAAACCATCCGCTGAATCTCCCTCTCCCCGCAAAATACCTCCTTCTTCTTCCTCCATCAGCCGTCGACAACATCATACCCCCAAGTTTATTATTCCTGAACCGATCGACCTTGGCATCGAGCCAATCTTACCCAGGCACTCAACCTCACCATCACCCTCTCCACCCTCCTTACCACCAGCTTCCTATCTGATGAACGCCAGAGTTCATCGAAAGACTCCCTTGGCCAACACACAAGCCTCTCGGGATCAACAGCAACCGACTCGCTCAGCCTCGAATAGTTTGATCTTCAACACACCCGATAACCTTTCCAACATCATGGATGAGAGTGGCGGCTTTTTCATCGGCAACGAGACCACATGGACCGGGGGAGACAGCAATAATAACAAGGAACGTTCCACCGAACTCTCGATCGACTTGAATCATGTTGCCATGATGGAACTCTTGGGCAAGAGAAACTTGGCCAAACTTCGTCCCGGCTCAGCCTTCGCCAAACTTAACTCGACCAGAAACTCAGAATGTATCATGGTTCCTGAAGAAGAAGAGGAAGAACAAGATTCTATCGACGTCTCGGGCCTGGCTCGACAGCTCGAAAATAAAAAGAGCGGTCCATCGGACAACTTGTCTTTGTCAGCCCTTATCTTCCAGCTCACCCAGGATCTCTCACCTTAGAAAGGATACTTACGTTTATTCTCTTTCCATCATTTGTCGACCTGGTTCTAGGAAAGATGAACAGGCACCCGTCAATCTAAGAGGCTCGCTGGATTTTTCAACAACGTTCGAATCATCCAAGATCAATTTACCCCCCTTACCAACGGATCGAGACCAACTATGGAAAAACAGCCAACCTAAAGAGCAGAAAAACCCTCTGACGACCGATGGGCTAACCAGCGCACCGATGACCAAACGATATTCGATGTCGAGTATCGACCATCGTATTTTAGGCGAGCGAGGAGAAATGCTGGATGAGGTTACAGCCCGGCTGAAGACAAAGATCGATTCGATCAAGTTATCGGCCCAGGAGGATACCCGATCGGTGATGAAGGATGACCTTTTTTCAGAGCTGATGTCTGCGCCCCCGCCATCGGTAATGTCCCATGCGGACAAGAAAACCATTCGACCAGCTCCTGTGCATTCCAAAACTCCCAGGCCACCGCCGTCGAGCGGTGAGCGTCAACCGACGGCGGCCAAACGGCTGTCTGGCCCAGTTGCCGTGGCTTTTCCTGGCGGCAACCCGACGCAGCCCAAGATCACGGCGACAAACCCGGTCGGCAAGCCTCGCACGAGCTGCATCTCCACCTCCGTCACCCCTGTCCGTGCCAAACGATCCTCAAACATAGGCATCGGCCTCCCTCCCTCATCCTCAGCCCCATCCATCCACTCGCTATGCTCCAAACTCTCGAAGCCGAGCACCACTGGGCTCACTGGTGTCCGTACTAAACTGAAGCCCTCCAATGCCCTCGTCAAGCCCGCCCTTCCTTCGGGCTCACCAAAGACGATGAAGAGCCGCTCGTCGCTCTCGACAATCAGCCTCAACTCGCCCCGTGTGCTCTACCAAGCTAATACCAAGAAACCTTCCGTCCTTGCCCACCCTCCAACGACGACGGCGAGGACGAAGATTATTAGCCCAACGAAGAGCAGTAAGACGTTGCCCGTCCCAGGCACGACCAACACGCTCCCTGCGCCCCGCCCATACGCTACCACCGGCTCTGCCAGGCGCTCTTCGCTCCTCGAAGGTCCCCCACCTCGCTCTGCCCTTCCCCAACCTGCGAGTCTTAGTAACAGGCACCGAACCGCTCACTTCTCTTCAGCTACCACTACCACCGCGATTGCTCGTCCACCGTCCTCTAAGATCGTCCCTCCCTCTTCTGAGCCCTCTAAAAACACCTTATACCGTCAGATCAAACAGACTCTGTGAAATCCATCCTCTAATCTTCTCGGTTTCCCCTAAAGAATTAAGTGCTTTCCGATTTTACCTTTCAAACAACCTTCTTTTTCTGAGTCTCTTCTCTCGCCTCTTCTCCTTTGATAGAGCAAGAACGTCAGAAAAAAAAACCACAGAAATGTATACACACACTCACAGGCGTATATATATATACATATCATGCAAATAAATTTACTTTGTTTTTATTTTGTATTCTGCTAGCTCTGCTTGTTTTTCGTTTATCTTTGCTTATCGTCTTATTCATTATCATTATCATGCAAACAGCTAACTTTTCTTGAGTTTTCTTTGGTTCTTGTGACTTCATATGATCTGTTTGTTTTACATACTTATTTGTTTTTTATAAGTTTTCAGTGGCAAATGTGTACAGACATATGTATGTATGTATGTGTCTTGGTTTGTGTTGTTTAATCTTGGGTCTTTCTTTTTCTTTTTCTTTTCCAAAAAAACAAAACAAAATGAAATAAAATAAAATAAAACAGATACCCACTAGAAGTTGTATGTTACAAGACATGCAATATACAGTACAGAGCTCATTCTAGTGTGATGAATGACTTTGTCAATACCCAGTTTTGATGCCCAACTGAGCTTCATCACCTTGATCACGCTCCCCAGCAGCTTGAGCAGATAGTAATATAAGATTTCTATTAACCAATTTTTCCATTGAATTACATCATGCATTAAAGATTTACTGCAAAGGCTAGATGGTGGTACATGTTCAATTTAAGTCAAAAGGGGGGATGAGTGACATATGGTGTGTTCAGGGTATTTCAGTAGTGAGATGAGGGATTATTTTCCTCCAGGATAGCCATTGGAGATACAATGCATGAACAAGGCTGTTTTTAGCATGGTTATGTTGCTTGAGTTCTGACGTTCAGAAAATGAATTTTGGGAGAGTGTGGCAGACAGCCTTAGAAGGGGTCTGATTGGACAATGGAGGGAGATAGGAAGGGAAGAAATTTTTGGATACTCAGAATTGATGGTTTATTTACTTACCCTGGAGATAGGCCAGATTGGATAGACTATATTGCTAAGACATTCACAACTTGTGTGTGGTTAAGCTAAACAAAAAAATATAAGGATATTTTATAAATTTTTAACATATGGAATAAGTGTTGTGACTGAACAATGGATTGAGGTTGACATTCTAAATTAACAATGTAATAAAAAATGATTTTGGTTTAAAAATGGAAAGAAATAAGTATTACAACTATGTCATGGACAGGTATCCACTCAAGAGTGATGGAATAAGAGAGGCAAACATCAAACAATGTGATATAAATTGTGAGATGTGAAGGGAGTTAAGAGACAAGTAACAATTAGTTGGCTGGGTGGATGTTATTCCCGTTGAACTGGAATGCACTTTACAAGCTAATTAGCCATCTAATTGGAAGTGATTCTGAGCAGCATATTATTGTTGGTTCTAGGGATCAGAGCTGATGAAAGTTTGGTGAACCTGACCAAATTTGGTCCAAAAAAAAAGTGTGACCACTTGTCAATATTGATACTTAGGGAGCACACATATTCAGTATTAATTTGGGTTTCAAGTGTGTGTGTGATTACAAGTCTTGATTATGCAATAGGATGATTGGCCAAGTGCAGATCAATTTGTATGACAAAAGCAGTGAGGAAGGGGATGATCAGCTGTGAAGGTAAGCAAACCAAACCAAGATCCAATGAATGTGAATATGAAAAATGACACATATGTGGGCCCAAATATAAACAAGTGCATTTGTTCATGAGTGGAAGAAAATTGTAACAGCAAAAGCAAAGGGCAAGGGAAAAATCAACAATAAAAAAAGGGAGACATGATGTGACCAAATTGATTCAATTCAGTCAATGTGACACAATCCTTAATATTCCTTGGTATGTGTTAGTTCCTGTGACACAGATTTTGTAGCTTTCCATCACCATTTTCCCTTTTTTCCCCTCTGTCACTTCTATTCAAAGACTGAGTGTAAAAGACTGGTCATAAAACCAACTATACTAGCAGATTATAGCATGTTTTTCAAGCTCTACATAGTGCAGTATTCTTACACTACTGAATAACTACAAAAGTAGAAGCCACAGTCATAGCCACAGCAGAAAATACAGAAGTAATTGTGGCCCCAAAACCTTACAAAAGAGTACAGCACTGTTGGGCACAAAAAGTGCAGCACTTTCAGCTGTCCTAAGCTTCTTACATCAATCTTTTTGGAAGGTTGTTTGACCCAAGTCTTGGACAGTGACTCTGCATCAAAGGGGATCATGTCACTATGTGCGGCTACAGTGGAAGTCAAGCTGGAGTATCACTCAAGAGCCAAAAGTCAAAACCAAGTCTTCCACCAGTCACCTCAACCCCTGAGCTGTAGGACATCGTCCTTCAGAGTGAGAGAGGGCTTCAACACATTTCATAGAAGTTATGAATCAGTCTTCCAAACTACCTGGATGAGTTGGAACCTTACATGACCCTGTTGGAAATTCCAATCAAAAGTTTAATGGAAGAAAGGGTTACAATTCCAACGTGTTTTTCTTTTTTAGTTATTTGTTTGGCCAGATGAACAAGACTGTGCATGTGTACCATACTCAGTCGAGAGAACAGGCGTGAATATTCTGCTTGAAAAAATAATGGGAGTCGTGGTCATGTAGACGATCAACTTGAGTTGTTCTATAAGCACTTGGCGATCAATTTCTGAGTAGTCAATCAATCAAGAACACATGGTCAACCAATCCAGACCCAATGGGTCAGCTTACTTTCCGTCTCCAAAAGTCAAGCAGGCGTTACAATCAGGGACAAGAGGGGTGGGGGATCAACATACTTTTAAATTATCAGGTGAGGCACCCTTTAGAGAATCAACTGGAGACCCGTTCTGATAAACGATGAATGTCGGCATGGCAGAGATACCAGCCTCGGAGGCGATATCCTGTCCGATTGGAAGATCACAGGGAACTCGTCAGTCTTTCATGTTCACAGTCCACAGCGACGATTACCGAAAACACTTAGCACGAGCAGGTGGGAAGGTCATCAGACAAGGGGGAAGGAAAAAGGAGAGGAGGAAAACATTGCTAGCTGCGTCATCCGACTTTGACTTACACGAGCTTCATCGACATCGACTTTGTAGTATTTCACCTTGCCGGTTCCATCGTCGGCTGCAAGTTGTTCGAAGAGTGGCGAAATGGCTTTACATGGGCCACACCTGTAGGGAGCCCGCGCGTACGATCATAACCACACGATAACAAAAAACAGTCAGCGGCAAGATTGGTGAAGAGTTTAAGAAATAGTTAGATACTTGGGTCTATGAGTACTGACCAGGTCGCCCAAAAATCGATGATAGCAAAGGTTTTCTCTTCAGAACCTCGACCGATCTGAAATACCACTCGACAGGAAGTCAGCATTTGCACTTCATACGAGTTGGAAAGACAGGGGAAACGGCATCGGGCTCACGGCTTTGTGGAACTCATCGAGTGTGCATAGTGGGGTTACTGGCATGATGACGAAGAAGTGGGTGAATGTGAAGAAGTGTACAAGGTGGCGTGCGTTTGGAGGTTTGGCTGTGTGGTGAAGTTCCGCTTCGGAGCTCAAGGCCTTCACGGGGCCCCGGATCTCCCCGGCCACCTAACTTTGATCAGGCTCCGACCATTTCCAAGAGCCCAACAAGACCCAGGTCGACGTCTATAGAATTACTGTAAGCATTTTTTTTTTCTCTCCTAGAAATATCATTTCCTTCAAGGCTTTCCTTCATCCAGCTTACCCTACACCTGACTGTGTCTAAAAATTCAGGAAACAACAGCGTATCGAGAAGGAAGAGACGCGTAGAAGGAGCTTGAAGATGTTCTTTATTGTACGAATGGCCAACTCCCTCATCGCTTCCTGTGACTGTCCGTTCTAGTGATTGAGTTACAGTAACATGAGATCCTCCGCATTTCTTTCCGACCTGGTCCAACGATCAATCCGTCTACTAGAAAGAACTATCACATACGATCAATCTCCACCCCTCCTTCTTTGGTCCACGTACAGCTGGCTTCCTCGAAGAAAAGCTCAGTCGAGATGTTGAAGGCACTTGTACTGGTCAGTTCTAGCCCGTCTAAATCCATCCTGGGGACTTCTTTTTTCTGATCACCCGAACTCCGCTCAGGCCGGTTTGGATACATCATTGCTGTCCTCAAAATTCTGAGCACCTCTGCTGGTACCATCCAACCTGGAACGGGTATGGCCGAATTCGTGATAAAATATTCGGTATGATCATTCTCTCACCTTAGAGTTCACAATGGTTTCTTGAGCTGTTTTTCGGTTCCATAGGCGATCGTATTGAAGCCTTTCAAGGGAGAAGTGGTTGATGGGATCGTTGGCCAGGTGAACAAGATGGGCTTCTTTGTTGAAGTCGGTCCACTCCAAGCCTTCGTTTCGAGTCATGTAAGCCGACGACTTGCGCCCCATACAACGTGATTCTCGCCGTCCTAGCACTCATTATGAATGCAACCATATTCTTTACAGCTGATCCCTTCAGACCTCAAGTTCGATCCCAATGCCAACCCGCCCTGTTTTTCTTCAGATGAAGATCAAGCAACCATCGAAAAGGGGACGCGTATCCGTCTGAAGATTGTTGGAACACGGGTCGACGCTACAGAGATTGTGAGTCTTGCACCGGTTCTCGTCTTGTATGATCACATTTAACTCTCTTAACAAAATCAATTTAACACACCATCACTGGACCTCTTAAGTTTGCAATCGGGACTATTAAGGTTTGTAATTGGCTTGTCCCCTCAATCTTCGTGATCTGAACTGATTTTTTTTTTTATTGCGCATGTGAATTACTTTTCAGGAGGACTATCTTGGACCGATCGATTGAACTGATCTCTCATATCCTAAGTATTCGAAAACAGAAAACACAAAGCTGTTTCTCGATTTGTAATTTCACTTTGATGATGCAGATCTCAAAACAGCTCTACTGATATGAGGTGAACTACGTAAAATAGCTAAAATTTAAGACCTCTTCAACACTGTTCAGTCATTACTTGGTCTTGAGTGATTTGACGGAGGGAAACAGACAAGCATGTCATGAACTACCAGCATCATTGATGGCCAAGATTAGCCATGATGTGTACCCGAACATAACCTGTGTATATATACACAGGTTACGTTCGGAATGTCTGCCAGGTTATGAATCGGGCAGAGTTGAAAAAAACATGCACATAAAATCATGTATCCAATTGCGGAAACCGACGTGAAGCAAAGACATGTAATCTGGGCGGTCAGGGGTTTCCTCAACGGTAGCAATGGCTATAACCGACAACTCAACTGCAACTTCTTGCTATCGTAAAATTGTTATGATGTCTGAGGGCTTGCATCCACACTTCTGCTCGACCGTCGGGAGCATGTGATGGTGATAGCGGTCATTTTCTTTCTCTGAGGATTCCAGCATTTTCTTTGATCCGATCTCACATTGTCATCGATGATGCAAAAACCAGAAATTAGTTGAGTTCGCGGAGAAGACACTTTGTTTTAATCCACAACATAACCCCTATAGAGTGGAAGACGAGCTGAGAAGATACAACAGATCGCCTCCATCACAATATCATGGCAGACGACATAAACAAAACAAGCAAAACGGAAGGAAAACAACATATTGAATCAGGAAAAGTCCATAGTCTAATCAAGGAGATCTACCAGAGGAGAAGGAACACCGGAAAGGAAACGTAGTGAGTCTGTCAGGGAAAGAAATGACGCGAGAAGGATGCGAGTTAATGATATGGAGAGGGTAAGACAAAGATAACGATTATGTATGTTTCGAGTTCCGTTGAATGGATTCATTTTTTTATGGGGATTATTCTGTTGGTGTATGCAGCATACAATAATCTGGAGCACGTTCTTTGAAGGGTATTGTCGCAGGGTTTAAGAAATATCTGTTTGAAAGAACAGCACAACCATCGGACCAGGAAAAAGGTATTAGATAGTGGGGCCAAGACTTTTGATATCGTTGATCTAGCACTCACTGGGGAAACCGCAGTCGCTTCCATCCTGCCCCTCCTTCGACCACGAAGCCTAGAATTACGGCAGTCTGCAAAACAGTTGAGTAAGATCCGGGTGAGTACACACTCTTACCTAGCAGTTCAGATCATTTTATTGGCCTGTCACATATATGTAAAGCTTACCACTTGGGCACCGCCATCCAGCGCAGCGCTGAGCACATAATTCGAACGGTGGAACCTGATTTGAACAAAAAATCAATCAACAATCATTCTTTCGCTTGAACTTCCAAAACACTATCACTGACCAATGCGGGTGATATCGGCGGGCATAATATTGGGAAAGAAATCCTACCAGAACAGCCATGGTAAATCCCGCGTTGGCGCCTGAAGAATACTCAAAGTCAGCGTCATGTTTCTTGCTCCGGGCGGGATGGAGGGAAGGCGCTTACGATCAAGAACCAGAGCGAAGGTACCGCAGACTAGCGGAGTGTTGACAAGATCCAGGCGAAACCTCGGTACAAAACGATGCACGACGTAAAACGGAATTGGTAACAAGAAGCCAAACCCTAGACTGATCGGTACAATAACCTGATCATCATGGGGAACGTCAGCCTCAAGCCCTGAAGGTGCAATTCAAACTTTGTTGAAAACTGACATAGCGAGCACCAGCTTTGAACAATTCGTGCGCAAAGATTCCCCAACTGTTAGAAGAAAAAACTGACTCAATGGTCCGCGGGGTCGGTTGTATATAATGATCTTTTGTGGGTTCTAAATGCCAATTTTTTCAATCAAGCTCACCTGATGGCCTGACTTTGGAAATCTTCCAGAACCACGCCGGTAAAAACTTGATTGCCATATTCTGATCTAAGTAATTCTCGATTTGTGTTGACCACCAGACTCATCACCATGTAGTTGAAAATAACACCCGCAATACTGTGGATGATAGCAAGCCCTCATAAGTTAGGCCGTGCTGATCTGGTTGCTAATGAAAAATTCTTCTTGAGTTAGGCAACTAATCACTGGATCGTTACTTACGTCCCGATTATCTGGAAGATTAAAACGCTAATCTAAAAAAATGTATAGCTGTTGGTATCCTGTAAAAAGCTCAGGTGTTTGGGTAAGCGAGACACAAGGAAAGAGAACTAACAGGTGGCAGATGCATGTATTGCCCCAGTTTGAGATCCTAATTCCATGACGTGAGTTTTTCAGTTTAAAAAGGCTACTTTGCGCCAGAAATCGAAAGACCTTACCTGAAGCATACTAATCGATTGAGAGACCGTTGCTGATCCGTACCTGTGATTGACGAAATCCCAAAATGCGTACGATTTAGGCAAATCTTCTTCACGAGGGTGTGGTCGAAACTTAGCACTGTACTTACGTGGTGAACCACATATTCCCGAAGGCATCGCTTGGGAAGGCCATCTGGAGGGCACAAATAAGGAGATAACACGTTACTTCAAGGCTCGTTGACGGTGGACCTCTCAAATATCCTTGCCAAATTTTTTTGAATAAGTCAAAGAAACGTACACCTCTAAGGTCCAAAAAATTAAATATAAAAAAACAGAAACTCGTGGATATCAGCATCTGGGAGCACCTGTAGGATCAAAGTGACGAATATAATAGAGCATGAGACCCACCCAAGCATTTGAATAACGGGTTCAACTTCTAAAGAGGCGCCCGTAGTTGCTTTGAGATAGGCTGAAGCAAGTGTCAATAATCCAGCCAAAACAAGCGCAACGACTAATGCAGCAGCCGACAGCCCTGAATCCGTGAGAGATGCTGCTAAGAAAGCGACCGAAATGGCAAAGAAGAGCATAGCAAGATAAACCCTACGAGATCAGAAAATTCGCGACGGCTCTCAGTTTGGGTTTCTCGACCACCACCATTGTATCATACAAAACAAAAGTAGCTCTTACCATAGTGGTACCTCAGGATATTTGCGGCAGACGATCTGATGCTTGTCAACTTCTTCCTCTTCCAGCCCCCTTCTTGTGAATATAGAAGTAATAGAGCCCCAGCCCCACAATAGACAGTGGCTAACAGCCGCACCAACGGCCAAACTGGTCGCAATATTGGCCAAGATGTACGAGGAACTAAAATAGGGAGCACCTAGTTTCTCAATCATCACCCAGTTTCCGGTACCGTCCTCCTTCATAATTGCAGTGCGATTGTATAGCTCTCCTTCGTGGGTTAAGAGCTGCGTGCTGAGAAAAGGGAAGCCATCGTCCTTTCCACCATCTACTCATACAAGCAGATCCAGTAATCGTCAAATGGGTTAGCTCCATGCTCGATGAACAGATATTGGAACTTGAAATGTGCTAACGGAACCATGATTTTTCCCACCCCACTGGATAAAACAGGTAGGCGAGGAGGACACCGACCCATTCATTGACCTGAATTATGAGATGAGGTGAGGTATACCAAGTTCAAATCAGTCAAAGCAACACGAGGAAAGAGCAAATGCTGTGAAAGCTTCAATTACCTGAGCCGCGAACGGTGTGAAGAGGGGACCCAACGCACCAACGACGTTCCAATCAAATGAAAAACTCAGCATTCCACTGGAGAGAAGGACGTGCAGAGTCAAGAGTCAAAAGGACGAACTTAAAGAAGCTTATGAAAAATAGAATGAAGCACTTACAGTCCTTCATGGGCAAGAGCGCCACCGAACAGGCGAGTGACAGCTGGACTATGTTGCCACCTCAAGCAGAAAGGATTAATTGCCTGAAGAGTTGGTGCGATGTATTGTGGAAAAATCTCATCTGAAGGAAAACATGTAAAAAAGACCAAGACATTCGTCAGCAGAGGCCTCGAGAGAAAAACGCCGAGGGAAATTGATGGCCGTACAAATCGCTGTCCCAAAGAAAACGGTTTTGAATAATCCCAAGTGGCGTTTAGTGTGCATGCCGTCTCGGTAATGAAAAGAGTGGAAAAGAGCAACGGCAGGTAACACAGCTCTGTATTTTTATTTGTTTTACCAGACCGTTCGAATAGTGCGTGAGTAAGGATAAAAGGACTAGATAAAAATTGGTGGGGAGAGATAAAGTCATGCGTACGGGAAGACAGCTCTTCTTGAATAAACCAACGGGGCTCTCAATAAGCCAGCGAAACCGTACCCAATTAATTGTGAACTCCTTTTGGTACGCGAGGGGTGGAATCCAGCAATATTCCAGAGCGGCAAATATTTCAATCATCAATATCAATAACTGTAACATCTCGCTGGCGAAGCAAATCAGTCTGAATTACTAACAACATGATGGCCATCGCGGTGGCGTAATGAAATGGACGCTCTTCATACAGTTCTTGAGTGGCTATCATCTTTAATCCTAGATGTCATTATACGGTTCAAGTCGTGCACGTCATGTGGAAACAGGACTTACTTCAACGGCCAGGGTGCCAACTGCAGCTGCAGTAGCCATGATTGTGCTCAAAGTGTTTTCTTTCTAGATTCAAAAAAAAAAAAAAAAAACACAGGATGAGAAATCCCAAGGGCTAGAAAATTTTGAAGCGGATAATACACTCACTATTGAATATGGCCCTGGGTTCCACCAGGTGGGACCAGGAATATTTTGGAGACTGCGGCCGACGAGGAGACAAGCCAGCTAAGATATAAATATATTCAAATAGCAATCAGTGATCTTACAAATGTAAAGGGAGATAAGATGTGGAAAGAGTCAGGACAGACCTGCAAAAAGAGGGGTTGTACTTGAGATCTTGAAGGTTTGAACAAAAAGAATTGCTGGATCACGGCTGCTGTAGAGCTGATGAAGAGGCCTGTGAGCAGGGCGCGGAATGTCATGGCTGGCATGTGAGAGTCATCCTCCAGTGGGATATCATCTATCCCAGCCATCTTCTTGATCACTAAAGGCTCTGAAGGTGGCTTCTTTTGGCGGCTTTCTTTCTCTGACTGAATCGATTGATCGTCTTTCAGATCATCCTCTTTCGACCGAAAATGTTGTCTCGTAGTTACATTCTTGCCACTAGCTTTAGCATCTTCTTCAGACGACTGGGATGTAGCTGTACGGTTCAGGTTGGGCAAAGCAATATCTTCCATTGAATTGGTTTCGTGATGTTGGCCTAGTTGGCCCGAGGATCTTGGCATCTTGTATGTCGAACTGTACGGTGTTTCTAGTTAGCCGATGATGTTTGTGTGACTTGAGTGTACTGAGAAATTCGACTGCGCCTGGCTGAGAGTCTGATCCGGGGTAATAATATAAAATAATGCGCGTTTTTTTTCCCCTTCCTTATCTGGATAATGAAATTTTGATGTTTCTGTGGGTATAGACGACTAATTTAATTGAAAAAAAAATGAATGAATAGTTGACGGGTCGTTGAGCAAGATCATGAATCAATCTTGGTTAAAAGGGTTTGCGCGAGGAATTGCTGTATGGACAACTGAATTGCTTTTCCGGGTGGGGAAAGTCGGAACTGAAGGAAGTTGATGGAGGTGAGCAATAGATGAGAGGAAACCCTTGAAGAAATAATCCAAGATGAGGTAGGGGGAGTCTGCCGACAAGGTATGAGGCGAATTAAACGATATACCAAGTACTAGCGTGATGTAATTTCAAGTTGAGCCAGCTTCAATCCAGATCCGGAAGTGTCGAGGGGATGTGAAGAAAGATGTCGAATCGGGCCTAGCAAGTAATCCAAGTACTGGTGTCTGGGTTTATCCGGGTGGGTAGCACGATCAGGACCGTGTCGGATAGCAGGTAGTATGGATGAAGCCGATAGGTTTTGAGCCTATTATTGATCTTACTTCTGTTTAATTGAGCGAGCGGCCAGATATCGGATTTGAGTAAGTTGACGGCAAGGTAGTAAGTAATGAATGTAGAGGTAGTGAAGAGAGAGAATGAGAGAGATGAGAAGGGACCCACTGGCAAAAGATAATCAGCGAAGAGTGGTCATGGCTCGATAGAAGAGACGTTTCGTGTGAGTGTGATTGTTTCAGAGCGACTAGACTTGTGGAGTCTCACTGAGACCATCAACGACTTGTTCTCTTTAAGGGGAAGGGCACTGAGGAACGGAGCTGGTTGTCTATCGGCTGAAACCAATGCCCTCGACCTAAACTGTAAGGTCAAGCACTCGAAGATGAAGTGATAGATGTTCCCATCGGATCTTTCCACCCCAGGCTTTGAGAGACGACGGAGGATTATAGCCATGCTCGGCCATGATGATCAGCAGCCAGATTGACTCCTATTAAAATTAAAAAAAGACCATCAACTTATTAACCTGGGTTCTCAGCTGCCGAGCACAGTTCAGAGTGTTGATCTCGATATGAATAGATATTTATGTCTTGTATGGATCAGTCCATCCCATCTTTGGAATCATCCTACGTATTTATTGACTTTCGAGAGAGGAAATCGATCCATGTTTAGTTCAGTACTTGATGAGCCAAGCTGGCCGAGGTGGTGGTGGTCAACGGAGAGATGGTCGTCGATGTGATAATCGGGGTGAGCAGTTCTTCGACCTAAAACGCCCTCTGCCATCTCACCTGCCTCTTGACTTCTCCCTTGTATTTGGTTAAGCTTAATATATCTGGCATGGCCTCCTCTCAAGGGAGTGCCCAGTTGAAGCAACGAAATCCATTAAAAGCGCCGGGCTTGAATTTGGCTCCCCTAGCAGCTTCAAAAGCCTAAGCGCCAAGCTTTGCTATCTAAACCAAAGACTATGTTGTTTCTAAACCGGGCTTTATGGAGAAAAGATCTAGATGACTAAATTGAGGTTATGACGTGAAAGTTAGACAATATCCGAGAAATTGTATAAAAACCTAAATAAGAGAAAGAAAAAGAAAAAAAGTCCAGGAGATGCAAGCAAAACAACATTGTTTTCAAGTTTTAGGTTCATTACAAACAGGAAAGTATTAGTTACAGATTTCCTCGGCTAGCTTCAAATCACTGTGAGAAGAGTAGACTAGCAGCCAGGTCGACGTTCCACTCGGTCGATCTGAGAAGAGCTTCAGCTTGAATCCGATCGGCCCCAAAACCGACGAGGGTTTCAACTTTAGCCTTCTGGTCATGATTTAACCCACTATGGGAACCTAGTCGACTGGATGATGGCGGATTAATCGCCGACCTATTAGCCGTATCAGCGATCACCTTCTGGCTGTTGTCTTCGAGCAATGACTGGTTCTTTGCCCGTTCGATCTCCGACGATTCATCTTCGCCTTCATTTCGGTCATCTTTAGCACTATCCGGCAATTCGTGTTCACTCAGAAACCGAAGCTCTCTCCCTTGGATAATCAATGCATTCTTTGATAAATCGATGACTGCTTGGTGCCTTTTTAACATGTCCAATCCAAACAACAAATCAACCCCTTTGCCCTGTCGATTGGTGAGTTGTTGTGATGAGTTTGAGAACGGAGGAAATTTTAGGAAATCAACATGAATGTTAAAACCCCAAAAAATCACAACTTCCGAGAAACGCTGCATTCAGCATAGTGAGTGAGTGGTCAAATCCTTACCTCCATGATAGTAAATGAACACGGTAGATGAAGATCTGATATTTTCATCTGAGCAGAATGGACTCTACCCAGGATCTTAGCAGTTCCCACGCCCCTTGCAATCCCGCTAAACCTTTCATCAATCAATCGCATGATCCTACAGAATGTCAACACCGATAAAAGAAAAAGAGAAAAAAAACTACGTCAATGTGGACAAAGCTTCGATAGCATCCGCTTTTGGTTTTTTTTTATGCTGCAAGGCTGACCCTGTAGTCTGAGCACAATTCGGACTCACTAGAAAGGGGAACATGTCAGTGAGGTTGGATAAGATGTTATGGATTCAAAGCCAGAGAATTCCTCAACTGATCGTCATCTGAGCGCCCGAATCGACGAACGCCTTGACCGGATGACCGTTAACTTCGACATCAACATATAACATCGTCACCCTTCCGAAGCTTTCAGGAGAAAATTCGATGGCATGCTGCATGTTCTCCCAAACACGTTCTTGCCGAATATGTTCCTCGATCCTTCTTTGCGCCTAAGAAATGGCCAGATTAATGTTGGATGTCAAGAGGGAAGTAAATAAATGTAGCGAGGGCTTGCGCGTCAATTCACCTCAATATCAAATGGGTCCGAATGAAGTAATTCTTCATCTTGACGACGTTGCAGTGCGTTTGATTGTTGCTGTTGTTGAAAGGTACTCATGAGTTGTGCAAAACGTTCAGGTGATTGTTCGGCCGCACTTGCGAGCTCTGGGTTAGACTGGAGGATTATCATTCATCCATCCGTCCAAAATGGAAAAAACAAATATTCGAGCAGTCAATTCAACAAGAAACCATTCAAAAAAAAATGAAATCTCTCTGGATTACATACAGCTCGTAATTGCGACATTAACGCCGGGTCACCTAGAATTTGCAGTCTCATTCGATCGACGTCGTTAGCAATATTTCTGATGAAATAGATGACAATAAACAGGGAGGTTAATGGTACGACCAGTGAGGTTGTAGATTGATAAATACAGCGAAGAAGTTTTCTCACCCTCCAGCGACTGGTGATGTACGAGAACTGAGAGTGTTTTGAGAAGAGGAAGGTTTGACTTGTTTGAGCTCCATGATTTCATCCGTCGTCATCCCACATTCAGCCAGTGAGGTTTGTGGAGGCCGTTGGATCCGGGTCCCACGCAAGAAAAAGTGTTGCTGAGAAGAGGGTATCCTAAGCTAATTGAATTGAACAAAGCATCAGAATCTAGACTTCCATGAATCGCTGGATTTGATGGTGCTACTTACTTCAATTTCAACCAGTCCAGATAGATCCTCCAGGGTGATCGATGGCTCAACATCAATTCCGAAAGGTTCTTCACGGCCGTCGATGATTATGGTGAGATGCATGTTCGGGGACAAGAAGCAGCTTAATTATTTATCGTCAGAAAACACTTCTGCTATGCTCATGTAGTCCGGACCAAAGACATTCCACAGACATGTCAGCCAAACTGAAGGCCGCGTCAGCCCCGCATCAAACTCCTGCAAGCAAAAGGTTCCTTCCAAGCTTGTGTAGCTTCTTTTTCCAACTCAACACTCACACCTCCTCACGGTTCGATCTTGCTAGTTAAACAAGGATGCACTCAACGAAATTCAAACTTGGTTGATCTCTACTGATGAAATACAAACCAAAGGGGCCTTGGGTTTATTTCTCATTGGCCAAGATTGCCTGTGGGGCTTTAACTCATTGCAAGGTAGTCTTGCAGCTGGTCTTGCGCCAGTCAGAAATAGGAGTGTCAGTGGTTATGTAACAAGAGAAAAAACTGAGAAAAAACTAGACTTACCAAACCCATAAACCCCCATCAACAAGTATAAATCACTCTACACTTCAGTAGTTTTATTTCTTTCACTCTGCTGCTTGGCAGTTTTATTTCACTCTAGTGTTCAGCTAGTTTCACGTTTTCTGTCACTGCATATGCTTGTATACTTTACTGCATATGCTTTTATTGTTTTCAAACTCAACCACTTGTTTGCCAATCTTGTAGTAGTCTACTTAATCTGGCTTGAGGTCCAGAAGAAATAAAAACTATCAGGCCTGAGCCTTAAAATCTTT
Source organism: Puccinia hordei (assembly GCA_007896445.1). Classification (NCBI taxonomy): domain Eukaryota; kingdom Fungi; phylum Basidiomycota; class Pucciniomycetes; order Pucciniales; family Pucciniaceae; genus Puccinia; species Puccinia hordei. Next base: position 54,152 of record RDRW01000249.1, on the reverse strand, counting down.
TACCATTCTCCTGCTCCTTGTTCCAATCAGGTCCCCTTAAGATTGCACCTCTCCCAAGCATACATTTATAAAGGTGGAAGAAAAAAAAACTTACTTTTTTTGTCAAAATTTGAATTCACCTCAGCTTTGAACATTTCAATTACCATTTGCTTGACACTTCACATCACTGGAAATTAGATCTCCATCTTTTAAAATTATCATAATCATCTCTCAGACCTAGGGACTACCATTTCTGGTGACTCAAATTTATCCATGACACTATCCAATAATCCTTTTCTGGATTGGTTTGAATGAACTTAGAAATTTAGCATGGCTCTCAAACTTTTCACTCAGCCTCTCACTTAACCCACTCAACTGGTAAAACTTACTCATAGACTCAAAGCTTTTCATATTCATTTCATCTTTTTATATTTAATTTCACACTTGTATCTTCAATCACTTTTGTAACTCTAACACCAAGTACATACTCAATCATTAGTCTTTGACTCATTTCCCTTGTCTACTCACTTCAATAGCAGTAGATTTCTCAAATATAAATACTTTTGTACTTGTCTCCCTATTCCTCCTTTTCTTCAGTTAATTAATATAATATTGATTTGCACTTACTACTAAGAGTTAAATCAGAAATCATCCTGATTGCGTTCCAACTACTCTCTAAATGTAAACTAAGTCATTTCTTCATCTCCAACATTATCCTTGTACTCCTTTGAATGAATCAAAGTTATCCTCAAAATATGTTGAGGATTATCCTCAAGACTTATTTCCATTTCCTCATGTGCTTTGATCAAATAAATCCCCTTTTTTATGTTGGGTTGGTTGCATGAAACTAAATTATATTAATTAACTCAGTACAAAATTTTTACAGGCCTTTCTACCTATGCTTTTTTTGCTTTGAAAGCCACTCTTCAAGAGTGTTGCAATATTCTTTTTCTGGTGATTCAATGTACACCAGTTTGAACAAGATTGAAGGTTCCTGAGGAACATATGATTCAAATTGAAATCAATCACCAATGCATGTTATTAAATCCTGAGGTTGGTCAATCTCCACTCAAACAATTTCCTCTGTCTACCCAAAATCAGAATTCTCACATGGATCCATTGGCCCAGATATCTGATTTGGAGGGATCTCCAAATCCTCTTGGTTTGAACAGTTGAGGGAAAACTTGAAACAGAGAACCACCTCAACAACCTCCTCCTTCTTCAATGGGAGATTTCAAATATCCTGCCTCTTCCTCATCCATTTCTTCAAAAGATCACAGAGTAATTGATTATTGATCTAATTCATTCAATTGTTTTGTATTCCCCAATTGTTTTTGATGAATATGCCAAATATCAAAGATGATGATGTGACCAAATACCTCAAATTCATCAGAAGTACTCTTCCCAACATCTATAATAATTTTTTTGATATTTTTTCACCTACAAGAGAAGAAACAATTTCTGCTTGTAGATCAAACTCACAGGTCTGGCAACTCCAACTTTCCCATGTGAAAATGAATAGTGCATGTCACTAGGTGACACTCATGAGAGGGGTTAGGGCTTAGAATAGGAAGGAAGAGTCAGTCAAGAACCTTGTGTAACTAGATTAGGTTTACTCTAGATACTACAAGATCCGCTAGTTGTAGATGCCTTGTATTTATTTCTTTTCTTTTTCTCACACACTCATCTCACTGCTTCACTCTCTTATACCTTGATTAGGTATAAGATCTTTTCATCTTTCTTTGTTTGCTTCTCAGAGACTTCTCTTCCTCAAAGCTCACAGCTGAATCACTGGTGTTTCACAGCCCATTATATCCTCTCTTGAAGCAGGAATGTGCCAACCTTTGAGAACACATTGCCAAAAATGTAGAAAACATTTTTTGCTGACCAAGAAAGTTGAACACAGGTTCTCCGGTAATTATTTTTCCCAAAGAAGGATGGGTCAATTTGGCTTAGCTTTGATTATTGGGAGCTGAATAATGTCACTCAAAAGAATTCTTATCCAGTTCCCCTATCACCTTCTGACTCTGTTCCATTGAGCTAATTGATTCTCAAAGTTTGATCTTCAAGGAGCTTACAATTTGGTTTGAATTTTTGGATGCTATGAATGGCTATCTGCTACGAGAGCTTGATTTGGTATTTTTGAGTATACTGCAATTCCTTTTGGGCCTTGAAATTCTCCTTCAAATTTCCAAAATTCATCAACAATATCTTTTCTAACATTTTTGAAGTATATTTAGTTGTTTACATTGTGGAACTACTCTAAAGCCAGAATAGAGCTTGGAAGGGATATGTATAACTACACTAGTACTAATGTAAGTTAAGACAAAGGTGCTGATATAAGAGCTGCCTTCCTGACTAATGCTGATGGGGAAGAGTGTAACACTAAGAATAAAATAAAAGGTGTGGCTTTTCTATTTTAATCTTAGACTGACTAGTACTTATAAGCTGACTACTATTACCTCTGAGGTATGGGGAGTTGAGGAGAAGTTGTGAGGGAAAATGGTTGTGTAAAAGGGTTTAAATGGCAAGGATATCTAAAATGTCTAGGTAAGAAGTGTCTTTGATGAAATTGAATCTAATATTTGGGGTAAAAGGTCATACAGGTTGTATGGGGTAGAAATTGCATGCTGGTAATACTACAACAGAGTGGAGTATATATGTGTAAAGGGCCCTTCAAGAGGGGAACAAATGATGAGCACAGTATTACAAGATATGATGATGAGCAATGTCCTTAATAGTAATAGTGATGAGCAAAAGACTACAAGTGTAATAGTGAAGTGAATGTATGTAGCAATGATGAGCATTTGATGTAGATTATGTAAGATGTTTTATTTACTGAAATAATAATGACTTGGATGATGTAAGCCAAAAGAAAAAGAAAAGAAAAGAATGTACCTATGAAAACTATGAATGTTAATAACTTCTGATCCAAAAGGAAATCAAGGGTGGTTTGAGTGAGTGACTAGGGGTAAAATATGGTGTAGAATCTGAATCTGAAATAATAATGATGAATATATGGATGGTTTATATGATGTAGAAGATATGATGTGAGAAGGAACAGGATTACCACATCCTCCCCCAAGTAAATGTCTGTCCCCAGACATCAGGGAAAGAAAGAAAGAAGGAAGAAGTCCAAGTCCAAAAGAGTCCAAGTCCTGGAGAATCCAAGTCCAAAAAGTCCAAGTCCAGAAGGGGAAATCCAGATCCAAAAGAGTCCAAGGTCCAGAATCCAGAAAGAAATCCAAGGTACAGAAGGAAATCCAAAGTCCAGAAGAGATCCAATGTCCAGAAGGGAGGTCCAAGGCCTAAGTCCAGAAAGTTGATGAATTCTAACTAATATTTATGATTTTAAAAGATTTTAACACTATGAAATATCTAGAAAGACTACTGTTATTTTTATTGATATTTGACTATTTCTAATAATTAAAACTGATGGATTTGTATAACATATCACCAGTAACACAACAGGTTACTGCAAATGATGGAGGTTAAATGAGAAGACCTTTGCTATACCCAAGATAGTATAGACATATGACAGGTGAATTGAACAGAAGACTACTATGAAAGAGTAGTTGAACTAGAAGTCTAGAGAGTATGCAACAACTCTACTAGGAAGATGGGATGGTGGGTTCAGTTTTAAGCTAGAAGGAAGTGAAGATATCTCTAAGAATGCCAGTGGAATTTGATGATGGTCCAGGATGTATGAAATGGTTTTAAGTCATAAGATAAGAGGAAGAAAATATCCAAGTGCTGTCCAGAAGTCCAGGAATCCAGTATGGCCATGTGATTTAATTTGAAGGAAATTGGTGACTGATCCAAAGAAGATTGACTGATCCAGGTTCAGGGAAAGAATGGTTGGATGAAGATGAACAGGTTTTATGGAAGGTGGATGGGGAATTCCAGAAACAAGGGAACAGTTGGTTTGGGTAATGAAGGAATTGTTGATGACTGATCCATGGAAGAAAGATGGCTCCAGGTCCAGGGAAAAGAAAGATGGGTGAAGATGAACAGGTTTATTATATGGAAGATGGATGGGAAATACCAGAAAACAAGGGAACAGTTGATTTGGGTATGAAAGAATTGTTGATGGCTGATCCATGGAAGAAAGATGGCTCTCCAGGTCCAGGGAAAAGAAAGCTGGGTTTTGGAAGGATTAAAAAGAAAACTACTAGTTGAATTTATCCAAAAGAAGAGTGACTGATCCAAAGAAGAATGAATTGATCCAAAGAAGAGTGAACTGGTCCAATGTAGAATGAATTGATCCAAAGAAGAAATGAATTTATCCAAAGAAGAATGGCTGATCCAAGGAAGAATGAGTTGGTCCAAAGAAGAATGAACTGGTCCAATGTAGAATAAATTGATCCAAAGAAGAAAGGGATTTATCCAAAGAAGAATGAATTTTAACCAAAGAGAAATTGATGAATTTAAAGGGTGAAGAATGACTGATCCAGAGAAAGGTGAGGGGTACTGGTCCAGAGGAAAATAATTGTATGCTTTAAGGGTGAAATACCAAGTTGTGGAGAGGTGGACTGATGAAGAAGGATGAAGAAAAGGATGAGAAAAGGAGAAGAAAAAAAATTAAAATTCCTGGGTATGACAGATGAGGTGTTCCTCCCCCAACTTATTGTCTGTCCCCAGACAATGGAGAAGAACCCATGAATTTTGGAAGAGTGGTGTGGAAGAAATGAGTTGATAAGATTGGGATTTGAAAGAAAATAGATGGGGGAAGGTGGTTGATGGTGGATGATGAGTGAATGATGGAAGATGGATGGTGAGGATGGATGAGGATGATGATGAATTTACTAGTTATGAAGGAGAGATGGATGAATTGTTGGGGATGAAGGATGATAATGAGAAATTTCTAGTATGGAGGAAAGATGGATGAGAAATGAGGATAATGGAAGGATGAGGATGGAAGAATGATGGTGGATGGTGATGGAAAGATGGTGATGGGTGGATGAAGAATAGAGAAATGATGGATGGAGAAATTTCAGGGGAAACAAAAAATGAAGGTGATGAATTATTGGTGATGGACCCTTTGGTCCAGATGGATGGATGATGATGAATGAGGATGAATGGTGATGGAAGGATGGTGATGAAGGAATTTCTAGTATATGGATGAAAGGTGGATGAAGATGATGATGAAAGAATATCTAGTATATGGATTAAAGATGGGTGATGGTGATGATGAAAGAATATCTACTATATGCAGGAAAGATGGATGATGGTGATGATGAAAGAATTTCTAGTATACAGGAAAGATTGGTGAGGAATCAGGATAATGAGATGGATGAAGGGCAGAAAGATCAGGATACTCAAAGATGGATGAAGGGGAAATTAAATTTATATGATGTATGGAGGAAGAAAAAATTTGGATTGATGGTTGATGATGAAGGAGTAAAATTAAATTGATATCCCCAAGAAAAAAAATCAGGAACCTCCCCAAGTGGATGAAAGGAAAATTATTTATTTTTGTTTTGTTCTTCCTTCATGATTAATTTTTTTTTTTTTTTTTTTTTTTTTTTTTTTTTTTTTTTTTTTTTTTTTTTTTTTTTTAGTGTATTGACCTCTCAGCGGAGTGAGGAGAGTCGCCGGAGGGAAGTGGTGAATCCGCGCGGAGAGTAGACGCGGAGTCCCGGGTGCTACAATGTCCGCGGAGTCGCCGGCGTTTCCAAGGCGCAGGAACGGTCCTCCGGGTCGAAGGACAACCTCGGAGATGAAAGCAAACCGTTCTTCTTCGATGGAAAGAAGAACGGTTATGGGGAGAACATAAAAAAAAAGATCGAAGGCAAAATGAAAGATAAAGGAAAAAAAAAGAAAGAAAAGAAAACCCGGGTCGTGCACCGGCATCGCCAAGCAGTTGTAGGTGTTGTAGGCCAAGGGAAAATGACCTGAGAACGTATATCCGGGTCGTTCACCGGCGTCGAAAAACGTAGATGTTTTTTTTATAAAGGGCTTCGACGACCCTCGTTCCATTTTTATTTTATTTTTTTTGTATTTCTTGATAATAATAAAAAGGAACGTTCCATCTTTCCTTTTGTTGGTTATCGAGCATTTCTTCTCCAACCCGTTCGAAGTTGGTTGCGTTCATCCTTCTTCCGCTTATTTAGCCTCTATCCATCGAATCGGCCGACTCATATCGTTTCTTTTTACCAATCGTTTGTTCCCCATTTCTATTCACAACCTCGTGTCTGAAACTAATTCGTTGACTGTTTATTACTTTTAATTCCCCAACCAGGCCGTTCTTTGAAACGCGGACGCGTAGTTGGGCCGACTTGATACTGTAGCCGCCTCGCCACATCGGAACGAGCCAATCGCCGAAAATGAGCCAATTGCCGCAAATGAGCCGTAGAATTCACAAAATAATGGGAATGAGAGGAAAAAAAAGGGGGGATTGCCTATTGATAAAGAGAATATAAATGGTTTTATTTGGTGAGTTTTTTTTTTTTTTTTTTTTTTTTTTTTTTATTTATTTTTATTTATTTTTATTTATTTTTATCTAAAAAAAAAAAAAAAGACAAGAAAACTGATTTAATTTAATTTTATTTATTTTAATTATTATTTGTATTTGCTTGTAAGTTTTTTTTTTTTTTTATTATTATTATTATTTATTTATTCTGGATTTATATTTTTTGCTGAATGAATGACTTAGGGTTGGTTCTTTTGGGTTATTTTCCAGGATTCCATCTGTAAAGGAGTGTAGTTGGAAACCTGGCCTTGGACTAAAGAAATCCAAAAGTTGCTGAGTTTGCTGGGAGAGAAGTTTCCCATTGCTGGTGGCTGGGAAGGATGATTGGAACCAGGTAAGTTTGTCCAGAAGTGTTTTTTGATTTCCAGTGATTCCCCTCTGTCTCCATGGTAGTTGATGGTTGCTGACACATCCATTAAGAAAGGTTTTCCAATGATGAGCTGAACAGATCCTTTGGCTACCCAAAAGTGGACAGTCCTGGATACTTTCCCAATGGTGACTGTAACATCTTCAGCAATTCCAGGCATTTCTGTAAGGTGGCCTCCAATTCCCTTGAGTTTCATTGGTTTGGCTGTGATCTGAAGTCCAAGTTTGTGGGCCAGGGATTCAGGTATAATGTTGATCATTGATCCAGTATCCAGAAGGGCTTGATGCTGTTGTCCATTGATGCTGAGGTTTACATATCCAAGGGGGCAAGAATAGTGAGTGGCAGGTTCCTGGGGTTCTTCTTTTTCCTGGTCCAAGTCTCCAAAGCTTGCTGATTTAATTTCTTCCACTGGGACTCTCCTGTTAGTGATCTTTCTTTTACTGCTTCTGATAGTGATGGGGAAAGAGCAAAAGTTTCTCCAATAGTGAGTTGGATGGTTTGTTGGCCTAGGATTCTGTTGGCAACCTCATCATCTACTCCAGGGTAATCTTTGGCTAGGGTCTTTTCCAGGTAAGTCTTTCTGGCAGGTTTCTCTTTGGAAGGGTTACTGGGATCTGGCTGTTCTGATGGTTGTTGAAATCTGACTTTTGAAGCAGGGGCAGGGGATGTTGAAGAAAAGGGAGTCCTGGTCATGTTGAGCAAATCCTGGGAGTCCATATCCATCAGAGTGGTCTTCTCCTTCCTGGTCCTCTTTTCTGGCAGAGCTGGTTCCTCCTGGGCCTCTGAAGATCTGGTCCTTTTTCCCATGTCTGAATCATACACAGTAAGTTGAGGGTTGTCATATTCCTCCAGTTGTCCAAAAGAAGTTGAAAGTTTGACTGATTCCTTGGCAAACTGCTCCACCACACTTAAGATTGGCCTCCTGGTGTCCCATGGAATTAAGGTTTGATTTGGAAGTTTGTAGTCCCTTCCATCCTTGATTACCTGTCCTGAGCTGATGTCCTGGGATAATTTGATACATCTGTTGGTCCCATGGGTATCCTGGAAGCAGTAGAAACATTTGAGGGGCCTGTATGCTAGGGTGGTGTTGTCCATGTGGGGAGGAAGGGATTTGCCAGTTGTGAATGCTGCAAGTTGTTTGGTAAGGGTATCCATGGTCTGTTCCAATGGGGCTGATCCAGTAGGTCTGAAAGGTCTAGTAGGGATGAAAGGCTTGGTGGTGGTGACAGGTGAGTCCTTTGTCTTTGGGGTTTCTGTCCTGTAAAGTCTCCTCCTGTTGATGACAGCTGCTGATTTGACCTTCTTGTGTATGTAGGTGAGAAGAATTTCAGTGTTTGGTAAAATATCACCTCCATCCTTGGTTGAAAGCATCTGGTTGTCCCTAAGAAGTTCATCTGTCACAGCAAGTTCCAGTTCCTGGCTGAGGGCTTCTAGCAACAAATCTCTGAATTCTTCCAGGTCAGTACTGTAATTCATCCTTACTAGATAGTGGGAAATGGTTTCAAATTTGGTTCTGAATGTCTTGAAGTCCTCCAGGGTGTTGATTCCTCCATCATGGGCAGTGGTGCTGACTAGATTCCTTAGGTCCTGTCTGGTGTATCTGACCAAAGGCTGAGAGGATCCAAACCTGTTAAGCAACTGTTTCTTTAACTTTTCCCAATCCAGTTCTTCATGTCCTGACATCTCCTCTACTTCATCTTTTAGATCCATACCCTTAATAAATGAAGTAATTTGATCAGCCAGTTCTTTTGAGTTAGCACCATCATGCCTTCCTGCAGCCTCAAATCTCCTGATGAACTTTTCCACTGGCATATTACCACCATCAAAGAAGAGCTCTTTGTCCATTGGTTTGATCTTGATTCCCCTGGAGGTTGGGTCCTGGTACACTGGCATGGAAGCTTCCCTTTCAAAAAAATGTGAGTTGAATCTTGCTGAATCCTGGGGTGGTGGCCTGTGGTTGTGTAGGTTTCTCATGGGTAACTGGGTTCTGGGGGACTGAAGTGGGATGCCTAAGTCTTCTGAATCTTCTGATGGTTGGGGATTGTTTCTGTAGGGACCAGGGTTGTGACCAGAACAGGAGCCATGCCTTGAGGAAGGGATTGACTGGGTTGGTAGGTTGACTAGGAGCTGGGTAGAGACTGGGAGCAGAGAAGTTGATGTAATTTCCAGAATGAGACATCTTTAAAGGGGAAGTGAATTTAAAAGGTATGTAGGTGGGATTTAAATGAGGGTGCTGAAAGATAAGAAGGGGTACTGATAATTGTTTGTGATTGAAAACCTTTGTAGGGATGAAGAGAGGAGGAAAGCAGTGAAGAGGAAAAGGGAAAAAGGATTTTAAGGAAGAGGGTGAGTGAAGAGAAGAGGTGTAAGAAGTAGTGTGTAGCTAAAGGTAAAGTTGTTACTAGGGCTGAAGATTTCTGAGGGATGGAAAAGGCCACTGTTGGGACACCACTTGTGGAACTACTCTAAAGCCAGAATAGAGCTTGGAAGGGATATGTATAACTACACTAGTACTAATGTAAGTTAAGACAAAGGTGCTGATATAAGAGCTGCCTTCCTGACTAATGCTGATGGGGAAGAGTGTAACACTAAGAATAAAATAAAGGTGTGGCTTTTCTATTTTAATCTTAGACTGACTAGTACTTATAAGCTGACTACTATTACCTCTGAGGTATGGGGAGTTGAGGAGAAGTTGTGAGGGAAAATGGTTGTGTAAAAGGGTTTAAATGGCAAGGATATCTAAAATGTCTAGGTAAGAAGTGTCTTTGATGAAATTGAATCTAATATTTGGGGTAAAAGGTCATACAGGTTGTATGGGGTAGAAATTGCATGCTGGTAATACTACAACAGAGTGGAGTATATATGTGTAAAGGGCCCTTCAAGAGGGGAACAAATGATGAGCACAGTATTACAAGATATGATGATGAGCAATGTCCTTAATAGTAATAGTGATGAGCAAAAGACTACAAGTGTAATAGTGAAGTGAATGTATGTAGCAATGATGAGCATTTGATGTAGATTATGTAAGATGTTTTATTTACTGAAATAATAATGACTTGGATGATGTAAGCCAAAAGAAAAAGAAAAGAAAAGAATGTACCTATGAAAACTATGAATGTTAATAACTTCTGATCCAAAAGGAAATCAAGGGTGGTTTGAGTGAGTGACTAGGGGTAAAATATGGTGTAGAATCTGAATCTGAAATAATAATGATGAATATATGGATGGTTTATATGATGTAGAAGATATGATGTGAGAAGGAACAGGATTACCACAACATCAATGATATATTGATTTATTTGAAGAACCACAAAGATCTATCAGCCTCGGTGATGCCAAGAGTAACCCCTGGGCTACTATTCTAACAGTGGTGCATAGCATGGTGTAGTGTAGCAGAATTTTTCTTAGTTCCGAAACAGTGTTAGTACAATTGGCTGTCTCCGCACTAATGCCACACACATTGGCATCAAAACTACAGCCAATACACTATGGTACAGCAGATTCCCAAAAAATTTAGGCTTTTTTTTCTGCTAAAGCTGCTGTAGCTCAGTGTATCTCAGCCAAAATGCACTAGCATTTGGCTAATACTATGCCATCAGCACATCGAAAAAGGCTGCTATGCTAACACCTGTTTGGATAAAAGTGTAGTGTAGTGTAGCAGCCCAGTATTGCAAGAGTTGAATGTTCTAGAAACACAGGGTGCAAAATAATATTTTAATGTTTAAAAATGTTTCAAATGTGTTTGGAATCTGTTTGAAACAATCCCCAAGGTAAGTTGGTGCATAAGAATATGGATAAGTTTAGTATTTTAATTAATTAATTAATGAAATTGAAGTTAAAACAAAATAACCAGAGGGGCCTGATAAACCAGGGTTGGTGTAGATCCCTTTGAGGTATTTTGAATAATTCAGAGGATTTGGGTACCTTTGAAAACGCTGGGGCCTGAAAAAATTGACATCTAGACAAAACATTATCAGAAATTGTGGACAGGAACACTATTGGAACTGGAAAAGAAACAGGAACACAAAACAGGGGGCATAAACAGGAACAGTACAGCAACAGGAACACGGGATAATTGATGGAGAAAGGAACATAACAGATAAGAAATAAAGTGAGAGGAAAATGAGGATCATATTCTGATAGTAAGTTATGTAAAGTGCTGGGGAATCCTTTCTTGGGGCAAGGGGGAGCTCCTTAAATACCTTGTGGTATCTGGGAAAGCCCATGTTTTCAGATAGTGTTCAATCAGTGGTTTTCAGAGCTGATTGGACAAGTTGTGCAGAGTTTTATGTTTCATATTTAATATGTTGGGATACTCAATTATTCTGTTTTGTATGTTATTATACAGAGGTATGTTGATTTCCAGAATGTTCTGGAGTATTTTTATGCAAGATTACTATGAAGCATTTCATTTTTTTCAGGACTGTAGGAGTGCACTTTTCTCAAGTCCTGTTTCTTGTGATATTAGATATTGAAGGAGTAGGCTTGAATGGCACCAGTGAGTGAGGTGGTTATTTTGGTTGTGGATTCAGAATTTGAAATAATATTTTTGCCTTTTTGTTTGATAACATCTCTTCCTTACTATTACATTATTTATTGTTTATTTTGTTTTTTTTACCTTGCTTTTTTGCATTTATTTACAATAATGTCTCTTTCTTTTAATTTAATTTTTAATTTTTTAATTTTTTTCAGGAATTAATAAAAAAACACAGTTTTTCCCCGTTTACACCCGGTTTTACGCGGTGGCAATGTCAAAATTTCTGCGCAGTACACCCTGTGTTCTTTTTATTATGCAGATTTCCATTGTTTTTCTATATTTTAAATTTATCTTTTACACTTTCAGGGGGTTAGAATTTGACAGTAATTTTCATTTTGAAAAAAAACCATGTCTTCTATTTTTTTTTGCCAATCCACCCGGTTTTGTTGAAAAAAAATCTGCACAGCATAAGTTTCAGGATTTCTCAACATTTTGATTTTTTTAAAGCAGTTTCAGGAGGTTAGATGTCAAATGTAGCTAACTTTCTTTTCAAAAAATTATTGGTTGGATTTGTATCATTTTTGGACACAATCTATTTCCAAACACCTTCATGTCTGTCTTTCAAGATATTCAGGGAGTATTTAAATGGTTTCCTACACTTTAGAGGATGAAGAATTCATTGGTATAAAATAGTGATTATAAAAGTGACTTTTTATCAGATTTCATGAAAAAGAAATGGAAATATAAAGGCACAAGGTAAGGAAAATAGTGAAAAACTATTCAACATCATCAATCTTATTAATCCTGGCAAGCTCCTCAAATAGTCTTGAGATCGCTCTGGCGACCCTAAGGGTGTTAACGGCCAACTTGTGGGCACTTCAGCTAATTATTGGCCTTCCTGGTGATGATACAGAGGCTTATGCCTTGGGTATGTGTTGTCAGGTTCCATATAAATTGTTTTGTATATGTTTTATTTATTTAAGTATTTGATGCATTAAGTACAGCCTTGTAGTACATTAGTGCTGGTTTGTATGATTAGTATTTGTGGCTTATTTGTATTTTTATAATAAGCCACAGTACTTGTTTTGTACTGTTGTTTAATACTTATTGTACTTATTTTAATGCATACAATATTATTGATAGGTTTTCTGGTTCCTAGTAATCTTTATTACATATGCATCATATGTAATGAAGATACTAGGGCACTTTTGTTGCCTCTTTTGTTTTTTTGCTGGCTCTGGAATCCGCTGTGAGAACTCCTTTGGGATTGATGGCAGTTCTGTAAGGGGGAAATAACAATAGGATATTCCAACTAAGTAATACTACTGTTACGGGTGGTTTGAAAGACGTGCCCCTCTATTATACTACCAGGAATTCTTATAACAAAATTTATTTATTGTTGTGGTGTGAGAACTATATGTAGCAATCTCTTGATCAGGCTTAGATCAGATATTTTTTAGCAAAGCAAAGATATGTATGTTCTGGGATGGATGATGAATCAATGTGAACTATTCAAGTTGTATTGCCTTCTTTCTTAACCTTCAGCTAAGAGAGCAATGTGATGATAACACTGTTGCTTTTTAAGAGCACACAGCCAAAGGGGCAACCTTGATTGAGATCACTACTGGATGCTATGTGTTTTTGTGCAACTACAAAATAGAATTACTTCCCAAAAACTGGCATGAAACTGGGATCAAACTGAGATGATTTTCTTTCTGGGAGGGAACAACCTCCCCTTTATATAGTAAAATATGAGGTATTTTAGCTGGTGATTCCTACAACAAGCATGTGATGAATCATGTGACTATAAAATGTGAGGTATTTTAGGTGGTGAGTCCTAGAACAAGCATGTGCTGAATCATGTGACTATACATGTGTCTCTACACGTGACTATACATTAAGCTCTACTATGTACTTATACTTTTAACAAAACTGGTTTTTACTCTAACAAGTTTTGTCTAAGTGCTGCTGGCCCTGTGGTTTCAGAGAGTGACTATGGGTTAAATAACCTTTAGAATTCAATTTGTCCATGAAAAAGCTAGTCATATCCCTCCTTATTGATATGAAACTATGCTTTTATGTCATTTTGATACTTGAACACATTTAGCACACCACACCGCATGCCTCACTGGTTTTAAGGGGAGGTTGCGCGCATCAAATGCCGCGCTCCATATGCATATTGAATGAAAATTAAAGATTCAAAAAAACCTGGGTGCCTGCGCGGAAAACCGGGTGCACTGCGCAGCCGCAATTGCACAGAAAACTGGGTGTAAGCGCGGAAAAACTGGGTTTTTTATCAATTCTGTTGGAATGTTGTCAGTGTAACACTGCTGTGACACTTACAACTGAATCACAAAGGATCCTGGTACTTCTCACTTCTCACTTCTCCACTCACCACTGAAGTCACTCAAATCATCAAGTCACACATCAGCAAGATCAAGATTCCCCATCTCCTTCGACTCACTACTTGAAGAAGCTTTAACTCTGTATAGCCTTTGTAGCTTCCAACTTGGTGAGAAATGCAACCATCATGCATTTCAACTTCAATCACTCATCATCATCAAAATCACTAATCCTCCACCAGGAAAAAAAAGTTGGCACCTCTATGGAGGTGCCTTCGCTTATCTCTTACCCATCCTCAACATATCAACACTGTATCTTGACTGTATCCCCCACTTAAAAAGAATGTATCAATGAGGTATCTTGTTTTCACATGACTGCTCCAAAGTTGAAGTATTTCCATATATTTAATTAATAATTTTTCAAATGGCAAGTAAATCCCCGATAAACTTCATGAAATTTGACTAGTGATCATGAAAAACCACAAGGAGGGGAATTCACTGTATGTCTCCATTTGTCCCCCACATGTTACGTCTTGCTAACTCAACTTTGATCTTCAGCGCTTGATACAACAACATGTCGCCACCCTGATAGGGTCAAAAAGCACAACTCTACCTCGTCATGATGAAGAGGAATTGCGCATGGATATTGATGATCAGGTGGAGGATATCTTGAGTGATCCAGACTACCTGTATCCTCATGGTCCTGGTCATCCATCCGCTACCCCCGAAACATTGGCCATCATGCGCAGGATGATGACTGCCACCGGAGTTCATTCCTTCCGCCCAAATTTCAACCAACCAATCAACAGTCCTGATAATGAGCATCTGCTTGATCTGGCAGTGAAGAAATTTGTTGAGCTGGTTGAATGCAAAGAGTACACTGGAATTGTTCCCAAAGGTCTGAAAGAGGAAAGCATCCAAAATGCCATTCATCTCCATGTTACCCAGCGACTCAGAAGACGGTCAGTTTTTTCCTGACGCTTTGTTTACCTATCATATTGATTCACGTCTCCTTACTAAACAAATTTCATCAGGTATTGACAAGAGAATAAGTGGTCTGACAGTCAACAAGAAGCACAAGACAAGACTGCTTGGCGCACTTCTAGATTGGTTAATGTAAGCAACAATTGAATTGACCACTTAAATATATTCCCGGACTAACAAAACCAAACTTTTCTTGCAGCTACGACACGCCCAAATTGCAACCTTAAGCAAGTATCAAAAGCTTTTGGGCCTTGTTCCAATTGTTGAAGGCGCATGCAGTGACAATGATACCGATGATGAAGTATCTCAAATGATCCAAATCGCTTATTCAAAAAGAAATCCCAAAAAATGCACCGTTTGATCAATCCCATGGCAACATCACAAAATTTCTTGCATGATGCGTAAAATTGATGATTTGACGGATGCTATGATAGCAGCAACCCCGAAAAGATCTTCTTGTGCTGCGGCCCGGGAGTATCGTAATGTTTCTTTGCCAATTGAAAGCAAGCTCAAACCACCATCCAATTTTCCAAAGGCATGCTTTGATTGTGGATGGCTTGACTCCCTCACCAAGCATCAAAGATCTGCTTTGAATTTGCGCTCAAAATCTGATATTGGAGCCCTGGTTAAGGAACTTGAGGAGATGGTCCCCGGAAATTAGTTCTCATTTATAATCACATTTTTCCTTGTACATAAATAATTCATTTGTAAAAACTCGGAGATGGTCCCCGGAAATTAGTTCTCATTTATACTCACATTTTTCCTTGTACATAAATAATTTCTTTGTAAACACTCCTGTACATACTTGATTGTAATTGTATCTAATTTAACCTATCAAAATTTATCAAATCTAACCAACGCTTGACTCCGAGAAATATAATTCAACAAAAACTGTGAATCAGAGAAATGGGAAATGAGTTGATAACAATTGAAACAATTGATTACACATGGAGTTCCTGATAGGGATGGTAGCGCTGCCGCACGAGGAAAAAAAAAAAAAAAAAAAAAAAGGGGAAAAATTGAAAAGTTGATCAACATACCTGATTTTTGATCAATATACCCTGAGGAAAAATGAACAATCTTTGTAGTGAAAGATGGTGAGGGGAAGAATGAAGATAAAATGAAGCAATTCACAACTGTCAGGTCAAAACTGATGCAGCTTGATTTTAGTAACAGTTATTCCAACAAACTCCAAATCCTGGATAATAAATTAAATATATGGTTATTGTGAATTGATCATAGCTAATAGGCGTAATTCTATATTTATCCTGAAAATTTCACAAAAAAGAGCTTGAATTTGAGTGGAATTCAACTAATCATCCACAGGACCTGCATATTTAGGTCTTCAATGGTTAAAATTAGTCAATTTCGACCTGAAACTGTGTTTGGTTTTCTAATCATAGATTCTGATGGAATTTGAAGCTGGAAATTTCAGTAAAATGTCACAAATTTTCCAAAATATGACTGAAGTACCTCTATCCAAATGCATTCTATGGGTATTCCAAATACTACTACGGAATCAGGGACTGCGTAATAGCGGTTTCTCTGTTCCATGCAAAATTGAGAGATTAAATTCCATGATTCATCAATTTGGTGGAAATAGTTACAATGGACAAACAATATCCTCTATGTCAAATCATGGCCTCCAAGCTCAGCTGGATTGTAATATCAACCATGACTTCAAATGATAAAACAGCTTCCTTGAGAAATTGAAACCAATGTCTTGCTTGGTATATATGGGATATGGTATCCAATTAGTATCCTAAATAAAATGTAATTCAAGTTTGAAAATTGGTGGTTTTTCTGGAGGATGATGGGAGTATTTAAGCAAGGTGCTTATGGGGTGGTTTTATTAACCAATCTTTGAAGTTTGTGTATCTGTTGATAGAGAAGGCTGAAACTGGAAATTGCTTCTGAACAGGAAACTCCAAAGAGTACTGTAGAGCAGATGACGTTTGATAGAGGAAATGAAATACATGAGCTAAATTTCTTTGCCCAAAGAGCTAGTGTGCTTGAATTTCACAGCAATCATGGTTTCAAATGGATCAAATAAGAGGTTTATGATCCAAATGAACAGCTCTAAATTTTTCATATGAAAATCAAAGCAACTGAGCATATACTCAATCAAAATGTTTCATCCAGCACAATTTATCTGTTTATCAGATGTATAATTGATTCGAGGGATTTTTAATTCCTCTGTGATTGAATTTCCTGGGGATTTCACCTGTAAGGTTAAATTCTTGATGTTGAGTTTCAGTTACCAACTGAAACCCACAAACAGTGAAATCTTCTGTAAATATCATATGATATCATCATTCCTTGGAATATATTAAGAGCTCAAAAATACTGGATCATACATGAATTCACTCAGAGTGTGCCTCTTTTTTTAGCGGTTCTTCAAAATTCAAAAGAGGTCAGAATCTTTATTTCTACTATAGTAGAGTTGGTGCTGGGGGAAATTAAAACTCAAGTGGAATAACCTGGAAGTTATATCTTGTAATTTATCATCTAAGCTGAGTGAATTGAATGGATAGGTTTTTCAGGCGGTTTTCTGTGAACCAAAGTTGTAATGTATTACCCACATAACCCTTCAAAATTTATTTAAAAACTTCTTGTCAGAGTTGATCATAATTTATGAAGCCTGAGAGGGATTTGCTTCAGGGAAAACAAGGTATTTGTATTTCACCACGCTGTCTCCACTTTGTATCCAACGTATATCAATCACTTGATTAAAGGAATAGCAGAGGGATACATATGTTTTATGCCTGATGTCTGGCTATCTGAATCCACTCATATGTATCCAGTTTCGAAATATATCATACTGCAGGGTTGAGTTCATCATTTTCTCATGTGGTCTCTACCAAATAAGTGTCTTGGGTTTGATCTAACCCACCCCCCCCAAGGCTAGCGAAAATAACACGTGCAAAGAGAAGCACTCTCCTTGAAAATGTCCAATCAGTTATTTTAATGCAATATTTGAGCTGCCTTATACACAAAATCATTGAAGTTTCATCAAACCAAAAATAAATATTTTTGTGGGTGGTTCTTTATGCAAGAAACGTGCAGCGTGCATGTGGTTATTCAAGATCCTTTCATTCAGGTAAAAACCAGATGAAAAAATTTGCAGTTGAGTTTAATTTTCACTAAGTGTTGGAATTTCATCATTCACATATCTCATTGTTTTCTCTGTTTCCGTATCTATCACGCCTTTCACTTCCTGTCACTCAATTCTCCCCATAAAGATTGAATTTGCATGTAATCCACCATCTTCTGTCCTACAATCTGACCCCAAAGTTGTTGTAAATCTCAAACCTAATGTTTATATAGAAATCAAAATATCTGTTCATCCAAGTGCATTTCCTCAAGGTCAATACTTCTTGTTGGATGAGTAAATTTCTGCAATGCAACCTAGCGGACTGTATTTCTTTGTTTTCTCCTGACTCAGGTCTTAGTATCCAGAATTCCTGTCCACATCCTCTTTATTTTCCCTTGATAAATATCTCTTCAAAAATTCCTGGAAGATCTGAAATTTCCACTCGTACTGTAGCATAAAAGTATAATTATGAGCTGGGGCTTCATCTTAGTGATTAAGCCCGGCGGGCTTAAGGATGGTTGGACCAAAAAAAATCGAGGGCCAGGCCAAAAATGACAAGCTCAGTTAGGATTTAAGCCCGGCGGGCTTAATCTATATCAGAAAATCGTGGCAGTTTTATGTCTCACCAATTAAGTAAGTTTTGGGAAACACATAAAATCATAGAATCTGGACATTTTTTTTTTGAATCCAGATTGATTGATATTAAGCCCGGCGGGCTTAAGAATGCTTGGACTAAAAGACTTTGAGTGTAGGGCAACAAGGAAGCACAGGGGTGTTTTTAAGCCCGGCGGGCTTAATCTAAAAAAGATATTACTGGTGGGCTTGTGCGTCACTAGGTAAGTATGATTGGGTCCCGCATAAAATAATAGAATACATCAAAATTGTTTGGTTTTAATCCAAAATTCATTGATATTAAGCCCGGCGGGCTTAAGGATGCTTGAACTAAAAAAATATTGTATGTGCAGGAAAACAAGGAAAATCAAGGGTTCTGTTTAAGCCCGGCGGGCTTAATCTACAACAGAAATTCCTGGCCGGCTTATGAGTAATTGGGTAATTAAGATTGGGGTTTGACATAAGATCATAGGATACGGCAAAATTTTTTTGTTTGAATCCAAAATTTATTGATTATTCATGGAAAAAGAATGAGATTTTTCAAATCATGTGAATCATTTCTAACCAAAGTTGATATTATAAAATGACAGATGGAAGCTGAAAACGTAATCTATAAATACAAGACCAGTGTCAACCATTCTTTGATAATACGTAATCTTGGGTCTTAGTTGGAAAAAAAGAGTGTGATGATAGGAGGTGAGATCAGAAGGCTTCCAGAATTAATTGGTAAGAGATATGGTAAGAAATATATCATCAAGCCAATCATCATGATTTTCAATTTCTTGCTCTTTCTCAGTAATTTTGCATAACTTACCGGAGGACTTGACACCGTTTTTGAAAATTACCTAAAGTATCATCTAAGGATAATCTAGGATTCAGAGCAGAACACCAAAACAGGATGGTATACATATTTCAAAAACACCACGAAATTATACAGGAGATTTGATACCCAAGAGGGCTTTTCTATGCGGGAAGCTTCCAAGTAAATGACTTAAGCTGTTTTTGTGGATATTTAAACATTCTCATGTAATTGAATGGCCAAATTTCATTAGGATCAATAACATCTTTTCTCTTACAATTCTTTTTGGGACTTGACAGGGATACATTTAAGCAGATTTGAAGAGAGAATCAAAAAAGAAATTGATCCCCACCTGAAATCTTGTTGTGTCTAAATTAAATTATGTGTTAGGTTGAAATTTATTGAGACAGAAATGAGAGATATAGTCTATATCAAATTAATAGGAGGTTGAAATGGTGATTCTCAAATGGATATTAACATATGTGAGGGAAAAAATGATCCTACACCTGGAAATTGTTTCCTGATTCCAACTAGGGCATTCAATTTGATTTTAGAAAAATCTATATACCATATTTATGAATGTGCAATGTGGCACCAAATTAATGGAATAATCTTTTGTTGATTTTTTGCAGAATTCAAGGCCCACGTTCCATAGATGCTTTTTGATAGGAGATTTTTACGCTTGTGTTCTTAGTTCAACTTGCACTTACCATAATTACAAATAATCTGATGAAGGAAAAAGAATATGATATCACTGTTTTTCTGAAACTTGTGAACATGGAGGAAGTAAAAAAATGGGGAAACCAATGCCATATTGGCTTCAAATTGAATAGCTGATGGGTACAAAAGAATCATTCTTAACAATGCAAGGTTTCAACATAGACAAGGAATATGTAATAAGAATTTTGCTCCTTTTCAACAGGAAAAGTTGAATTTTTCAACTTAAATTTTGCAATAAATGGCTTATAATGAATCATGTTGTTTACTTCAAGTTGATTATCAAGATTGGTTTTATTTCCATGTTTAATCCCAAAATATCAAATTTATACAAAATAAAATATTAGTTGTGGTTGAATGACTGTGCAACAATCGTACCAGAGTTGAAAACCACAAGGAGTTCATGTTAGCCATGTTGTAAAGAATATTTTTGGAACCTTGAATTTCACTTGATCAAGCTACTTGATGTTTTTTTTTTTGGATTTTGAAGCTTGTGCATATCAGAAATTCAGCTTCCAAGGTGTTGGCAGTGGGGGTGGTGGATCTCCTGGGGTGATGTATGCGCTTTTCAAATATAACTGGCTTATTTCAGAGTTCTATGGTCATGTTTTCCAAGAACTTTAGTAATAGATAAACCATGGTTGGATATAATTTTCATCCAAGATCAAACTATAGTCTCCATTTCACAAATTATAATTTGTTTGATTTTATTATGAGCTGTCATTGATTAAACATTGGTTGTAATAAAAAGAATTTCTTGCCTCAGAAATTTCTATAAAAACAATTGGATCTTTTGAATTTTTTTTGAAAACTCCTCTGATATATCATTATACATTGGTGATACATAATAGATAGGCATGGAGATAACATTGGTGCACACCAAGGATACATAGTAGATAGAGGTGGGATAAGTGGGGGATATAGAGAAGTCACCTCCATGGAGGTTCCAACTTTTTTTTCCTGGTGCTCTCTTCTTTTATTCTCAGTCACTCAATCTGATCTTGTTCACTACTTACTAAAACAATAAAATAGCTATCACCTACAATCTTTAGGGTTTGTTTCATTTCCATTCTTTCTCATTTAAAATCAACAACTGATCTTATCTTCAATCTCAGTCCACTAGTCTTTTACTATTCAGTCCATCTTATCAATCAATTATCTTAGTTAAAAAACAAAACCATTGAGGGTTGGTTCTCTTTCATTCATTTCATTTCCCATCATTATACTTTTCTAATCTTGTGTGATAGTTTCTGGTCTTATCTTTGAGCAATAAAATATTCAAACAGGCACAGCTTCCTTAAATTCCCTTTTTTAAATCTGTTTATATATATCTTGATTGTGTAATCTTATTGTGGCAAGTTAGCTCTGCTATAGTAGCCAACTGGCACAACCTTTCTTTTTACTTGTCCAATAACCTCAACATTCACCAAAAAGCTTCCATTATTCAGACATTGGTTCTGCATGCTAGGGGCTTTTATTCAGATATTTATTCTACATGCTAGGGGATTTGTACATCAACAGTACCTAAAGTTATCTCAACCCAGGTGTGGTACCTTGTGAAGCCACTTGTGTTCTAGAAAAATGGATTTCTGCCAATGATGGGAAGCCTTGTTTAAGGATTGGTCATGATGGCCACTTTCATCAACAGGAGCTTGATCCTGCCCATCAACAAGCTTAGATCCTGCTGGATTTATGAGCTTTCACCCATGTATTGATGGGATAAAGTTAAAAATAATGGACGGAGAAAGAAATTATTGTTCTTTTGAAGAACAAGCTTAGAATTTGAATCACTAGCGCGAGTGATGAGAAAGAGACCGCACCTGAAACAGACAGAAAACAAATAACATGTAAGTTAGGGGATGATGAAGTGATAGATAGGAAATAGAGATTATCAGACCTGGATGAATTGGGACAAGTGATGATAAGCACGAGTTGATGATGGATGTAAGTGATGAAACATGAATGAAGAAAGGGACTGTTGAAGAATGTGTAAGGCTATCTGAAAGTTAGGTTTCAGAACTAATCTCATCAATTGCGCCTCCTATCCTCCGCAGTGATCCAGCAGATGAGGCAATCCCTGAGTTTCTTCAATAAAAAAATATTCTCAAACAGCTTTCTTGTTTGTTTGAGAAATTATTTCATCACATAAGATCAATGCTTGAGATTTTCTGACTTGAGTTATGGTAATAAAAATTGATTGATAGTGTATAACAGGTTGACACCAGTGCTTCTAGTTGGTTTAGAAATTGAAGTAAATGTAGATAAGGCTAGGCTCATCGGGAGAAAAAGTCAACATAAAAAAAGAGGGGATAGGAAATTTTCGATCATAGATTGGCAAGATCCCGATTTATACAAAAGGCCAGACACAAAACGCGAGATCTTATCTGCCGTTGACAGAAGAGCTTAAGCGCTTATGGACAAGCTCCGTTGGGTGTAATCTGGAAGCCGATAAGATGGATGATCCACGGTCGGCTAATCCGGCTAGGCCCTGATTGGTACCGGAGAGAGATCTTCTTTGGAAGGTCCGAAAGCCTGGTCAAGGTCGATATTTTTTAATCGATTCATATCTATCCTCTTGTTACGAAAAATAGCTGGCACCGGGCCGCGTGAGAGTTCAAAAGTAGGCCGGTCGACGCTCCGACGTTCGCTCATTGAACGGAAAGAAGCGGCCCGAGGGGAACTGAGGGATGGCAGCCTTGAGGGTAAACGAGTTTTGGGTGGTGGGTTGTTGTGGGAGTCTAGTCATTTTGAGGCGCGGACAATTGGTTAGTGTCTGTTCTCATAGGTGCGGGGATTTTGATCGACTTACTATCCTCAGTAGTTGAATCCTTTCTTTCTTCGCCCAAAACTGGCGAGGCAGCTATTGAGAAGACGAAGATACGTCAGTAATGTAAATCTTGGTATATAGCCCAGTATGAGCTAGTGACATACGGAACGGTGTGGCTGGTCGAGGGCTCAACATGTTCAGAACAGCGATGCTTTTGGGTGTTATTTGCTTGAAATATAGAGAGAAGCTGTCTAATAACCAAGAGGATAGACCGCAAGCGATCAAGATTGAGGTGGAGAGAGGATGTGGGTGCGGAGTAAAGAATATGAGGGGGCGATGAAGCTGGTCAGGGGATGAGAACAGGGGCACTTATTATAGGAAACGGGTCAGATTGATCGAATATTTCGCGATGGTCGATGGCCAATGAATGTGCAGCTTTGTGGACCAGGAATGAACGGAATCTGACCGGCTAATTAGACCATTATATTGAATCCTGGTCCAAGATCCATCCAAGTCTTGCCGAAGGCTGTTAAGTAAGTGAGTGTGGGCTGGTTCTCCACCTCTATTCCAGTGGAAGTAGTCTAGACCAGAAAAAACTTGACTGTAACTGTCCGGGTTATTGCCCGCCTACCCTAGCAAATGTCAGGTAGACTTTCTGAATGGCTCCATCGGCACTATTAGCGACGCGTCTAGTCCGGTTGAAATCTTTGCCCACTTAGCATGGTCTTCCTTATGAAAGTGGGAGCCCGATGTGAACACCTCGCCCACTCGACTCCGAGAGTCTATCTCTTTCCTTCGTGCATAGAGATCACCGTTTTTATGTACATAATACCTCTGTCACAGTGCTCATATAAGAAAAAGATCCTTGAACAAAAAGCTAGAAAAAGATCATTGTTTATGCATCCATGTGCTGCGTGCGCGTGATGAACTGCAGCGAGGGCCCCAACGAGGAGCCCCAAAGTTCCACCTCGCGACCTTCTCATCCGTTGCGGATAACCGTGAAGATATCAACGTATCCAGAAAATCGACACGAAAATGGACGCTCCTACTCCGAGAGTCTCTTCGAGCTTGTTGGGCCAATACGGTAAGCGCCCATCTTCTCCCTGCTTCTATGAAGCACTGCGCCATCCTTTACATTTCTTATATTGTTTTTCTTGTATCACATGTAAGATTTTGGTACTAATCCTGGATCTGCTGTTTTGTTTCGTTTTTTGTATGATTGTTGTAATCTATAGTTGGACAAGTCGTTAGAATTGCTGGAAAAGTCATCAGTGTGTGTAACGAATTCTTCACTATCTATCCAACAAAAACAACCAACACACAGCAAACATTCCATCTTTCACCAATCGATCGCGCGTTCCAATCATCCTTCTCGAAGGCTCTTTCTGACTTCCCATCCCTGGCACTGACCGAACTCTTTTTCGTATACATTTGTACATGCATAAATCGTCGATAGTTATCTCCAGAGTTAATCATAGAGTCTTCTGATGGAGGACAAGTAACAGTAGGCGACACCTCGGCAAGTCTCAATTTCCCTCACCCCCTTTCATTCCTATCACATCCATCGATTCCCCCTCCGTGCGTTTGCCAGGCTGATTCTCACTCTTGAGAACAAATTGGGTCGTGTTATCCTGTAATTGTTATAGGCTTGTGTGACGGAAATCACAGATGAATATATCGAATTGATCGCTAAAGTCGAGACGGAGAACCGAGTCAAAGCGCTGGATTGTTCGAACTTCGGCGATAAATATGGTTGGTCTTTCTGCTCCACGTTTCGTTAAAGCGTTATATACAGTAGACATCTAATCACCGCGTTAATTGTGTGTGTTCATGTTATTTTGGTAGATCTTAAGTTGGCGCAGGCCGTCGTCGATATTATCCATAACCCTAACCTGAGATGCGAAAGGGCTCCTTGCTTCTAATTCACTTGATGACACTACATCACAGTGAATCTGCTGCCTTGTCCCATTCATTTATTGTCATGTGTAGAATAACTTGGAACAAACAAAAACGTCAAAAAAAATTTAAAAAGCGCAGGTGGTTCAAAGCTTTTGAATCAAACATGTTGCGCCCACAATGTCGGGCATAAGATTGTTATATGAGTTAGCTCTCATATTTGAAATACAAATTATCAAGTCTGAGCTGAATTCATCACTTTCTGCTCCTTGTTCCTGTCCCTGGATCCTTCAAGATGGTTCCCCCTCTTCACCACATCTCCCTCAAGAGCTCAAATATCAACCTCAAGAGCTCAAATATCAACATAATCATTAACTACCACATAACTAGATGCTGTGGCACAATTATGTATATAGTCATGTAGCTGCTCCTGCTGGTACTGGATCCTCTTCTATCCTCACCAAGATTAGGAGACCAATACCAACTGTTGCCTGGGCTTGGCATGATATGAACCTTTTTGGCAGGTTCATATTCTTATATGTCAGCCTATGTGATTCCAAGGAGCAATCCTTCTGGCTACACATGGTCCAAAGATATTTAATAAAGAGTTTGGAAAATTTGGGTAAGATGTACTTGAGATAATTCCAATTTAATGTGGGGAATTATGGCATAAAAAATAGAGAAAAAAAAACAATATAATTATATTGATAAAATCAATAAAATTAAAACCTAGAGGGGCCTGATAAATCAGGGGTGGTGTAATACCTCTAAGGTATCTTTCAAAGAAGAGGATTTAGGCACCAAGAGCACTGGGGCCTGGGAACAGGTATGGTTTAAATCCAGAAGAGAAATGGGCAAGATTCTCAAGGAAAGAAGAGTTATTACTTACTAGTAATAATCATAGGGGTACTTGAGGATCTTCAGGGTAGAAAAATAAAATTTGTGAGTGCTTGAAACATTTTTTGGGAATGCTGGGAAGTAACTGTGGAGTTTATAAAGGGAAAACAGGGCTAAAGAATAGCTACTAAGGACCTTACCTGGTAATATAACAAGAGTAATAATAATATTTTAGAGTGTGGTTCAGTGTCTGGTGGGTATTCTTAATCATTAGGAGCCTTTTTGGGTGCTTGAAGATCTCCTTAAATAGTCCTGTGCTCCCTCTGGGGACCCTATGGGTGCCAAAGGCCAGCTTGTGGGGGCTTTGGACAAGGTCTGACCTACCTAGTGATGCTACAGAGTCTTGAGCCATGATTATCAGTCACCAGTTACATTATTATATTGAGATAGAAATTATGAGATAATAATATGGATTTCAGGCATACTTGTAATAATTGTGTGTTTAATATTTGTGGCTTAATTATGTGGAATTGTGTCAAGATTAAAGCTCATGGAAAAGAGGCGATGAAGGGGCTTTCTTGAGGGAGCCTAAGAAAGGACCGAGGAGGACAGGAAAAAAAAGTTTAAGGCTCAGACTCGATGGTTTTATTTCTTCTGGCATACAGACCAGATTAAGTATTCTAGTACAAGATTGGCCAACAAGTGGTTGAGCTAAATAATCTAATATAAGCATATGCTAGTAATTAAATAACATATGGAAGATAGCATTGTAATTTAACAATGGAATAAAACATTGTAATATTTAAACCAAGGAAACT
The DNA here is from genome assembly GCA_007896445.1 of Puccinia hordei. Taxonomy (NCBI): domain Eukaryota; kingdom Fungi; phylum Basidiomycota; class Pucciniomycetes; order Pucciniales; family Pucciniaceae; genus Puccinia; species Puccinia hordei. The sequence goes on along the minus strand of RDRW01000249.1, from coordinate 27,991 downwards.
CTTAAGGCATTACAGCTGTGTAATGGAATAACATCAATATGATAATTGATGGAATAATTTGAATAACATCATACATTATGATGGATAAGTTAAATAGACAGAGTGGTGACATGGTATGAAAGAGTTGTGAGCGGAAACGTAGACAGAAATTCTGACACACCCCCGCGCGAACAGGCGACAAAGGTGGTAACAGGGGATGATAATGGCTACAAGGAGGTGATGGTGACGAGAAGCTGGTGGTGACACCTAGGATCTGGTGGCGAAGGATAGAAGCTGTTGGCGACGACTAGTAGTTGGAGGAGACCACTATGAGGTGGTGGCAACAACTAGGAGCTGGGGGCGACGACTATGAGCTGGATGCGACGGCTGGGAGCTGTTGGCGACGACTGGGAGCTGGTTGCGACGACTTGGAGCTGGTGGCGACATCTATGAGCTGGTGGCGACGACCAGGAGCTGGTGACGAAAACAGGGAGCTGGTTGCGACGACTTGGAGCTGGTGGCGACATCTATGAGCTGGTGGCTACGACCAGGAGCTGGTGACGAAAACAGGGAGCTGGAGGCGATGACTAGGCCGTGGTGGAGACAACGAGGATGTGGTGGCGATGGCGACGATTTCAAGATTCTTCCAACGACTTGGAGATGCTTCCAGCGAGTCATAGGTCCTTCCGACGACTCAGAGGTGCTACCGACGACTCCGAGGGACTTCCAACGACTCAGTGGTGATTCCAGCAACTTGGAGGTGCTTCCGACGAATTGGAGGTGCTTCTGATGCCAAGGAGTTGATGCCAGTGAGCGAGCTGAGAGAGAGATGGGTTGAGAAGAGAATCGAGACTGTAAATCTGTCAAGATTAAAGCTCATGGAAAAGATGCGATGAAGGGGCTTTCTTGAGGGAGCCTAAGAAAGGACCGAGGAGGACAGGAAAAATAAGTTTAAGGCTCAGACTCGATGGTTTTATTTCTTCTGGCATACAGACCAGATTAAGTATTCTAGTACAAGATTGGCCAACAAGTGGTTGAGCTAAATAATCTAATATAAGCATATGCTAGTAATTAAATAACATATGGAAGATAGCATTGTAATTTAACAATGGAATAAAACATTGTAATATTTAAACCAAGGAAACTCTTAAGGCATTACAGCTGTGTAATGGAATAACATCAATATGATAATTGATGGAATAATTTGAATAACATCATACATTATGATGGATAAGTTAAATAGACAGAGTGGTGACATGGTATGAAAGAGTTGTGAGCGGAAACGTAGACAGAAATTCTGACAAATTGTACCACATAATAAGCCACAGTATTCACTATTAACTTTAACTGTAGTCTTTAAACATGATGTGGATGGGAATAATATTTTCCTATATTTATATATTATATTATGGCTTAATTTCACCCCCAGTACTCTTTACTTCATATCTAACATACGTAATGAGGGTGCTGGGGTGCGTTTTATTAAAAATATGCCTTGTGTGGGCCTTGGTGCCTGCATGCTATGTGGGGGTGCGTAACTGGGCTTTGTCCACATTTTCAGGGGCTTGCCACTTCCCAATTTGGGTGTTTGGGTAGGCACGCTGGTTGCTAGGCTGCGCAGACTGCAGGATGCAGGCTTGTAGATGCCTACAGCTCATTGACACTAACTCCTCAGGTTTACACAACACCTGCTTTTTGTGACTGAAAATGGTTTTTAAGCATATATGTGGGTTAATATTAAAAAACCTATATTTGATTTGTTGATAGCTCAAGACAAAAAACTAGAAAAGAAAATTCATGTGAGGAAACAAACTGAAAATATAGAAACAAAAAATAGAATAGGGAATAAGAAAAAACCACAAGACAGATGATGTATCTGTAAAAGAACAACTGATAAGGTAAGAAGAGACAAGTGTATAGTGAAGCTAAGATTTGAGATTATACATATCAGTTGATGTGAGAAGGATGATTAATAAAGTGAATAGAACAAACCCTGGTGCCAATGGCAACAACAAATGGAATAAGAATAATTGAGGTTAAAGATCTGATGACATGTACTGATATGAAAGATACATAGAAGTTAGCATGAGATTAAGGTCAAAGGATGAAAGGGGAAGATCCTGAAATGCTGAATTGCATCTCTCACCAAGTGGGAATTTATTAAAGGCTGTCTGAGTTAAAACTTCACCGGTACTTGTTGAGAGACTTGAGATGATAATGTCTTGAGGTAAGCTGTTTAATTTTGATTTTTTAGAAAGAAGAAATGTGAGTTGATGTTTCTGTTTTTTTTGAGAGAGAGAGATAAAAGTGATGGGAAAAATTAGGTTTGAGGTGATGATGTTTTTTTATTCAGAGTAATGTGGTGCAGATTTAGGAGCACACTCGTGAGAATGAGTTGTTGACTGATTTTCAACAAATATAAGCATACAGGTACTTTTTATTTTTAGAAGTATCTGTTGAATATTTAAGCTTGATTTACATAATCAAGGAATAGGAAATAGGGGTACTTGTAATTGAGGTACCATAGGCTGGTTATTACCCTGATTAAGAATACAAAATAATAGTCTCAGTTTTTATTTTATTATATATTTATCATAATATTATCTCTGCCATAGTAGCAAGCTGACATAGTTGGGGCCGTTAAGTAAAATTCTTGCCCCCCTTTCAGCCTCCAGAATATCTACACCTCTTCCAGAAATAATCCTTCCTCCCCTGGTTCAGAAGACACTTCCAAAAAGTTCAATCACCACCAATTTCTTTGAACCAAACCCAATATCTAATATTCTCCCAATGTTCTCCATACCTAAACCAATTTTGACTTCCCTATCCACATCAATCACTACATTATCAGCATCCTTCAAACAACTATGGAAACTGATTTCCATTCAGGAAACCTTAACTACAAGAAAAACTCTAGAAACTGCCAGAATGTGAATTGCAGAAGCTCAAAGCAAGCTTGTAGTGATACATAAACCTTTCTCAAAGGTTGCTTCAAACAAGGTTCAATGCACAGTCACTTTGCACAATGCACTTTGACTGTGCATGCAAGGTTAAAAATACTAATGTATTAATTTCATATGCAAACAAATTTGTAAACATTGTAAAAGAATCTTGGTATTTTTATTTCCACAACGCCCCTGGCAGGATTCCCATGCCAGGGGCACACTCTTTTTTTGGTGTCAGCGCACCAAGGAAGGGACATTTAGTTCAAATGCCACTCCAAAGGCATGTGACAGCTTCCAACAGTTGCCAAAGATGGGCAAGTGACAGCTAATATTTTTAGATTCTCATCCTTTTTGCTTCATAATTTCATTGCTTTTTAATTTCAACATGCAATTTTATCTTTGTCCTTAGAGCATCCACAATTGTCTTGATAAGATAACTTTATCAAGACATTGCCACACTCGTGTGCTTGATAGCGCTCAACAACTATTGAATTGCTAGGATTCTTGATAGAGGTCCATAAATTCATGGACCTCTATTGAGATTGATAAGGTAAGTTGTGATTATCTTTCACAATTCACCTTTTTTTGAAACCTCCCTCCACTCCCCAACTATCCCCCCAAGTCCCTCCCCACACCCCGAGAACATAAATTATAATAAAAGACAATTCAAACCAAAAAATAAGTAAGTCAACTCAGGCCTACAAGCCCAATTGATCTTGTATCACACCAAGAAGGGTGAGGAAGAAGAAGCTCTCAAGCAAGCCACCAACCCCAAAAAGCCCCCTACCCTACTCAAATCAGATCTAACTCAACATCCCACTCCAACTCTGTTTTGAATGGCATGACCATCTCTTTTGGACTGATGATTGCTGGGGTTTTTTCAGACCCATCTTTCAATAGGTGGATATGGAGAGGGGTAGATCAATTAATAAGTGTATATCAATCCTATCTGCCGTCCTGATGACCAACTCATGTTCCCAAATAAGGGTATTGGTTTGTTTGTGTCAGACACATCATAACTATTCTTTGTAACAATGTCTATCAATAGCGGATTAATTCAGAAACTATCTAGTTCACCAGACTACCTTTTCAAAACTCATCCATTTGCCCCTGGTGGCCTTCAGCTTGAGCTGGTGTTGGATCAATTAAATAGAATGGAAATCAGTATTAATCTTTGGTTTCAGTTGAAATAGTCAATCTAATTCAACTCAACAGAGACCCAGTTTGGCAATCACTCCTCTGGCCTTGCCGGTAATGATACACCATTTGTTACTCTTAGTTGGATGAGAGTTTGAAGGTAGTTTGTTGAGTGATAACTGAGACTGAGCCCTGAGCTTTAGATTCTATGATCAGAGTCAGTGTTTCTTAATTATAATCAAGGAGAACAAAAATGATACTTAAGAATCATATTCAATGAGTATAGCCATAAAATAAATGAATTAAATCAAATCAAAGTTCATTCAAAGATAAATTAATTAAATCCAATCAAATAAAACAAGTGAGCATAAAACTGATTATTCATCAGTTTAAAAAGGGTAAAAATTATGATTGATAATTTTATAAATCAAGTGAGCATAAAGTTGATTCTTCATGAATGTAAAAAAAAAAAAAAAACTGTATTCCTTTGGACAATGAAAACAAGTGATTATAAAAGAAAAGGAAACAACTAATTAGAAAAAAACAAATTTCTCCAGTAAGACAAACATGATAATCAATGATTATAAAAAAAAGGAACCAACTGAGTAGAAAAAATGAATTTCTCCAGTAAGGACAAAAATGATAATGAAGAAGGACAAAAATTATACTCAAGAATCTTCTTCAGTGAGTATGTTCAGCCATCATTCCCCTTTTTAGCCAGATGTGGATCTTCAGGTCCTCTCTTAATCTGGAATGGGTTGCAGAGTTGTGAATCTCATTCTTTGGAGGTATGCCATTGTGGAATGCTCTAAAGAGGGGTCTCTGTGATTTGATAGAACTTGAGCAGATATAGAAAGATTTCCAATAAATTGACCATGTTCTGATCTGGATTCAACAATCATATTCTTTTCACATCTTATATATCCCATAGTTGGCAAGGCTGTTTGATGATTTCACATCTTTCTCGCAATACCCCAAATGCTCTCCCAATTTATTTTCAGATTCAGATTCAAAGGTTTTGGCTGGCCACAGCCTCCAAAAGATTCAAATGTTTTGGCTGGCCACAGCCTCCAAAATCTGTTTCACTTTAGGCAAAGAGAAAGAGGAAAGGATTTGGTGAACAGACTCTGGGTGACAACTCAATATGGGGCTTCAATGGTTATGAGGAGAACTTATGTTTGTTATTTCTTGGACTAGGCTATGTTTTTATAGAATAGTTAAAAGTGTTCAATTTGTGGTTAAGAAAAACAATCTACTATAAAAATAAAAAATAGGCTCCTGGAGCCAAACAAACCATGCAAGGTTTGTACCGTATCAATACATGCAACCTAACAGGTCGACATTGGCCCGTTAGGTTGCATGACACGGATCACGGATCTTGGCGTCGATCCGTGTCTTTCTACAAGTCCCTCCCCCCGAAATTGGGGGCTATGTACTTGTAATTAATCAGTGAAATTGAATAAAATTTAAGAGACAGAAAAAATAGGTTCTTGCAAGTAATTTACTAGATAGACATCTCAGTCTCTTTTAGACAAGCCAGAAAAATTAATCAAGACAAAATATTTTTATTAGTCAAAATAGTATGAGGTGTTAGTTTAACTAATTAAATTTTAATAATCAGAAAATGAATCAGAAAAAAGAATAAACAGACATTAGAACTAAGAGTTGTAAATACAAAAAACTCAGTATAGAAGTTGCATTCTAGTCTGACTCAAGTTGATTACAGAAGTTTAAAATGAGTGAGGGATTTGTTTGGTGATTTTGGGAGGAACATAAGAATAAAAAAAAACTCAACAAAATCATTGTTGTAGTTTTCTCCTTGCCTCAAAATTGACCGCCCCAAACTTGAGGACAATTCTTCCAAACATAGTGCATTCCATCAATAGATACAAGACAGCCAGGGAAACCATGTTGCTCATATTCATGCAATATTTGATGTTTCTCTTGAGTATTTGGTAGTCTCAAGTATTCATCCTTGTATAATGTGATGATTTCTTGCACAAATTTCCTCAAAGTTTGGAGATTGGTAGTCCCGTTGTGTTTTCTTATATATATGTTTTGGTTTGTGAAAGTGTGTTGAATGTTATTGTAAATTATAACATGAGATTTTTTTTTATCTTGATTGATTTTTTCTGTGTTTTGGTTTAATTTTTGTATTGTTGTATTGTTTTATTGAATGTTTTGAATTTTATTGTTTATTTTGTATTTTGTATTTTGTATTTTGTATTTTGTATTTTGTATTTTGTATTTTGTATTTTGTATTTTGTATTTTGTATTTTGTATTTTGTATTTTGTATCTTGTATTTTTTTTAAAAAAAATTGTATCTTGTATCTTGTATTTTTTTTAAATTTGTATTATTTAATTTGTATCTTGTATTTTGTATATATTTTAATTTTTATTGATTAGTCTTTATTTTGTATCTTGTATTTGTTTTGTATTGTTTTTCTTCTCTTTTATTTTTAATTTTTAATTTTTGATTTTAATTTTATATTTTGTAATTTTTACTTTTTAATTTTTTAATTTTTACTTTTTTGTATTTTGTATTTTTTATTATGTATTTTGTATTTTTTGCAAATATGTATTTATTTTGTATTTTTTAATGTGTATTTTTCATTTATTAGGGGGTATCAAATATGACCAAATCCACCATTATCTAATCAACTGGTTTTGAAAATCCACCATTTTTAAAAACCATGGATATCTATATAAAATGGATCAGAATTCTCAAAAGTGAAATTTTGTGGACAAACCTAATTGACTGGTTTTAATTGTGGATTTGGTCATATTTGATGCCCCCTATTATTTTTTAATGTGTATTTTTCATTTATTATTTTTTCTCTTTTTTTTTGTGTGTTGTGTTTTGTGTTTTTGTATTTTTTGTGTTCTGTATTTTTAATTTCAAGGTGGGTGTTGTAGTGTTCCTCTGCAACTCGAGTTGTCGACTTGAGTTGCAGAGGGCACAAGTGTGGAACCGGCTCAATAACCATTGAGCCACGAGTGGGGACAGGCTTGATAAATTAAATTTCAAGCTTGCAGCTAAGAGCTCAAGTTATGTACAGTTGTTGAAAAGTTATTGAAACAATTGTGGATGCACTTATATTTCTACAATTAAAAATTCATGCACCCTTCTCATCAAGCACAAACCCCAAAAATGGGGGCTATATGTACACTCTGTTATGAGCGAATCTGCGACAGCTCTATGGTGTGCCCGGCAATAGCTGTCAGCTCACGGTAGAACTTGGTCTCGGTCCCTCAACTCAGTTTGATTGCTTCACTCACCTATGGCGTGCCCGGCGATAGCTGTCAGCTCACGGCAGCACTTGGTCTCGGTCCCTCAACTGGGTGAAGAAGAGAAGAGGGCCGGATTGGCGCGGGCAGCCATAGACTAAATACAATGTGGTGCAGCGTAGCAAACAGAATAAACCCCCAAACCCCGGTATCTCTAACCCCCATTGCCCATCCACCTTGCTGTCACTCAGGTATCACAACCTAGTCTCTAACACACTCATGTATTTATAAGTGGTTTTTATTCCTCACCCGGAGAAGAAGTTGTCTACTCCCATCAGAAGAACCACAGGAAATACAATATTTCCAGTCTACCACACAAGATTGTCCTCATGGGATCCTCTTGCAGTGATCAATGAATAAGGGTGTAACCCATTTGCGGTGTGCGGGGCATGACCCCAAGGTCTGTCCCCGGGGTATGGGGTTTTGGGAAAGCGCTCAACAATGTAAAAATCACATCACTGTCACACGTCCCAAGTTCAATCACTGTTATCTCTCTCTTCCTCATTCATCGAATCATCTCCTGATCCTCATATTATCACTTCTTCATTCCCTTCCTTCACTCGACTCATCTTCACTCATCTCTTACAAACAATCAAAACTCAATCAAATCAACATTCTACAACACTTCAGCCTCTTCAACTAAATCACCCATTCCCTACTCCACTTCCTTTTCTTCTCCTCTCTCTCGTGTTTCTCGATCTTTCTCTTCTCTTCTTTCTCTCCTCATTACTACAATTTCATATTGTCCTGCCTGATGAGATTCTCTTTTCTCATAACTCATTCTTCATCATTCAACTAACTCCCAAAATACAGTCCTGCATTCCTACTTGTCCTCTTCTCTTCATTCACCTTTCCATAGATTGTCTAATCTATCAACTCCTCTGCTCAATGTTGGTCTTTCATTTCTTTCTCATTCTTTCTAAGTTGTCTTCTCATCTCTAATTTATTTCTCTCAGTGTGTCAGCTCTTTAGTAATAAAATCTTTAGATAAAAATCTTTTAAACAACCCCCCGCAGCCCCGGTCTTACTAATAGGGATTTTTTTGCTTCCAAGTGCCGAAGTGCACAAACAACAAGACAAGAAAAAAAAAAATTAAAAGGGCCCGTCGAAGGCCTGGTACCACATCTTCAGGAACAGGAGTTGCTCAATACTCTTGGGCTTGAGAGAAGATCTTTTCCAAGATAGGATGCGCCATCCTTTGGAAAAGACTCACTCTGAGGCGGCGCTTGTGGCTGGAATTGCAAGAAACTTGCGAGCCATTTGGGCCAACATATACGGGCTCTGGCAAGCAGCCCAGTAGTCAAGGACCTTGATGTCTACTGGCTCAAGGTCATCCTTCAAGTAGCAATTGATTTCGACTTTGATGCCTTCTGCAGGTGGGTGCGGTGGATGTAACACATCAGAAAAAAATCTTGGATAGCTTGCCTTTTTGGAAGGGGGCTCATGGATGGTGTTGTTTCTAGTGGTGGGCTGCTTTTCGGAATTTGTTTCATTTTTGAATTCTCACACTGTAGTCTGAAAGATTTTAAATATGTTGCCAACTGACATCTTGTAGTTGTCTTTCATGAACTTGGCATGCAAGATCCAGAGGTTGGTCTTGAATGTAGGGTCCAGTATCATTGCACATATGTAGATGGGTTTTTTGATTGCGTGGCTGAGGTATGAATGTAACTTGGAGATCATTGAAGCCGCTGGGGAAATCAGGGAGGCTTGATTGCACATGAGCTGACCATCACGTGCTGAGTGAAGACATGTCATCAAGATTATGTAGGCAGGGATTGCAGTGTTGAGTGTTGGGTAACTGGTTGCACACAGCATGTTGGTTGCCTCAGATAGGGGTTGAAGAAGCAAAACAACATTCTTAGCCTGAGTCCATTCCTCCGGGGTCAAGTGATAAGAAATTGTTTCAATTTGAGCTTGACAAAAGTGAGTGCATGACTCTCTTAGTAAGAGTGCTTGCTCAAACATTGTGAAAGTGGAGTTCCAACGTGTTGCCACATTGATCTCTAGGCATTGAACATTTCTTGCATGGAGATCTGGCTGAGCAAAAGCAACCACTTTTTAAAACCGTTTGCGCCGCTGAGGGGAGAATCAAACCCAAGTGGATAGACCATGAATTTTCTTGAGAATCAATTTAGGATTGATGTTGGTGCCATCTGGCTTTCTCATCATGTATGCAATACCCATTTGATTTGCTGCTGTCTGTGATTCAGAGGGTGAGGTATCTGGTGATGCCCACATATTAGTTGTCAAGAGCTCATCGCCAGAATTAGTGTCCTCCATGCATCCAAGAGCAGCCAATCCTGCCTTGGCCGCCAGGTTGATGACATGTGCAATGCAGCCAAGGAGGTGAGTTGAGTTGTTGAAGCTTGGAACTTGCAAAACCAGCTTTCAGGCCATCTTATTGTTTGTTGATGTGTTATTGACTGTGATGGTGAAAAGCTTTTCAACCACATCATATTGATCAAGAACCTTGTAGAATCGTTTGGCAAAAAGCTTTCCAGTGTGTTGTCCTGCAAAGAACTTGTAAGCTTACTGAGCTGACAAGTACGGATGTGATAAAGTTGGTAACATACCTTGGATGTTAGGAACAGCCAGTGTCATTTCTTTCATCTTGAAATCAGCATCAATGTAGTGAGCTGTGACTGCCATGAAAGCAGTGACATTTGGGGCCGTCCAAGAATTGGTTGTGAATTTTATTGATTTTTCCTTGGCAAGATACTTCAGCTTGATTGTCTCTTGTGATTGAAGAAAAACACGGCCAAGATGGGTTGCAATTCCAGATCAACAAATACTATCCACGAGGGGCATTGCCCCTTCATTGAGAAGATAAATGAGGTCACAGAAGGATCTCCGTTCAACAATTGAAAAGGAGAGATCACTTTCAGCAAGGAGGTAGACAAGCGTGTTCTTCAGTGATTTGTTGTTAAGCTGAACCTGTGGGAGTAATATAAGTATCAGAAAAAAAACTTTGACAAGCATCTTCAAACACAAAACCAGCAAACCTTGGGTTTCAAAGAGCCTGACTTGGCCCATTTAGAAATATCCATATGCGCAGATTTCTCGGTTTTCTTCAGGAGTTTTGGATCAGCAAGCTTGTGTATTTGCAAGAGATGCCCATGGAAGTTTTTGGTACTTCCGCTTTTGTCCTTCTTCAATTTTGTAGGACACTTCCTACCATGTGAGAGGACCACTTGGCAAATAGCTTTGGTTTTGTCCTTGGTTGGTTCAAAATGATTCCAGACCCAGCTGCGCTTGAAACCTTTGGTTGTGTTGTTTTCTTCTTCACTATCAAGCTCAATGATCTTGTTGGGGTTGGGAAAAACAGTGAGATCAGATGGAGATGTTTTTTTTTTCTCTTCATAGTTGGTGTATTGAAGGTCAAAGTAGTGCCATAAACACGGTCCCTGGGGCCTGGACCCTCACTGATGAAAAAGTACCAAAAACTTAATTTTGCCCCGGGGCATTTTCAGGGTGTGGGGTTTGGGATGACCTTCACACCCCGTCCCGAACCCTGGGTTACACCCTTATTGATGAACAGAAGTACATAGGAAATAATTCATAAGTTACAGTGTGGTATGTATTTATGTACACCTTTACTGGATCAACATCTTGTGTTGAGATAGGTCAGTAACAGGTCTGTTACACGTGTGTAATCTAAGCACGCAACCATCTGTCAGCCGCATCATTGTAGTCCGCAGCACTTGTAGACCGCAGCAGTTGGGGCATTGATAAATGCACGCCCACACCCAATGCACACCGATAAAAAAAAAGGTGTGCTGCCCGCACGCCTTTTTTTTATTGGCGTGCGGGCTGCACGCCCATTGGCGTGCGGTCGCACGCCCTGTTCAGAACAGGGCGTGCGGTTTGCACGCCCCGTTCAGAAAAGGGCGTGCAAATTGCACGCCCTTTCTATGTGTATAGGCAGGGGCGTGCCCCTGCCTATATACATAGAATCGGCGTGCGGCTTGCACGCCGATTCCATGTATATAGGTAGGGGCACGCCCCTGCCTATATACATGCTGATGTCATGCGTACACATGAATGTACGCATGACATCAGCTCCGGTCAAGGAGTACAGCCTCCTTGACTGGAGGGAATCCCTCCGGTCGAGGAGGTTGTACAACCTCCTTGGCCGGAGGGATCCCCCCCAGTCGAGGAGGCTGTACGACCTCCTTGGCCGGAGGGATTCCCTCCCGGTTGAGGAGGTTGTACAACCTCCTCAACCGGAGGGATTCCCTCCAGTCGAGGGGCTTGCAGTCCTCCCCGGCAGGCGTGCGCCTGCACGCCCATCCTTGGGGGTGTCGCATCCCTGTAGATGGGCGTGCGAGCTGCACGCCCATCTACAGGCATGCCCACGCCCAAGGATGGGCGTGCAGCCCGCACGCCAATAAAAAAAAAGGCGTGCGGGCTGCACACCTTTTTTTAAGGGCGTGCCCGGGGGGGCGTGCATTTATCAATGCCCCAGCAGTTGTATATAGTTTGTTCAACCCTTGCAGGCTCCGGTCTCTTTTCTTCACCGATTGGAGACCGGAACCGGACACAGTGTGAGCTCACCACACTTCGCGGGTCTTGACCAGAGTCAGCCCAGTTTTGAGTTCTAACATCTTGTATGTAGCAGGCCAACCAGTCCGTATGGCTCACCAAGCCTTCTTACATATTATCTTTAGCAAGCACCCAATTTTATTAGAACCACTTCCCCGCTGAGCACTCTATTAATAGACTCACACAGTCAGATCCAGCTTATATTCTCTACACTGGTCTTAGCCTTCTACCCCATACACCACAGGACCAGGCGAGCAGTGTTCCAACCAGAGCAGGGAGCGTGTGTCCAACCCCCCGGTTTTGCTTGGTGACCGCCGTTCTCCTTCCATTTTTGCGTCACCAGCAAAATCTCAATGAGCGGGGCATGGTGGGACCACCCCCTGCTTGAATGGTAGTCCAACCAAGCCCCAACCATCACCAAACGCAGCAGTTTTTTTGGCAGCCGGGTTCGGGTTTGGCTGGGAGTCGACCCAATGTTGGACCACCTGGCATGCAGGGTGAGACCAACGGCAGGACGACTGTGAGATTACCCAAGGTACTTTTGACGGTCCCTCAGGCTCCGCGGGCTTTTTTATTTTGGCGGATACTTTGTACCTCTCCATTCCCTGGCTCGGGTCTTATGACTATCCGCCATTCTTTACTTACTGTTGATTGGATGATTTGTACCATTGTAACTAATAGACTTAAATATACTGGTAGTAACTCTACCGGGATTATATTTAATTTCTCTGATTGTGCTCGCAGTTCCTACGATTTTGGAAGGCAGCCAAGTGAAATACAACACATCAAGGAAGAAGCTAAATGAGAAACAAAGAGAGATAGGGAAAACGGAATGGGAGAAGGATCAGTGTTGACAGATTTGTTGCAGTTCAGGTGCATCACGGTTTAGAGATTGGCGAGCCCGGGCAACGACTTCGTTGTCAGCAATTTCTTTCTCTGTGGGCATATTGGCAATGTCATCCGGGAGATTGTTGTGAGTCCGTTGCCCTGAGCCAAAGATGGAGTGATCCTTTTGGAGTATCAACTCGGACCAACTATTTGTTATAGGCATAATAGAGAATATTTGCGAGTTTCAAGATGAGGGTTAGCAAGCAACTTTCCAGATGATGGGTATATGAAGATTTACCTACGAAAGGAAATAATTGCTTGATTTGTTTCTGAACAAGAGCATCTGCCTGTCAATTGAGCCCCATTGGGCTGCAGGTGCCTTTGAGCCGGTTTGGTTAAAGGCAATTGTAGCCAGCCGAAGATACGCCAGCTGCACCATCACTTGTGTTGGTATAGTCAAATCTTGTTCAAACTCGCTGGAGTGAGGCAAATGCTGTTGAATCTGGGTATAACCAGATGATAGTAACTAGTTTTGAGAAATTAGTCATTTTTAAAGAAAAGGAGAAAAAATACTCACATGTGCATACAGCTGATTGAGTGTTGGAATGGGGCCTTTGACTACTCTGGTGATGCTATTGACCACGATGTTCTTGAGCAACTGGTGAAAATATAAAGTTATGGATGAATACGTGATTAGATGAGGAGTTTCATAATAAAATACACTCACACAACCACAAAGAATGCCCTTATCCCACTTGACAGAATCATGTACAATTTTGTGCACCATCTTGACTGCTTGTGGGTTTTTCTGGGTGAAGCCAGGGGGCAGCCATGCAAGCTTGTCCCGTTGAGAGAGTGTGGCAACCCATCGCTTTCAAGCATGGAAAAGAACCTTTTTTTTGATTGTCATGCCAAATGGGTCAATAAAGAAACAAAACAGATTGCTTACTGTAGTCATCCGAACAAGTGAGTAATCAATGACCATGTTGGTTTCTGGATTGTGCTCCAGGTGATATGTTTCAAGCTTACATTCCATGAGGGTTCGGCGAATGAAGCTCCTGAGATTATTCTGGGACAATACAATGACAAAAGGAATAGTTTAGTAGACAAGCAAATATAAACAACAAAAATGCCAACCTTGAAAGTGTCACCAAAGACAAAATGAGAAATGTCCTGAGCTCCGGTGTCAGTTTGCGAGGTAGAAGGAATTGGGACTAATGGAGACTGGGGGTTTAAAGGACTACCCAGCCCCTTATGACTGTGGGATACAACAGCATAAACAATGGCTGCTTCCCGGTCCACCAAGGACATCTACACACTATGAGATAAGTTAAAAATCATCTTTACATGTGTAGATAAAGATGTACATACTTGTAGGATTTTTTTAGCCATCTGAACTTGGTTTTCGTCCAGACTGAACAACGCTTGAAGCATTGGGTGGTTTACTTTGTTTGGATTTTCCGCAGGTGGGACTGGAAATGAAGACAAATCTCGATTGTGAGAACGACTTCCTGCGGTGGAAGAAAAACTTGCTGAAGTTTGAGAGGCAGATGGTGGGCCCAAGTCAAATTCATCGATTGCGTCAGGTGGTGGGCTATCAGAGTCCTCTTGGCTTTCTTCTTCTTCTTCTGATTCTGTGGGTGCGTCATGTTCAGCCAAATGTTGGATTGGCAATGATGATGACAACGGTGTAGCATCTCTGTTGCTTTGTGCCGCAAGATCTTCATGCCTTCATTCTTCAAGCCTGAAGAACTCCTCTTCCTTTCGCAACTCCGCCTGCTTCCTGAGCTCCTCCTCCTCTTGCCTGAGCTCCTCCTCCTCCTCCCTGTGCCGGTCAGCTTGTCTGCAACATTCCAACTGGAGGTTTTCTTCTACAACATGGGGTGGGACTAGATCAAGAGTTAAACAGAAGGATTCAATGCAAGCTATGTAGATAGTAGAGTGCAATGGAACTAATACTTACACAATTGTGAGTGTTCAACTGCTCTCTTTCGTTTCCTTTGAGTAGTTGGAGAATTTCCAACTGCTCCATTCAAAGGATTCAAGTGTGGAATGCCACTTCTACCTGTTTGAGATCATCTAGAAACTGAGCTGACAGGTATAGCTGGTGTGGCCAAGACAGGAACCACTGGATTGACTGGTGGGGTGGGAGGAGGTGGATTGGATGTTTGCCGTGGCACTAGATGGATTGATGGGGAGGCTTGAGAGGGATTTGATTCTTCTGTTGGTGCTGGATGATCCACTTGGGTAAACGGACGGCTTTGTTCATACAGGTTTGGTTGGGATGATTCAGTTGATTCCAGCGGCATCGACTGGCCACCCGTTCAAAAGAGCGGGAGATTGTAACAATGTGAATAGTTTGGCTGACTGTAACCTGCTGATGAGGAAGAGTTAGAACTCAAGTTAAAATCTGGATTGCACTGATTTGCCGATTGATTTGACAAATGGAGGCTGCTGTGAAGGTGATCCTGCGAGTTTGACTGATCATTCCACCAATTGTTTAGTGGGATATTGAATTGAGACATAAAATGAAGACTGAATGATTTGCTTGAGATTGGGAAGGTGGAAAGAAGATGGACGAAGGAAGGTGAGATTAAACACCAGCAGACCATTGCAAAAAACACTTCAGACCATGGCAATAAAAAACCACTTGGCGGTTGAGCGGTTGATTGCAAGTGCTGAAATATAAAATTAGCTTGGTCAGAAAAGAAAAAGCAAAAAATAACGCTGCCATCAGTCAAGCAAAAACCAAAGAAAATAATCTCTTCAGCCAACCAAATGGAAGACGGTGAGTCTCATTCAAACAAACTGTAAAACAAATAATCTGACCTTATCATTACATACTTCGTGTTCTAGGATTCACAGAGCACACAACATCAAAGGGGAAAGCTTTTTCTTGTGATCATTGCGGGTCTTGCATGATGCAAGAAAGCTACAAATCCAGGCATCTTCAATCTGCTGGTCACAAAAAGAGGTTATCAGATATGTTGGATCAAACTAGAACTCCATTTGGCCCAGGACACCAACAAGCTCCAGTTGGATTGGAGTCAGTCAAAACCCCACCAAGAATGACAATTGAGCTAGACATTACGGACATGGACAAGGCGAATAATTTGGAAATTCCATTTTTGGGGACCTCACCTGGGGAACTTGCGGCTTTGATTGATGGAATTCAAGCTGGTGAATCCCACAATGGGAGCGGAGGGGAGACAACGCAAAATCACGGACAAATTGAATTGGAAGATTGGTTGGAATATGAGTGGGAACGACTTTGCGAAGAGAATGATCTTGATGCTGAGATAGACTATCCTGATCTTCCAAACGAGTTGGTAGATGTCGATGAACTTGATACGCAAGCTGCATGGTTCCCCTTCAAAAGAAAAATGGTTGGTCAAAGTGACTCTAACGAAATACCAAAAAATTGTTAGAAACTTACTGGTGACCAATGTTTCCTTTGCGCATAGGAGTTTGTTGGATCCCTCTTGGTTGGCTATACCCAGAATTTGGTCTCCAGATCATTGTATGAACAAATCCGGTCAATATTCAACGGATTATGTCATCTGAAAATCCCAGCGTGGTCAACCATCCGCCGTGCACAGAAGCGTATTTGGGAATACCTCATAATGCAAGTGAAGATGAAGAACAGTATCTGGGGATTGCCATGTGCATCACTCAGCATAAATTGTGCGCTCCAGAAGGTAAGAGATTTCATCTGCAGTGAAACTGGTTCCTGAGGCTACTACTGATTGATGTGAGTTTGCAGGAATTGGCAAATCCTCTGGTTTCCCCATTCCTAGATTTCTATCCAGAAGATCCCTGCGGCCGTAATCACTACAAGCTATCACAGTCTAGAAAATGGCTTGAAATGCCATCCAATCTTTGTCCCCAGATGTGCGTCAACAATACAAAGCATTTCTATATACTTGAACCCCTGAAGACATATGGAAATGTTATCTTGGTCCCCATATTCTTTTATTCCTTAAACTCTGAGATGTGCGCAAAATGCATCATTCCAAATTTCAGACCAATGAGTCCAACTCACTCACAGATAATCATCCCCAGGAACATTCAATTCAATGACCACCGACTTGTCATTGTCAAAGTAAAGGAATTCCGCGATGAGTATTCAACAATCACAATGAATGGGGAGCTGCTTTCAACCATTTGCCAAGGGAGAATGTACGAGGATCATTTCAATTGCTTGGATGAGATCTTACTCCCCAATTCTTGGAGAACCAAGGCAGACGGTAAAATGATACAACATATGCCAATCACATTGTACTTGGACGACACCTCAGGAAATGTTTCCAAAAGATGGAATAAACACATATCTTTTGATTTCACACTATCTGGCCTTCCACCCGGACAATCAAACCAGGAATACAATTACCATTTCTTGGCAACTTCCAATGAGGCGAGTGTTCTTGAGCTGTCTGAACTGATTGTTGAGGAAATGAAGTTAGTTTGTGTTTCATTTCATTGGTCATGATGTTTTTTGTGCGGTTGACATGGGAATTTTGGATGGTAGATACTATAACAGCTCTATCACCCAGAACGGTTGCAAGGGATACAATACAACCATTTCTCAACCAGTGTTGATTATGAGCAATGTCCTTTTCTTTCTTGGTGATTCTCCCATGCATGCGGAAATCACTAATACCCCGCTTCCCAATACTTCACTTAATCCATGTTGAATGTGTCATTTAAGTGCAACTACTACCAAGAGGAAGCGTTCCAAAGAATATCTTCAAAAATTCATGCAACTAGATCAACATGGAAACACGACTCCCAATCCTCTGAGATCATGGGAAAAAACCATCGAACATTCATATCACCTTTTTGACATTGGCTTTTACAAAACAATTGCAGAACATGACCACCTCCTTAAGGTGTATGGTGTTAAGGATCGAATGAATGAGAGATTCATTGAACAAAAGAAAGACAAGAGAGTAATCAAAAAAGTAGAAGGAATAATCAAAGAAGAACTTACCTCTCAATTGTTCAACCCGTTTCTGAAACTTAAAGGTCATTGTTCTTTTAGACCTCATTCATTATACTTACTGATCTGTATGTTCATTTTTCCTTGTTGGTATGTTGTTCTCCTGGCAGGTTTTGATGGATGCCGCGACACACCTGTCGAAATTTTGCATGTTTTCCTTCTTGGAGTTGCAAAATACTTTGTACGAGATTTCATAAATAAACTGAACCAAAAAGAAAAAGATCAGCTCAAAGGACATCTGGAATCATTTGACACCAAATCATTCAATCTTCCCCCAGTCCAGTCGAAATACCTTGTTGCACATGCCAAATCCTTGATTGGTAAAGAGTTTAAAATATTCCTTCAAGCTGCGCCTTTCATTCTCTTTCCCTTACTTGAAAAAGATCAGAGAGAAATGTGGCATTCCTTATCCATCCTCTCCTCTTTTGTCTTCCAGACGCACATCATCAACATGGCCGATTTTCAATATCATCTCAAGATTCACATCTCAAACTTCTTATATCACACCATGAAGTCAACTGCACAATGGATTAACAAACCGAAATTCCACATACTCCTTCATCTTCCTGAGTCCATACTCCGTTTTGTGCCTGCTCCTCTTTTTTCTACCGAGAAATTCGAGTCATATAATGGAATCCTGAGGAATGCATCAACCCATTCCAATAGATTGGTGCCGGGCAGAGATATTGCCATTAAATTCAGCAATTTTCATTCATTAAGGTTTCTTCTATTGGGTGGAATACATTATGACCTAAATACAAAAACGACTTCTCAACCTTCCCCAAAAATTATCTCTACTTTTCAAAATACGCAATCAATCCAAGAATCCATGGGTTATAATCATAGAATATCTGAAGGTTTTACTCAATTTCCATTTGAGAAAGCGGTCAAACTCTTGCAGGAGGATGAAGTGGAGATACCTGAAATATTGAAGAGGCGCTTTCCTTCAGAGAGTTTCCAGCAGTTGGCAGTGTTACAGCTGAATAGGCATGATGCTGTTGAAAAGGGCCTATTTGTGTTGGTTTGTTATTATTTTCTTTTTCTACGCAGCAAAGACCCATTGAGCCCAAAACTGATTTTTTGATATTCATCTAGGTCAAATCAATCCGATCAAGCGAATATATTGGCCATGTCAAGTCTATTTGGAGGGCCCAATCAAGGTTTTTCCTCCTGGTGGTCAAAATCACCTGTGGGCAACCCTAGACCCCATGCTAGACCCAGACCCCTCGAAACACACTAGCCGTTGGATACCGTGACATTCCCCGCAAAATATTCCAACCCTGGCAACCCCAGGGTCCCCAACCCTGGGCGGGTTTCCTGAAGCCGGTTTTTTTACGAGTTCATCTCAAGTCCAATTCCATCCCATCTCAACCTCTGCAACCAGGATCACCCAGAAAAATCATTCAACCCAACTCCAGCCCAGAAACACAATGTATTCCGAAATCACTTCTGGATTCAACCCATTGCCGTCACAACAGCAACCACTGCCGTCACAACAGCAACCACTGCCGTCACAACAGCAAACTTCATCATGTGTCAAAATCAACTCCTCAGGACTTTGGATCCAAGGCTCAAGTCATTGAAACATCCCTAGCACCCCTTATGTTGGACACCAACCACTCCCTTTCCCGTTGCCACCATCCCAGTCCCTGTAAAATAAACTGGAATGCAATTCCTCTCTCTTCCCCCAGAAGGCATGGATAGATACTCAAATAATATTTAATGCAATGCAGTTCACTTTCCCTAGAAGGCATGCATAGATTGGGAGTATAACACCTGGAATATTGGAAGCTAAATGGGAATTTTGTATTAGTAGGACTGGAGACTTGGAAGCCTATAGCTGTCAGCCTCAGTGATACCAAGATGTTAAATCATCTAGCTACACTAGGTGCAAGGATATGTCAAAAGGGTAAGATATTTATAAGAATATTTCTGAAACAATTTCAGAAGAATTAAGGCATAAAGAATTATTCTTTAATATGATTGTTATTTATTTTATTATTTTTTTGATACACAATTAGGAGGGGCCTGGATTATAACTTTTTATCAATTTATCAACTGTTTGGGGGAGCTTTTGAGGAATTCTTTTGGACAATTGGCCAATCTGTTTCATACATTAAAATGAAGTCTACGAACATCATTCCATATTATGGAATGCGACGGTTTGTCAAATCAAACGAGGCTTGCATTGTAGTTTCAACAGTAAGTTTTTTATACATCCTATTGTGCAATCATCACATGACATGTTTTGACGAAATATTTATGCAGGATGTTATTTGTACCATGAACCTACAACACAACTGCTATCACGGACAATGTAAGGTAACAAAAACAAAGGTGGTGCGCCAGGATACATTGGTTAGGAGGTATGAAATTACCCACAGTGAATCACTCAGATTCATTTTAAATTTTGGCTTCATTCCATGCACCAGAGGAACATCGCCGGATGGCTAGCTTGCCATTGATTTCGATATCCCCACATGACCTCGTCGATGGAATTGACCAAGGGTTTCAGATTTGGAGAGACAGTAGTAATTAATAATCATTCATAAAAGTTGACTCACCTGCAATTACATTATTACATGTTTGTTCCCTTGGCCCCAAGCCGGGTTCGTCCTTCACTTGTGGAGGCGCCATAATAATATTACTGAGCTGGTGGTTTTTTGGTGTCAGCGTTGCCTGTTGTGAATGAAGAATTTGACGGAAGCCTGACACCAACAACCGACGTTGGGGACTTAGTTGGAGCGTGGTTGGCGCAAGGCTCCATGCAACGGTGGTCAGTGATCCCTCCTGTCCGTCCTCCAACCAAGCATCACAGGTTACGAGAACCGCAACAGCTTGGTTGGATGAACGCAGGGACAAGCCTCCAACGACCGGTGGAGGTGTTTCGCAAGCTTTGCTCCAACAGCGGTGTTTCCAACCTTCATCCACCATCGGGAGAACGGCAGACCAACGATTACGTCGGACCCACCGTCGTATTGTGGTTGGCAAAACCACTCTGGTGGGAGCCTGTCACAAACGTTGGGTGCGGGTTGGCGTAGTTGGGGCCAAGCAAGGAAAACCTCCGGCGGTCACACCAATATCAATCTTTTTGATCCCGTGGTGTAGTTCGACCAACATTAAGCAAGACCACCATATAAATACATAATCTCTCTTTCAAGATTCATCGATCAAACTTATTGTCCTAGTATAACTTGACCTTCTTAATTTGTTCCTGCCTTTTAATTAATCTATATCCTGTACTGGATTGCCAATAACAAACACACATAAAAACCTCTTCTTCTCTTCCTGCAATTTACAACAGCCAATTATAAGCTATATAGAACGGTCGTCCAAGCTATCACAACTGCACTTGGCTGTCTTTCCCCATCAAATATTCATCTATCTATTGATCGACATCACTGTTTTTGTTTTCTTTTAGCCGAGGTACTCATTCTCTCTCACCTTTAGAAATCACATCTGACATGATACTCATGCGATCGATTTATTTCTCTTCTCCGGACCTTAATTGGAAAACCGAAGCTGAGCAAAGGTCTGATGACCTGCACATATTATTTATTTATTTATTTTTGATTGAGAGCCCTGCAAGCAAGCGATGGATATAAATAAATCTGTAGGTTTATCTTACAACCCTTAGGCCTGAGATCAAGGTGCTTGTTGTTGTACCAACCATGATCCTCTTAGCTGATAGACTCTTACCAACAACTACTGCCAATAGTTCAACTACTACTCCTATTAACGAACATCCATCCTTATTCTTGACTCCACCCACCACCACCTCCCTCATCTCACTATGGCCATCCAATCATTCCTTAGAGACTATCAATACAGCCACTCTCTCATTCTACTCAGCAAGCCAATCCTTAAATATCATCTCTAAAGACTTTTTACTCCATCAATACCATTCAGATCTCTCCATCCATCCTACCTTCAACCTATCATCATCCCAATTCACCCAACACTCCTCATTCCAATGTCGCGGTCTCTCTAGCTCTCAACTCACCCCCAACTCATCACCCTCTATCCAAACTCAAGCCCAACACCACTTGCAGGAAGACTCTGACTATTCCTCATTCCAATGTCGTGGACTATCTTCTAACAGTTCAGCCTCTCACCATCAACCAACCCACCAATCTCAGTCAACCCATTCACCAAATCTCACCACCACCACCACCACCGATCCTCACCAGATCATCCATGCTTCCACCCAACTTGACCCAACCACGGACTCGATCAAGCCTAGACGTGATCCAAAGAACAATCACCACGACAAAACTCCTGACTCAAAGACTCGAGATCGATTCGAGCTCAGCCGTCAACAAGTCTCTGATTCCCAAGACGAACTGATCATCAACATCAAACGACCATTAGCTAGTCATCCTCACCAAACCTCTTCTTCAAGAACTACTACCAATCGACCCTTTCGAACACTCATCCCCACTAATCTCCATCTCGGTAATAACACTGGAATCTTCAAGTGTGCTGTAATCAAAAAGATCTCATCCTCAATGGCTACCGAATTGATCGCCTTTAACACTAAACGTAAAAAGTTTCAAGCCGAACTTCAAACTAAGATTCGTTTCAAATTTCAACGCGATCAACCAAACCCTTCTGTCTAAACTGTCTTCCAAAAAATAGATCCATCCTCCCCCCCCCCCCAAAAAAAAAAAAAAAAACATCACCCATCTCGAATGATTTGTTTATATAGAGATTATCAACTGTAATACTAATCAAACACATTTCTGTAACTAGAGATTAGCCACGTTATATTTATCTTCAATGTCGCTAACCTTCGTCATGAACGGAAGCACCTCTTTTGAGAAAGAAGAAGGTCTGATAGATATGAGATCTATATTCTAGCATGATATTGTTTTGTAAGTCATTTGGAGCCAAGAATTCATATGGGTATCCGAGAAACTATTGGAAACTTACTACTAGAAACAGAACCACTAGACTTGATCGATAAATAACAAGAATCTCACTAGACAGAATTAGGAATGATAAAGTATAGATAACGTCGAGAGAAGATTTAGTTTAGTTTAGTTTACCACCAAAAAAAAAAAAAATTGGTAGATATATAAGAAGAGGATCAGTTGAAAAAGTAAGTATTAAGGAAAACTGGAAATGATCGATAAGGTGAATAGTATCAGTTAGGATTGCTAGGTTGGAATGGGTTCCTTCTTTGGGGGTGGGGAGGAAGGCAGCTTGACTGACACCCTATATGGTGTGATATATGCATCCACATTTGATTTTTGGATACACACATAGAATGGAAAATGCAGCATAACTTGAGACTGTCAACATGTTTGGTTAAACTAGTAATCTTGGTTGATCCTAAATGATGATTAAAGTTAAACCCAAGTAAACCCCCCCCCCTGCCTTGATTTTTTTTAATTGGTTAAAATTAACCTACTTTAATTTGGTTAAGTGTATCCTGGTTGGACTGAGATGGATTCAAACTTATAATAAATTATTGCTAGCAGTGTTAAGGCCTGTAAATCTTTATATAAGGTATATGACCAGATTTGTTTTTTTTGAGAATGGTTTTATCTATTATGTCATATATGTATATCTCTAGCTCTCTTAATGAAAAACATCATAGAAATAAGGTTGAGGGAATTTCAAATGAGTTATATATATAAAGTGTATTGATCCTATTCAAACTGGGATCACTGCAAAAAAATGGCTCAACTGCCTGCAGTTGACATGTGTAAACTCTGAGGAAGCTGGTGGTGTTACTCCAACATTTCTCAAAGTGTAAACTCAACCAAGCTTCAATGCACAGTGACTGTGCACATTGCACAGTGACTGTGCCAACAAAGCAACATAGATAAACAGGAAGAGATACACTGGCAGCTTGGTTGGAGCATGCTGGATGTCAACTGCAGGAAGTTGAGCCGGGTTTTTTTGCAGTGGATATCCTAGTTTAAATTGACAAAATTATGTGGGTGGTGGGGAATTAATTAAGAGCTGATCATGAACCAAAAATCCCAACCTGTCCTGCTGCCATCACTTTATCTGGTTTTAGATTGGCTGATTTGGAATTATTCAGAGTGCTCAACACTTCCAGCAGCATAAATTGATCCTGATCTTCAGTTTAAATCTGATACACTCAAACCACTTAAACTTGGTGATCAATCTCAACTGATTTATAAATTTAAATCCAACACATCACTGCTTTAGGTTCATATTTTATTGTTTGAGGATGTAGTTGTTGTCTTTTAAATTGGTTGAGTTTGTCCCAGTTTAGCTGGAACCAGTCCACCAAAGCCTATTTGTCTTATAGTGAGAATTATGGGGTCAGATATGGAATGGTTCCTTTTCAGAGTTGTGCACCAAAAACTTATAGATTAGATTTAATTGGTATAATCATACATCATTTCTGAGCCTGATTTTTATTTTATCTTGTATCCATTAAATATTAACAATCCAGTCATTACATCATTAGTGTGAATTTCAAAACTTGGTCTCTTTGTAATTATCATTTCTCTTTTTCTTGATAAAGACAAACCCTACTACTAAAACTCACATAAAATAAGTTTTCAAAGCAGGGGAAGGAACACAAGTGGTGGATCCCCAACCACCTTATACCTATTGTGGATGAAGGATCACACTGCAAAAAAACCAGGTTTCACAACTGCAGAAAGGAATCTAGGGTGTTACTACAGCTTTTAATCTTGACAGGTTAAGTCACTGTGCACACTTTACAGTGACAATGCCAAGACAGGTACATGTTGAGCTTAGCCTAAACCTCTCAAGTGGGAGCCCCTGCCTGAAAAACCTTTATGGGCATGCGTATGTAAGCTTCCAGCTCAAGTTGAAGAGGCAACACAGGGGGGGACTATCTGGGGTGAACTGATAGGACCAAGGAGCAAGAAAGGAGTTGGTTGTGCTCAAACTCAATGCTGAATTTCAATCATGAGAGCAAAATTATATAGTGACAACTAGAGAGCCCCTTGCAAGATCCAAATGGGGCCTATACATGACTAACCAATAAACAGGACAGGACAGGGGACATGTGACAGGGGACATGTGACAGGGGACATGTGACAGGGGACATGTGACAGGAAAGTAACAGTAACAGGTACTGGGGACAGGAACAGGTAACAGGGAACAAGGCCACTTGGCCACACAGGACAGGAAACAAGTCCACTTGGCCA
Organism: Puccinia hordei; assembly: GCA_007896445.1. Classification (NCBI taxonomy): domain Eukaryota; kingdom Fungi; phylum Basidiomycota; class Pucciniomycetes; order Pucciniales; family Pucciniaceae; genus Puccinia; species Puccinia hordei. The sequence goes on along the minus strand of RDRW01000249.1, from coordinate 3,109 downwards.
TACAGGAGGTGGCCACATGGCTAAAAGCAACAGGAAAAAAAACTAAGAGTGGATTAGGACCAGAATTCTGACACATGGATCCTGAAAAATTTAGAACTCAAAACTTCATTTTTTTTTTTTTTCTTTTTAGTAATCAATCATATCTTTTCAATCAACCCAGTCTTGATTCTCCTTGTATCCTTGCTTCTTGTTTTGATAACAGTACCATTAATATTTCATGAATACATTGGCTCTTGCCAGCATCTTCAAAACATTGGAAATGATGGTTGACTAGGTCTGGAGTATGCAATTCAATCTTTTTCACTTGCACATCTTCTCAGAAGAAGAGATGTATATTCCTTCTAGAACTTCCATTAAATTCTAGGCCTTATCATTATAGGTTATGACTGAATCATACCACAACCAAGGTTCAGGCCTGACAGATCTTGCAATTTTTTTGATGCAATAATGATGATGAGACTGTACATTTCTGATATAGGATAAATACAAATCAACCTAGGATGCACCCAATCAATTTAAAATAGGTTGATCTCAACCAATGAAATCCCTTGGGTTCATATTCCATCAGTTGAGATCAGTCAATTTTAAATGGGTACAGTGAGCCTCAACCCGCCAGTATAAGTGGCCCCCAATGGCAAGATAAAACATAATTAGACTCAAGAGATTCTCTAAATGCTTGGCTCTTAGTTTGAGCAGTACTCAGAGCAAAGGAATCATTTTTGGATGGGCAGTTTTTGTGTTTCTGGAACTTGATCTGGACTTGTGGTATTCAAAATTGCATATGTAAAAAAGTTACATAAAATCATAACAGCATAACCCACGATTTTGGCAGGGCAACATAAATGTATGATTTTATGTTCCTTAAGCAAAATTGAGAACCCCCATTAACAACAACCCCCGGCCCAACCCCATCTTCACCATACAAACCGGCAACCAAACAAAATCACCCGCCGAGCAGCCGGCCATGCCACGCCACTTGGAACGCAAATTTTTGATCCGAGACCTTCAGTTCCTCCTGGTCACTTGCATTTCTAGACTGCAAATCAATGAACGCAATCACCAAAACATTGTAACCGGCCAAACTTCCAATTATTCTGTATAATGGTCCTGGGACTCGTTGAAAATTTCAAAGCGCCTGATCAACATCTTCTTTACCTAGTGCTCATTGTACTCCTACGTTCCCAATCCAGGCGGAGATATCAGCTCTTAAGCTTTCGACGTCGCTTACAGGAGGCTCAAGTGACACACTCACAGGCGGGCGGAATCCTTCATCTAATCACTGCAGTCTGCACCCGCCGCTACTTGCACCCCAGGGTTCCTCGTCCCCGCATTGCCACAATTTCCCGGACGTTTGAAGTTTTCTCTAATATAGTGACTCAGTGTTTCTCAAATGGGTAAGTCAAACCTCCCATATCAGAAAACACCCATGTCCCCCAATTGAAATTGTTTTGGTTTAGGCAAGGATGAGTCAGGATAGCTTTCACATACTGTTGAATGAAATCAAGGACCACCCCATCTTCTTCAATGAGTCAAATCACTCCCAAGCACCAATTGAGTGGCAATTGCTTGTGGCCCTAGCTCATTTGGGAATCAATGGCAATGGTGGTTCACCACATATGCTGAGACAGGTCTTCAACATATCCGGTCTGTTTTGTTTTACTCTTCTTAAGATGATTGGAAACTGACCTGTTCTATTTTCACATTTCTAGAGGGTAGTGTTGAAATATACAAATCGGTGCCTGCATGCAATTGCCGACCTAGAGGGGAAATATGTCAATGGCCATCTACAGCAGATCGAGCAGCTTATCGCTCTGAACCAACCTCATACAACTTCTTTCATGATGCAGTTGGCTTGGTTGATGGGACTATTTTTTCCATTGGCATCTGCACCCACCGTACACAAGGAATATTTTTGGATGCGAAAAAAGCATTTACGGGATGAATTCCATGATAGTCTGTACTTGGGACAAAGGATTATTTACGCTCTGCATGGATGGTGCGGTAGTGCGCATGACCAGCGGGTCTACAAAAACTCTCAGGTATGTAGACCCCCCTGGAATTTGTGGCTGAAAACCCACTTAATTCATTTACTAAAGCTGCTTGTACTAGCTCTTTATCCAACCAGACAAGTATTTTCCCGGGGGGAGTACTTGTTGGCCGATTCAGGTTACACAGCTTCAAATACAGTAATTCCTGCATTCAAAACGATCTCCCTCCCGGACAACAGTTACAGCCCAACAAACAGGCCTTCAACTACGAATTGAGTCACCAAAGGGTTGAAGTGGAGCATTGCATTGGAATGCTCAAGAATAGATGGCAGTCACTCAAACTACTTCGCCAAAAATTATCGGATATTCGTTCGGCAAGGCAATTAAAAACCGATGGCTCAAGTTTGTGTGGTGGTTGCACAAATTCTTACTCTCTCACAGCTGTGACGGCAGGTATTGTCTGCCAATCACGGCGCACAAGTTTCAGATTCTGGGACCACATGGAGGGCCTGAGCCCAAGGAAAAATCCCAGACTATGAAGATACATCTCGGCGAGATGAGCTTTTCCAATGTTTCTGTGAACAAGGAAATGCATTATAATTTCATGTCATATGAGTTAGTTGTAGATTAGAAAACAACTAACACTAGTTTATTGGAGAGAAAAGAAATGGTGACACCTTTACAAAACAAGCTAATTAGCCGTTAGGTTTGAGTTTGAGTACGAGGTCCAAGGAATTCGGTTGTTGCTGTCCATGGCTTGCTCATAGGATAGGCCTGACTTTAAAAAGTCCTGACCATCCGAGCCCCTGAAATGCAGCGGCATTGCATTTTTTTTGTTTGGCCTCCGTTTTGGCGTTCCTACCTTGATCTCGCGCATCTCAACGTTCAGCTTTTTCTCACGAAGTTGTAGCTGGAGCATTGCTGGATCCAATTCTTGGGCTGGAGCATTCGGATTGATTAATGTCGATACCATTGTTGCGGCTACCTCGGGACATTTTCTCGTCTGCCAAGCCATCCTTTGGTTACTTCATTGTTTTAGGCCGCTCGATTGGCTGCTAATTCCCGCTTGGATGGAAGAATTCGCTCGCATTTGCTCCGCGTATGTTTTGCGTTTCGCGAGG